>CM035104.1:5292485-5892485 GCA_020205505.1 Panax japonicus
GATGGTTGCACATGATGAGTTTCTAAGATGATTGTAAGCTCTTCTGTTAGGTACTTAGAAACTTTCTCATGCTTGACACCATGATGGCGTTGGTGATCTTTTTTCTTGATACTTGATGCCTTTTCATGATAAACATGCTAAGATAACTGTAAGCTCTTCTCTCTGGTACTTAGAGTCTTCCCATAATGTACATCAAGATGACATTGATGCTCTTCTTTCTCTTGGCAGTTCAGAACACTCTTCTTGTAGTAGAACTCTCACTTCTACTTCTTTCTTTGTTTATCTCTAAGTGTTCTTGGTGGATCGTAGAATGAGCCTTCGGATCTTCATTGGTCACTCACTATTTTACGTTATTTAGATCAGTCCACCATTTTTCCAAACTCAGCAACTCCAACAACCTTTGATCTTTGAAGCTCTTGTTGATTTATACTACTTTTCAATCTTGCCATTGGAATGTAGCCGTTAGGAGCTATTTGAATTGCTTCGCAGATCTCGAGTTGTTTGGTGCAGACTGCAGATGTGACATAACATAATTTTCTGATACTACAGTCTACTGTTTAACCTACCCCGTCAGAGATGTCACTTTTATGTCTCGGGCAAGTAGTAGACTTTATTTCCCTCTTCTGATTTCTCGATCAGAGGTTGTCCTTTTGCATCGATGCTCTCAATAAACTCTGTTCGAATATCAATCTTCAGATTGAACCGTTGTCAATGCTTCAATCTCCAGTTGACCGAACTCTACGATTCTAATGCATAACTTCTTGGACCTGATCGTAGTGTCTTGTTGACAGGTAGAGTCAACACTACGATCTTGAAGAGTGTTCATTATATCTCCAATATAGAACACATTTTCCTTCTCTTGTGCAGTGTTTCAACACTTCTGTTTACCTTGACTGCTCTCAGATACTGATGGCTTGACTCTTTGTTCTGGCTCCTTCTGAATAGCAAGACACTTTAGATTTGTTGCGTGTCCAGCTCGCTTTCTCCTTGGGATCTCCCGTTCATTTATCATCAATGGACTGACCCAATACTTAATCACTTTAGCCTTGTTCTTCATAGGCTGGCCAATATCTTTGTGTACACTTCATCAGTTCCTTCTTTGTTTGGCAAACACTACGATCCTGAATGTCTCCAAGATCGTTGTCTCATGTTCACTTGATACCTACTGCACTTGCTAACTTTTCTTAGTCAGTTACTGAAGTCTTCTTCTGATCAACTTGTGGAAGACTTCATCTCGAATGACTTCACAACTCAATATGGATGTTGATTGAGTTGGTGCTTAGATCTTATGTTAGCTTACATTCCATTCGTTGAGTGCTCTCTGGTTTCCTTTAGGTGGGATGTATCTTTGCAGTACAAACCAGAGGCTTCATTCCTTTGTGTTATTTCCCGGAGGCACAATAGTTATCTAGAAGGGGGGGTTGAATAGATATTTAAAAAATATTTTCGTTTTAACCTGTTAGTTGATGATGATTAAAACTTAGTGGAATTAATGTTTGTTTTAATCTCCCTTAAGATAGTAAGTTTATGAGAGAGAGGCAGTTATAGCAGTTATAGCAGATATGGCAGTTATAGCAAGAATGTAATAAACACGGTCATTTTAAGTGGTTCAGAGCACTTAAAGCTCCTAGTCCACTCTTCTATTCCTCGAGTAGGAAATCCACTAAGGGTGTCTTTTACACTTTTCTGAATCACTCAGATTCCTTCTAGACTAGCAGTCTAGGAATTTCTTAGTTCACTCTTGAACTCTTCAAGTCCAGCAGACTTGGCTCTTCACAGTTCACTTAGAACTCTTCAAGTCCTTCTGACTTGGAACTCTTACTTTAGTTGATTGGTAATTGTTGAGTTCTTGTTGTTTGTTACTCAATTGATGTTAAGCACTTGTTCGAAAGAGCTGAGTAGCTGAGCAAGCTTTTCTTTTTCTCATATCGTAGAGTTGAGCGTTGAGAGTTCTTATATGTTTTGTTCAACGCTTGCTTACATCTCTCATCTGCACATCTTTTGCATATATGTGATCTTGAAATATATCCGTTTGATCCATCCATTGAAGCATTAAATGTGTTTGACATTTCTATACTTTGATGGAGACTTTTCTGCACATCTTATGAATTGCATTCTGGCCCACTGACACAGCAGACTGCTTTCTCACCTAACACCTGAAAAGTTGTTTTTTCTTACCAATGGTACTTTCCTTAGCTTCTTCAATACGCTTCTTTGTTGCATACTAAGGATATCTTTTGTACTGTTGGAACTGGTGGGGACTTCAACATTTGAAACCCATTCCATATTTGTTGGAGATTTATCTTCAAACAAATAAAAGGTAGGGCTCGATGCTTCTGACACACAGCAGATGATACTCTACGATCCAGATCATGGTGTCTTATTGCCTTGGTACTTGGTCTAATTCCATCAATTAAGAGCACTACGAGTTCCCTTAATGACTTGCACACTACGATCTTCACTTGCTAACTTTGTAAGCTTTACTTTTTCGAGAGCACACTATGATCTCTTAGTTGGCTCGGCAAACGTTTGGACCACTCTATGATTTTCAAAGAGGCCCTTAAGGCAGGCACACTACAATCCTCGAAGCTCTACGTTCTGCCTTGGCTTCTGTAATCTTAATCAGCTTGATACACTACGATCTCTTCGAAGCCTATTTATTACATCTCAAGATCAACCTAACAAGTTTGATCTTTTTTTCTATACATTCACTTATAGAATGATATACATTAAGAGCTTAGATCAACCTAACAAATTTGATCTATCACTAAGTCCTTATACAAATGTTCATTGAAGGACATTACAAACAATAATGAGCATTTATATTTAAACATCAAATCAACATATGCACTCTTCCAACAATCTCCCCATATTTGATGTTGACATAACCAAAGAGATTTGTTGTCATGATTATTAGTATCTAGATGCAATTGCAGGAAAGTAAACATGACTTTGTATTTTAGTGAGCAGGTGAAATTTCTAGAGAATAAGCATGAATTTATTGATGGTTGAAGAGTATTACAATTTAGCTTTACATCAATAAGAATTTAAACTTTCACTTATCTCTATTTCTTTGGTCTTTTGCGTGGAGGATTGGCATACTCCTCAACCCTTCTTTTCCTGCTTGCTTCATCCCTTCTAGCTATCTCTTCCAGCTCACTTGGGCTTATCCTTGGGTTGTGATCATGCCTATTCATGAATGCAGGATCTCCAATTGGCATTCTTAGGCCTGGAGTGGTCATATTTTATGAGCTGGTAGCTGGCCCTTGATTCCTTATTGGCTGAGCCATTAAGACTTCCTGCTGATCAGATCGTTGAGTCTGATTGCTTGATCGTGGAGTCTGTTGGTGGAATTGCCTTGTAGGAGGGCTTCCTGAAGCTTGAGTGTGGAATTATCCTCTGCCTCTTCCTTGGCTTCCTTGACCTCCTCTGCCTCCGCCCTGGCCTCCTTCTCCTCCTTTTTTCCCTTTATTCTCCCCCTTTATATCAGCATCAAGGGTTCGAATGTCGGCTGAGAGGCGATTCAGCCCTTAGACAAGCTCGTTGAGCTGACTTTTGGTCTGAGCAATGTCCTCTCGATTTTCTTCGATTAGAGCTTTAGACCGAGCTTCCCTTTGTTGTAGAATGGATAGAATGTTGTCAGTTTGCTGGCCATTGCTGACGTAGAATTTTTGGAATTCTTTGACGGCAGTTTGTAGATTGAGGAAGCTTTCCAACATGTTTTTATTCTGATTTTCTTGAGTTATCTGTAGGGCAAGGACAACTTCTCTGTGTTTCTTGGTTGCTAGAAAGTGAATGTCATCCCGGTCCTTTATACTTTGAATCATTTTATTAATGAACTCCTTAAGTGTCTTAGAGAGCGTAGAGCTTAGGGAGTGTGGGAGATTATTGGCAGCATTGATCATTGTTGTTAATCTCAATTGAATAAGGTCAGTGCGTTCTTCAAGACTCTCATCAAGTTCCTTGATCACTTTCTTAGACATTTCTTACAAGTCAACTTTTGTGGACAACTCTGGAAGAATTTCATTCAGTTATGGAATTTGTGAGGAAGGGGGTTTTCTCTGGTATTGATCTTGTAGTGGGTAGAGGGAAATATCAAGGTTGAAGTATTCATTTGAGGATGAAGAGGGAATATCTGATGGAGGAGCCTGTGTTTGGGTGGTTAGATTTGGTGGCTCTACGATTTGAGGTTGAGACTCTACAATTTGGCTAGAGTCGGTGATCGTAGAGATGATAGGAGGTGGGATCAATATGAAGTTTGGCATGTTTGGTTCATTAGTTATAGAATTTTGGGATTCTGTAACTGGGAGTTGACTTGGTGGATTTAGAACCACTTCCAACCAGCTTGGAAATTCATAAAATTGGCTGGAAAAAGACAGTGGATAGTGATTCACTCTATAAAGAATTGGAACAATTAATACCTCATTCACACTTCTTGAGGAGGGATTATTTGTGATGAGCTTCTTGACAAAGTTGAAACTTCCTGGGAATCCATGAGCTAGCACAGAGATGGCTGGATATTCTTTAAAGCTCCAAAACATGTGATTCCAGGAGTTTAGAATTTGAGCTTGATGGAAGGGCATCATGGGTAGATAGCAAAATAGTTGCTCATAGTTATCTCTTCTGTACCCATTTATGCCCACAGTTGTGATCTTAATCTCATCATCTACTTCCTCTTCTCTGTCTTCGCTCGTAGAGTCCATTATGTAAATGGTTTCATTTGGTTCTTGCTTTGGTTCTTCCTTATTTTCTGTAGGAACTACTTCTTCTGCCATGGAGATGTCACGAGCCTCCCCCTTAACTTGATTATTTTCTTGTAATTTTAAAAGCTCCCCCTCAGCTGAAGCATTTTCTAGAATGAGAGCTTCGGGCATCTCCCCCTCAGCTGGTGTATTCTCCATCATAAGAGCTTCAGGTGTCTCCCCCTCAGCTTGAGCTTTGTCGCGTTGGCTTTCTTTGGCTGGTTCCTTTGCAGCAGTCAATTCTTTGTCTTCCCTTTTTAGTACTTCTTCATTGACAAGAATATATTTCTTGACCAGTTTTCTTCTTGGTTTTCTAGGCTAAGCCACAGCCTCAGGACTTCCTTGAACTTCAGTTTGGTCTTGTTGATCAGCCAAAATGTTTGATGCAGCTACTTTATTACTTGATGTGTTTGGTCTTGTCTCTATAATCGGTAGAGACTCTACGATCGAAGAGATAGATGGCCTTTTGGATTTGTGGCTGATCTTATTCTTCTTCAGAAGCTAAGATATGGTGGCTCTATCTTCTTCGGCCTCAGCCTATTGTTGCTTCTTTCTCAGGATCCTTAGAGTCTCAATGTCAGAGGACTCATAGGTTTATCAGTTGTGGATCCCTGGGGTTCTTCTACTATTCTGGCCTTTAACTTTCTCTTGCCCTTGCTTTTTCTGATCAGGACAGTGGGTTCTTCTTTATTTTTTTCTTCTTCTTCTTCTTTAGTCTCCTTGATAATATATATATTTCCTGGAATCCCTGACTCCTTCGCATCAACAGTTCTACCACTGGATTCAGACATCATACGTACATTTTCTGCTGGATTCCTTTTTCGGTTCACGAACAGTTGCTGGGTCATTCGTTTGTTTAGATTGATGGCTTCTCCTTCTTCATCCCCAATTTTGTCACCTAGAGTAGACTGTAGAATGATACTTATAAATCGCCCGTAGAGCATCTTTTGAGAGCTCTTTCACTTCCTTGAGTTGGTTATCCATTTTCCAATCCATTCAAGCAATAGAGCTCCATAGTTAAGTTGTATTCCATAACATATGGCAGTCATGAGCTTAAGTTGTACTTCATTCATAGAATCATGACCAGAACTCTTGCAGCATATACATTTTCCAGCAATATCAGCTAAAAATTCACACATCTGAGGAAACTCCTTCTTCTTGTATCCTTTTACAGAGGGGAATTTCTTGTGATGCATTATTTTAAGTTCCTCGTGGAAGTCTATGCCATCTATGAACGAATACCCTTTAGATTTGAGACCTAGGGCTAGGTTGATGCCTTCATCCTTTAGTTTGATTTCCAATTCCCTTACTTTCGTGGTGATGGCGTCATTTTCAAACATACCATTCCTGTGGAATTCTTTTACTAGCTTGGGGTAGATCAATGTGTCTGTACCCAGAGCTTCTTCGAGACCCACTTTCTTCAATAATGACAGAGTTTTGTGAAATTTGGGTTCAGCTGTTTTGAATTCGTCAAAGCAGAGTCTGTAGCCAGAGACGACGTTAGAGGCTGCCATTTCTATCGTTGAAGAAAGTATTGTTGTTTGATCTTTCTTTGGGGTTAGGGTTTCTGCTTTTAGAGAAAGAGAAAAGAGATGGGCCTTTTGAACTTTTGATTTCAAAAAGGCATTTTTGAACTGTACTTGTAGTTTCCCTCTCTCCATTTTTGTTTAATGGGACAGGTGTCAACTTCTGCTTGGCTCTACGAATTTGACTAAGGGGGATTGTAGTGATTTGCCCTTAGCTCTTTCAGAGCTAATTGTGTCCTTAGGGAGGACTATGATCATTGAGGTAGCTTTTGTGATAGTTGAGTCTGCTTTACATTCGACGAGTCTGAACTACGATCGTTGAGTCTGTCTAGCAATCGTCATGTCTGAGCTACGATTGTCGAGTCTGACTAAATCCTTGTGATGAGTTTTTGACTTAGCATTCTTTTAAGGTAGCTCAGGAAGGGTCAACCTCTTAGAGTGAGTCAAGGGTTAGATTTGTTCCTGAGGTGTTTATCAGACAGATTGCTTTGTTTTGAAACTTATCATCACATAATGCTCCTTTTATTGATGGGATTCTGCTATCATTGAGTCTACACTACGATTTTTGAGTCTATGCTACGATCGTTTTTTTCATGTCACTTTAACTTTACGATCGTGGACTTCCCTTGATCATGTCTACGATTTCAACCATAGTCTTTGTATCTGTATAGTTAGCACATACTAGAGCATATATTTCATGGTTGTAAATTAAGCATTCCTCGCTCACTTATTAACTTGTTAAACCTGGATTCATCTAGAGGTTTAGTAAAGACATCAGCAAGTTGATCCCTAATGAAGTGATACATTATTTCTATATGCTTAGTCCTAGAATGCATGACAAGATTATGAGTTATTACTATGGCACTTATGTTATCACAGTGAATGGGAATGGATTTTTAATCAAACCCATAATCAGCTAGCTAATTTTTCATCCATAGGATCTGAGCACAACAGCTGCCAGCAGCAATGTATTCAGCTTCTGCAGTTGAAGTAGATACTGAGTTTTACTTCTTGCTAAACTAGGACACAAGTCTGTGTCCTAGTAATTGACAGGTGCCACTGGTACTCTTTCTATCTATTTTATAGCCTGTAAAATCAGCATATGTGTATCATGTTAGTTCAAATGAGGACTCCTTGGGATACCAAAGCCCCAAGTGAGGTGTGCCCTTGAGATACCTGAAAATCCTCTTTACATCAGTTAAATGTGATTCTTTATGGTTAGCCTGAAATCTAGCACATATACATGTTGCAAACATTATGTCTGGTCTACTGGTAGTTGGATATAAAAGAGAGCCTATCATACCTCTGTATTGAGTTATATCAATACTTTTACCTTTTTCATCTTTGTAAAGCTTGGTTGCAGGAGCAATTGGGGTTTTCATGGGAGAGGCTAATTCCATGTCATACTTCTTAAGTAAATCTTTGATGTACTTGGCTTGGTTTATGAATATTCCTTCATGAGTTTGCTTCACTTGCTGTCCAAGGAAGAAGTTCAGCTCGCCCATCATGCTCATTTCAAACTTGCTCTGCATAAGCTTGGAGAATCTCTTACATAGCTTTTCATCAATAGAACCAAAAATAATATCATCAACATATATTTGAACCAATAAGACTTTGTCTTTATGCTTTCTAAGGAATAATGTGGTATCTACTCTACCTCTAGTGAATCCATTTTCAATAAGAAAGTTACTTAGTGTTTCATACCATGCTCTAGGTTCTTGTTTAAGACCATATAAGGCTTTGTATAATCTATAAACATAATTAGAAAGAGGTGGATTGATGAAACCTGGAGGTTGCTCTAAATAGACTTCATCTTGAAGTTCTCCATTAAGGAATGCACTTTTGACATCCATCTGGAAGACCTTTTTTCTGGTTATTACTCCATCTTCATCTATCTTGTTTCTGAAGACCCATTTGGTTCCAATGACAGGATGACTCTTTGGTCTTGGTACCAATCTCCATACTTTTCTTCTTTCAAATTGGTTGAGTTCTTCCTGCATGGCTTCTATCCAGCCAGAGTCTTCCATAGCATCCTTTATCTTCTTTGGTTCCATTTGTGACAGGAAGCTTAGGTAAAAGCATTCATTTTGGGTGGCAGCTCTTGTTTTGACTTGAACTCGAATCTCCAATGATTAGATCATGAATGTGATCTCTTGCCCATCTATTTCTGGTTGGGACATCTGTCCTGATACCTTCTTATCTTAAATCTTCAAGATCTATTTCTTTCTTCTCGGTGTGGAGGTTCGTTGTCTTGCATAGGCCTCTCTACAATCTCATTTTCTTACTCAACGATTTCACTGTCTGGCACTACGATCGTAATGTTGAGCTCGACGACTGCATTCGTAGTGTCTGCACTGTCGTTCGTAGTGTCTTGAAGCACTATTTTGCCTAAGTCTGTTTCATCAAAGATGATGTGAACCGAGACTTCAACATTCGGCGTCTTCTTGTTGAACACTCTGTAGGCCTTACTGTCTGTGGCATATCCAAGAAAGATTCTTTCCTCCGACTTGGGTTGAAATTTTGTCAAGTATTATTTTCCATTGTTGAGAATGTAGCATGCACAGCCGAATACATGAAAGTAGCTGACACTTGGTTTTCTTCCTTTCCACAGTTCGTAGGGTGTCTTCTTGATCATAGAGTGTATCAGTGATCTGTTCTGCGTGTAGCATGCGGTGTTAACAGCTTCTGCCCAGAATTATTCAGGCAGATGGGCTGCTACTAGTAGAGTTCTTCCAGCCTTTATTAAAGTTCTGTTCTTTCTCTCAGCTATCCCATTTTGTCGAGGAGTTCGCGGAGCTGAGAAATTATGACTGATGCCATTGTCTGCGGAGAACTAGTCCATTTCTGAGAAGTCGAATTCTCTTCCGTGATCACTCCTTATGGCCTTGATTTTCTCTCCTTTCTCGTTCATTACCAGCCTGAACATCTTGATCAGTTGGGAGCTAGTTTCATCCTTTGAGGTTAAAAAGAATACCCATGTGAACCTGGTGTAGTCGTCGACTATAACTAGTGAATATCTTTTCCCTCCCAGACTTGTTGTTGGAATTGGCCCAAATAGATCCATGTGAAGCAACTGCAAGGGCTTATCGATTGAGTTGATAGTTTTGCTCTTGAATGAGCTTCTGGTTTGCTTTCCAATCTGACAGGCATTGCATGGACTTTCTTTGACAAAGTTGAACATGGGTAGGCCTGCAACAAGATCTTTTGATGCCAGTTTGGACATGCTTTTGAAGTTTAAGTGGGACAATCGTCTATGCCATAGCCAACTCATTTCTTCATATGCTTTTGCCAGAAAGCATATTGTCTCATCTGAGCTTAGTTGATCAAGATTCACTGTGTAGACATTTCCTTCTCTTGTCCCGGTTAGCTTTACAGCAGATGTATTCAAATCTCTAACTTGACACTAGTTGTTGAGGAAAGTTACTTGACGACCCTTGTCACAGAGTTGGCTAATGCTTAGAAGGTTGTGTTGGAGACCTTCTACATATGCCACTTTGCTGAAAGACACTGCACCATTACCAGCTGAGCCATATCCTCTAGTCTTGCCCGAGCCGTTGTCTCCAAAGATGACTGAGGGACCCTCCTTTTCTGTAACATTCCAAAATTTTAAATGTAATATTAAATATTTATTGATTTATATGAATATTGAATGGATGTGATTATCGTTGAATAAATATTTGTTCAATTGATTTAATTTTGTTTGGTTAATTATTTATTAAATAAATAATTGATGAATTAAGGAAATTATTATTATATTGATATTTCAATTTAAATGATTAATTATTTGTATTGTGTTATGTGATTAAAAGATTTATTTAATTAAGTGTGATTTGCATTAATTAAAATAAATATGAAAGTTTGATTAAATAAAGTGTGACAAATAACTATATTATAAGGAGTTATTAAAATAAATTAAAGTAGTTTTAATTTAGTTTTGTCAAACAAGACTTAATGTATTAATTCTTTAATATTTAAAGAGTTTTTGCCAAACAAGCCTTGTGGCTTTTGGAATTTCTAGATTTTTTTAAATTAAATAAAATAAATAAAATAAAATAATAAATATAATATAATTATATTATATACGTTAGTTTTGTAACTGATATAATAAGTAGGCTTATTATTACCATAGCAGTTTTATTTTTGGCGCAAACTATTATCAGTTAGTTGTTAGTACCTAGTCTACTTAGAGAAGAAAGAAAAGATTTTCAAAGAGAGTTGTCTGAGAATTGAGAGAAAGCTTGAGAGAAATTGAGAAGCTGTAATTGTAAGAAATTATCATACTATTTGAAGGTAATTATCTAACCTTTGTATTATATATATATATATATATATATATATATATATATATATATATATATATATATATATATATGAAGTTACGACAAACTTTTATGTATTCTGTGAAATCAAAATTTTTGAATTGTGGATAGATACTTGGTAATTGTGATGATACATGCTTATGATGCTAAAGTTATGTTTAAACAATAATTGCATGCTAATTTATTTGACAGTAGTAGAAAATTTTGTCAGTATATGGAATTTTTATATGTTCATGAAAAGAATCAATTCTAGTGGCTAATTAGTATGTGAAATTATAAATTGAAGTTTTTTTATGCTAGTTTGTTGAGATACGAACATAACATAATTTGAATGAGGTGATTTGGCTAACTAATGAATTCACAGTGATGATTTCTTGGATGAATGTCAAGAAAATTGAGTTTTTATAAAAAGCATGAATTGTGAGAAATTAAAATAGTTTTAGTTAGGGTTAAATTGTTTTAAATGGTTGTAAATGTGAGCAATCATGTTTATGATAGTTGTATATTTATTCTACGTGTTGATATCAATGTTTGGTGGGTGAAATTCGTGTTAGCTGGCTTAAGAAAACTGCCGAATTTCTGTTCTACAAAATTGAGTTATGTGCATCGCGCGGGCGAGCAGCCTCCCAGTACAAAACTCGCGCGACTGCACGAGTGCCCATTTCCAAACACTGAAGTCTGCTAACTCTGCAGACTTTGGTCGCTCTTTGTGGCTTAGCTAAAGGTTATGGTAATGTGTCCAACATGTAACAACAAGACTAATACAGAGTTGTGTTATATGTATTATGAATTCAAAGTTTCAAAAATGATTAGTAAATCAAAAATGCGTTACGTGATAACCTAGTTTATACAATGAACGTTAGTTAAGTGTTGTGATGATTAACACTTGGGAATTCTGAAATGTAAATGGTAGCTTAAGACTTGTGCTTAAATAACAAGTTTAGCTAGTAATGCGTTTTATATTGAAAAGTGAATATTAGTATGTCTAATAGATGTTGTGGTTTTAATACTGTGTATAGGTGAACGTGAGTTTAATATTTTAGCTTAGGCTCGAGGCAAGTTTTCTAACTCTACACTTTCGTTGAGCTAGTTCATTTATTATATTGTGCAAGTTTTCTAACTCTACACTTTCATTGAGTTAGTTCTATTATTCTAACTTCATGCTTTTTATTGAGAAAGCTTTTTATCTTAACTGTTATTGAATAAGTAAGTTGTTCCTAAAATCCATTTGAGCAAACTCTAATGTTATTGGATATTCTCAATTGATTGATTCATTCTAACTTGTTTACAGTTAAGCAATTTTCTTAAAGTTCAGGAATTTCATTTCTAATGTTATAAGACTCGAACCTTAGCTTATTTTACTGTTCAAGCAAAGGTTAACCATTTTATTCATTTATTGAATGCTTATGCTCTATAGTTATTTCAAGCATGAGTTAGATATGTAGAATCAGTTCATTTATGATTCTCAAATGTTCTAAGCTATGTTGTTATTAAACAACTATTGTATTATGAAACATTATTGATTTAACTAGTTCCCTAGTTGATGATCATTAAACTTCAATTACCCTTGAAAGCTTATCCAAACCAAACTTTCTTTGGTGCGGACTTGTACTCTAAATACTGAGATGAACAACCCTATGTTTTGGGGTTTACGCTTAGCGTTGAAATGGTTGTGCACAATACATTGTACGAAGGATTGATCCCCCTAAGTACGTGGAGTCCTTATAGTCATATGACTGTTAAAGTTAAAGTTGAAAGATTATTTATAACTTTGGACATGGTTCATGGTCATTTGACCCTCAGTAGTATATTTAAGAATGTTAGTAGAACATATCATTCAGTTCTATTGAGCCTATGAGTTGGAAAATATTGAAATGTTAATAGAACATATCATTCAGTTCTATTGAGCCCATGAGTTGTCAAATGTTGAAATGTTAATAGAACATATCATTCGGTTCTATTGATCCTATTATTTGGCAAATGTTGTAAAGATATTTATTCTTATTTCAAGTGAGCTTTGTTTGCTCACTCTTGCATATTTATACATTTATTGCAGCTATGGTTGAGAGGGTAGATAAACCTACAACTAGAAAAGGAAAGGGAAAAATGTACAAGTGATGAAGACTTGTAATTTTGCTTTATCGTTATGATGATAGACATTTAATAATGAAGTGATGTAATAATTTAATTTCAGCACTTGAATGATTGTATTAAAGGTTAGAGAACCTAGGAGATAATGTTTTTATTAAAGTAATCTTGTATGGGCAGGTTTTTATTATTCAATTATATTATGATTGGGTAGTTAGATATGAATGTTTTGATTACGTGAACACCAAATCTTGAGGTAATGAAGTATCGGGATTTCGGGGTGTCACAAGTTG
Organism: Panax japonicus; assembly: GCA_020205505.1. Classification (NCBI taxonomy): domain Eukaryota; kingdom Viridiplantae; phylum Streptophyta; class Magnoliopsida; order Apiales; family Araliaceae; genus Panax; species Panax japonicus. The sequence continues at coordinate 5,305,454 of CM035104.1, forward strand.
GTATCAAAGCTTTAGGTTATGAACATTAGGTAGGGAAAAGCCTTAGGAAGTAACATTTGAAAAGATAGTGGTGATTAACTCTTATCGAGTTTTAAGGAAGAAATAATAAAACACTTATATGCTTATGTGTTTATAACTTATGTGTTCGTGAGTGTCGACTAGTAATGATTAATGATTAAAACTTAAAATTTTGTGTCAGGATGACTAATGTCGAAGAATCCAGTCAGGCTAGGGAGGATAGACCTCAGGTACCTATAGAGGAGGAGCCTCGCGACATTCATGTTATTTGGGAACAACTACTGCCACGGGAGTCAGCCCCGTTGGTCACAATGGTTGAAGATGAGGATGATGATGTGGAGACGGATTAGGAGGATTCCGTTGAGCTACCACAGGAGGATGAGGATGATGAGGACGATGAGGAGGAGACTCCACTAACCTCGATAGCTGCTTGAATGTACGATGAAGTCTACGGCCATAACGTGGAACTTCAGGATACAGTCGAGGAATTGCAAGAGATAGTAGCTGAACAACAGACTGCAATGACACAGAAAATCGATGAGATCCAGGATCGTGAGGAACGATTGACTAATGTCGAGGAGAAGCTAGAACAGACTGAGGGAGAGAAAGAACAACTGATCGAGGAGGTCGCTGAATTGAAGAATAAGCTAAGGGAAGAAGCTACGAAGAGGGCAAGAGTCGAGGACGCATATGAGGAAATGTTTCAACGAGCTGGGATAGTAGTGAAAGACGTACATGCAAATAGAATGAAGATGGAAGAGATGAATAGAGTATTCAACACTGTGGTTAATCGAGCTCAAGATCGATTCATGAGTTATCTGATTCAGTTCGAGACGCTGCCATCGTACGTATTAGATCGCAGAACAATGTTCCGAATTATGGAGGAAGAACGTAGTAAGGCTAAGCAGTATCTTAGTAGAACATCGTAGTTGTTATGCGATTAATAAATATTAAATAAATTTTAAATCCCAAGTGTTATGTAACATATGGGATATGACGATGATGTTGTCCTGAAACTTTTGTAGTTCAGGAAAGTAATGTAACTATCAGTGATGCTATTGTTTTATGTTTTCAAAGAGGTTATGAATAAATAAAAGTTGTTATTTTGTTCAAATTGTTACGTGATTATGTGGTTATTTCTTTTGTAGAGGCAAGTTAAGTAGAAATTACTTAAAAGAGTTGAATAATAACCTAATGAGTGTATTTTATTTAAACAGAAAATGCCTCCCAGACGTCAACCACCATGACAGAGAACCACCAAAGGAACCAATAATAACGACAATGTTGATGCTAACCCAGTTCAACAATTAGTGACGTTACTGACAGGACCGTTACAGAATCAACCACAGAACCAAGGAACAATTTTTAAGGAGTTCAAGGCGGTTGGACCACCTGAATTTCGTGGGTTAGTGAATCCAGTTGAGGCATAGACTTGGATTATGGAGATAGAAAAGGTGTTCGATGTTGCTAGGGTAAGAGATGACCAGAAGACTGCTTTCGCAACATTCATGTTGAAAGCAGAAGCTAGTTATTGGTGGCAGGACAATAAAACTCGAAAAGGACCAGGGATGATGACCTGGGATAGGTTTAAGGAGATATTATTCGAGGCCTATTTTCCCGAGAGTTCGAAGGGTCAGCTGGAAGTGCAGTTTTTGGAACTGAAGCAGGGAACGATGACGGTATCCGAGTATACCACTAAATTCAACGAGTTGGCGAGGTTTGAGCCTTATCAAGTCAGCACGGACGAACGCAAGGCGAAGAGATTTGAACAAGGACTGAAGCCCTGGTTGTACAGTAGGGTTTCCCTATTTCAATTGAAGACTTTCGCAGCAATGATGGAGAAAGCAATACTCGCTGAGGGTGGAGGTGAGGCAATGACAAAGTTCAATCAGGAACAGAAAAAGAAGAAGAACGAGGTGGAAATCAAGAATGGAGGTGGAAGTGGTGGAAACAACAACAACAACAACAATAAGAACTTGAAGAGGAAGTGGAATGGAAATGTGGGTGCTAAAAACCAGCAGGGTAACCAGCAAAACAAGAAGTTTGAAGCATGTGCTACATGTGGGAAGTTTTACAAGGGTGCGTGCTTGATGGGGAAACGAGTATGCTTCAATTGTGGCTAGGAGGGTCACATCGCCTCAAATTGTACTCAACCTAAGAATAATATGTGCTTCACGTGCGGGTCCAAGGATCATTTTGCTCATGAATGCCCTAAGAAGAAGGATGAAGTGACAACCAGAAGCAATGAAGGTAACAATGGAGGTACAACATCAAACAAACCCACAGCTAGAACCTTCAACATGACTGTACAAGATGTTGTGCAATCAAAAGAAGTGGTGTCAGGTATTATCCCAATCAATGTTATAAATGCTTATGTATTATTTGATTCGGGTGCTACTTGCTCGTTTATCTCTGATGAATTTGCTAAGAGGTTAGAATTGACTAGAGAAGAACTGAATTTCCCTCTGAATATAAAAATTTTGAATAAGGAGGTAATCCTTGTTAGATTCGTATACAAGAACTGTAGGGTGAATATTAAGGGGAATATCTTGATGGTAGATTTGATTCCGATTAGACTTGGAGAGTTTGATGTTATTTTAGGAATGGATTGGCTGTTCAAATATGGAGCGGTAATTGATTACCAAAAGAAGTGTGTAAACATTATGACCCCGTCAAAGGTAGTATTCTATGGTAGTAAGTCGCCTAAACAAATGAAATGTCTGACGATTATGCAGGCCAAGAAATTGTTGAGTCAAGGCTGTGTGGGCTATTTAGCTTACATAGTCGATACTCAGAAGAAGAATGTGAAACTGGAAGAGATACCAGTGGTGAGGGAATTTGAAGATGTGTTTCCAGAGGATTTGTCAGGACTTCCGTCTGATAGAGAGATTGAGTTCATGATCGACCTAGTGCCGGGAACAGCACCGATATCGATGGCCCCATAAAGAATGGCTCCAGTAGAAATGAAGGAATTGATGGTACAATTGCAAGAATTATTAGACAAGAAGTATGTTCAACCAATCGTATCACCGTGGGGAGCGCCAGTGTTATTCGTGAAGAAGAAGGATGGGTCAATGCGTCTTTGCATTGATTATAGAGAATTAAACAAGGTCAATATTAAAAACTAATATCCATTACCAAGAATAGATGACTTGTTTGATCAGTTGAAGGGTGTTAAATACTTCTCGAAAATAGATTTGAGAAGTGGGTATCACCAATTGAAAGTGAGGAAGGAGGATATACCTCGAACGGCATTCAGAACTCGGTATGGACATTACGAGTTTCTGGTGATGTCTTTTGGTTTAACCAATGCACCTGCTGCATTCATGGATTTGATGAACAGGGTGTTTAAACCATTCTTAGACAAGTTTGTAGTGGTATTCATCGACGACATTCTGGTGTATTCCAAAACTCAAGAAGAACACGTGGAACACTTACGTTTAACATTGGAAACACTAAGAAAGGAAAAGTTGTACGATAAATTCTCTAAGTGCGAATTTTGGCTAGATCGTGTGCAATTTTTTGGGCACGTGATTGACAAAGATGGGATTTCAGTGGATCCATCAAAAGTGGAAGCTGTAATCAATTGGGAACAACCAAGAACACCGTCGAAAGTGAAGAGTTTCTTGGGACTAGCCGGTTATTACAGACGATTTATTCAAGATTTTTCTAAGATAGCCACTCCATTAACAAATTTAACAAGGAAAATTGTAAAATTTGTTTGGACTGAGAACTGTGAAGAACGTTTCCAGGACTTGAAGAAGAAATTAATCATGGCGCCTGTGTTATCATTACCAGATACTACAAGAAATTTTGTGGTGTATAGTGATGCGTCACATAAAGGGTTGGGATGTGTTCTTATGCAGAACGGCAAAGTTATTGTGTATGCATCAAGATAACTGAAGGATTATGAGAAAGGTTATCCGACTCATGATTAGGAATTGGCTGCAGTAGTATTTGCTCTCAAGATATGGAGACACTATCTCTATGGAGAGAAATATGAAATCTACACAGACCATAAAAGTCTGAAGTATATTTTCATACAGAAGGACCTGAATATGCATCAAAGAAGATGGATGGAATTGATAAAGGATTACGATTGTGAGATCTTTTATCATCCGGGCAAATCGAATGTGGTTGCAGATGCTTTGAGCAGAAAAGGTCGGGAGAAGTTAATGTTGATAACTACTCAGGAGGAGCTTATTTCAGCAATGGAAAAGCTAAACTTGGAAATCAAATTTCCAAAGGAATACGATGAATGACTATTTCAGATAGATGTCAGTCCAACTTTGGTGAACAAAGTGAAGAATGCTCAACTATAAGATAAAGAATGTGAAATAATTAAAAAGAAAGTGATTGACGGTAGTGATGTAAAATACAAGATCGATACTGAAGGACTACTATGATTTGAAGAAAGATTTTGGGTTCCAGAAGTGCCAGAGCTTAAAGACGAAATCTTGACCGAAGCACACAACACACGATATTCGATTCATCCAGGAATTACAAAGATGTATCAAGATTTGCGTCGACATTTTTGGTGGCCGAATATGAAAAGAGACGTTGTAGAATGCGTTGCAAAATGCTTGACATGTCAAAATGTGAAAACTGAACATCAACAAACAAGCGGGTTACTTCAACCGTTGGAAATACCGGAATGGAAGTGGGAGCATGTCACAATAGATTTTGTGGTAGGACTTCCAATGACTTAGAAAGGATACGATGCGATATGGATGAAAGTGGACAGACTAACAAAATCTGCACACTTTTTGCCAATAAAGAATAGATTTAATCTTAATCAGCTAGCGAAACTGTACGTTAAAGAGATCGTATCAAGACATGGAGTTCCAGTGTCAATTGTGTCAGATGGAGATCCAAGGTTTACATCAAACTTCTGGAAGAGACTACAAGAATGTATGGGAACACAGTTGCGAATGAGTACAGCATACCATCCGCAAACCGACGAAAAAAGTGAACGAACTATCCAAATGTTGGAAGATATACTGAGAGCATGCATTATGGATTTCAAAGGAAACTGGGATAAACATTTACCGTTAGTAGAATTTGCCTACAATAATAGTTACCACGCGAGCATCGGCATGCCACCTTACGAGGCATTGTACGGCAGAAAGTGCAGAACTCCACTGTGCTGGGATGAAGTCGGTGAACGCCAACTGTTAGGACCAGAACTGGTACAACAAACTGCTGAAGATGTCAAACTCATCAGGACAAGATTGGTAGTAGCCCAAGATAGACAGAAAAAGTATGTCGATCAACACAGGCAGAATCGCGAATTTAAAGTAGGAAATTTCGTTTTCCTAAAAGTTTCTCCTTGGAAGGGGAAGATTCGTTTTGGCAAGAAAGGAAAGCTCAGCCCAAGATTTATTGGACCGTTTGAAATACTACTCAGAGTGTGGGAAGTGGCTTATGAGGTAGCTCTACCTCCAGAATTGAAAAACATTCGTAATGTTTTTTACATTTCAGTGTTACGACCGTATAAACCCGATTACAAGCACGTGATTGAGTACGAACCATTGCAATTCGATAAAGATTTGTCTTATGAAAAATCATATCCAAATAGTCGACAGGAAAGAACAAGTGCTCAGAAATAAAGTGATACCTTCTGTGAAGGTGATATGGAGAAATCACAATGTCGAAGAGGCAACGTGGGAACTCGAAGCTGAAATGATGAAGAGTTACCATGAGTTATTTGTTTAATCTATGTCTTCGATTTTGAGGACAAAATCTTTGTAAGTAGGGAAGAATGTAACGATTTGATTGTTTGAATTGTGATTCTGAGGATAGAATCCTTTTAAGGATGAAATGATGTAACATTCCAGAATTTTAAATGTAATATTAAATATTTATTGATTTATATAAATATTTAATGGATGTGATTATCGTTGAATAAATATTTGTTCAATTGATTTAATTTTGTTTAGTTAATTATTTATTAAATAAATAATTGATGAATTAATGAAATTATTATTATATTGATATTTCAATTTAAATGATTAATTATTTGTATTGTGTTATGTGATTAAAGGATTTATTTAATTAAGTATGATTTGTATTAATTAAAATAAATATAAAAGTTTGATTAAATATAGTGTGACAAATAACTATATTATAAGGAGTTATTAAAATAAATTAAAGTAGTTTTAATTTAGTTTTGTCAAACAAGGCTTAATATATTTATTCTTTAATATTTAAAGAGTTTTTGCCAAACAAGCCTTATGGCTTTTGAGATTTCTAGATTTTTTAAATTAAATTAAATAAATAAAATAAAATAATAAATATAATATAATTATATTATATACGTTAGTTTTGTAACTGATATAATAAGTAGGCTTATTATTGTCATAGCAGTTTTATTTTTGGCTCAAACTATTATCAGTTAGTTGTTAGTACCTAGTCTAATACTGAGAGAAGAAAGAAAAGATTTTAAGAGAGAGTTGTCTGAGAATTGAGAGAAAGCTTGAGAGAAATTGAGAAGCTGCAATTGTAAGAAATTATCATACTATTTGAAGGTATTTATCTAACCTTTATATTATATATATATATATATATATATATATATATATATATACACACACACACACACACACACACATGTATATACATATATGAAGTTATGGCAAACTTTTATTTATTCTGTGAAATCAAAATTTGTGAATTGTGGATAGATACTTGGTAATTGTGATGATACATGCTTATGTTGCCAGAGTTATATTTAAACAATAATCGCATGCTAATTTATTTAACAGTAGTAGAAAAGTTTGTAAGTAAATGGAATTTTCATATGTTCATGAAAAGTATCAATTCTAGTGGCTAATTATTATGTGAAATTGTAAATTGAATTTTGTTTATGCTAGCTTGTTGAGATACGAACATAACATAATTTGAATGAGGTGCTTTGGCTAACTAATGAATTCACGGTGATGATTTCTAGGATGAATGTCAAAAAAATTGAGTTTTTATGAAAAAACATGAATTGTGAGAAATTAAAATAGTTTTAGTTAGTGTTAAATTATTCTAAATGGTTGTAAATGTGAGCAATCATGTTTATGATAGTTGTATATTTATTTTACGTGTTGATATCACTGTTTGGTGGGTGAAATTAGTGTTAGTTGACTTAAGAAAAGTGTCGAATTTCTGTTCTGCAAAACTGAGTTTTGTACGTCGCGCGGGCGCGCAGCTACAGCGCGGGCGCGCTGCCTACCAGGACAAAACTCGCGCGGCCGCGCGAGTGCCCTTTTCCAGACACTGAAGTCTGCTAATTCTGCAGACTTTGGTCGCTCTTTGTGGCTTAGATAAAGGTTATGGTAATGTGTCCAACATGTAACAACAAGGCTGATACAGACTTATGTTATATGTATTATAATTCAAAGTTTCAAAAATGATTAGTAAATCAAAAACGCGTTACGTGATAACCTAGTTTATACAATGAACGTTAGTTAAGTGTTTTGATAATTAACACTTGGGAATTCTGAAATGTAAATGGTAGCGTAAGACTTGTGCTTAAATAACAAGTTTAGCTAGTAATGCGTTTTATATTGAAAAGTGAATATTAGTATGTCTAACAGATGTTGTGGTTTTAATACTGTGTATAGGTGAACGCGAGTTTAATATTTTAGCTTACGCTCGAGGAAAGTTTTCTAACTCTACACTTTCGTTGAGCTAGTTCTATTAATATTACTTCATGCTTTTGATTGAGCAAGCTTTTTATCTTAATTGTTATTGAATAAGTAAGTTGTTCCTAAAATCCATTTGAGCAAACTCTAATGTTATTGGATATTCTCAATTGATTGATTCATTCTAACTTGTTTACAGTTAAGCAAGTTTCTTAAAGTTCAGGAGTTTCATTTCTAATGTTATAAGACTCGAACCTTAGCTTATTTTACTGTTCAAGCAAAGGTTAACCATTTTATTCATTTATTGAATGCTTATGCTCTATAGTTATTTCAAACATGAGTTAGATATGTAGAATCAGTTCATTTATGATTCTCAAATGTTCTAAGCTATGTTGTTATTAAACAACTATTGTATTATGAAACATTATTGATTTAACTAGTTCCCTAGTTGATGATCATTAAACTTCAATTACCCTTGAAAGCTTATCCAAACCAAACTTTCTTTGGTGCGGACTTGTACTCTAAATACTGAGATGAACAACCCTATGTTTTGGGGTTTACGCTTAGCGTTGAAATGGTTGTGCACAATACATTGTACGAAGGATTGATCCCCCTAAGTACGTGGAGTCCTTATAGTCATATGACTGTTAAAGTTAAAGTTGAAAGATTATTTATAACTTTGGACATGGTTCATGGTCATTTGACCCTCAGTAGTATATTTAAGAATGTTAGTAGAACATATCATTCAGTTCTATTGAGCCTATGAGTTGGAAAATATTGAAATGTTAATAGAACATATCATTCAGTTCTATTGAGCCTATGAGTTGTCAAATGTTGAAATGTTAATAGAACATATCATTCGGTTCTATTGAGCCTATTATTTGGCAAATGTTGTAAAGATATTTATTCTTATTTCAAGTGAGCTTTGTTTGCTCACTCTTGCATATTTATACACTTATTGCAGCTATGGTTGAGAAGGTAGATAAACCTACAACTAGCAAAGGAAAGGGAAAAATATACAAGTGATGAAGACTTGTAATTTAGCTTTATCGTTATGATGATAGACTTTTAATAGTGATGTGATGTCATATTTTAATTTCTGCACTTGAATGATTGTATTAAAGTTTAGAGAACCAGGGAGATAATATTTTTATTAAAGTAATCTTGTATGGGAAGGTTTTTATTATTCAATTATATTATGATTGGGTAGTTAGATATGAATGTTTTGATTACGTGAACACCAAATCTTGAGGTAATGAAGTACCGGGATTTGGGGGTGTCACATTTTCTTTGTAGTTAGACAGAATGGCTTTGTTCCTAGTCATATGTCTTGAGTATCCACTGTCCAGATACCAGGTTGTGATCGTAGAGCTATTTTTCTGTCATAACATTGAACTTTCATTTTGGTACCCATATTTGTATGGGTCCTACTTTGTTAGTGCCCTTGGGGACCCAAATCTCTTTGATCTTGGGTCTCATATGCATTAAATTATAATAGCACCTTGTAGCCTTGTGACCAACTCTATTGCACACAAAACACTTAGTGTGATACATGCACGTGTGTGTGTGTGTGTGTGAGTTCATTCTCTATTTTGACTTTTGTGGTTCTTTGGTCATTCTTTTGTTAAACTGATTTTCCTTCTTCCACATGTCCTTGGGTCTCATGGAATGTGAGGAGTGTATCTTACCTCTACTATACCTTCCTAGTTGGTTCGTAGAGTTGGTTTTATTTAACTCTACGATCCTTAGAGGTTGGTGAGTAGAGAATGGGTTACCCTTCTCTTTTCTGAAGCCCAGGCCAACATGAGATCCTTTACTCCTTGGAGTATTGATGGAACCAGTGGAAAAGGGTTGAGTTGGTTCTTTCTTCTGTGAGGATTTCATAAATTTAATGCCTCTATTAAAACTTGAGGCATTACTAGTGCTAGTTTCCTTTAATATTTCCACACATGGCTCTGGGGTGGATTCCCCAAAGCCTAAGCATGTTCTGTCAAATGTACTTCTCTGACTAGAGAGTAGGGAGTCCATGGATGATGAGGATTTATTCCATGTAGAGATAGTTTTTTCTAGCTCCTCAACTTTAGAGGTTAGATTGGACTCTCTTTGTGCATTGAGCTCATTAGTCTGTTTTAAGATCTCATTCTCAGCCTCAAGCTTGGAGAAAAAGTTAGCACTTAGAAGAGCTATCTCTAGCTCTTCTTGAACTTTCTTTTTCTCCTCTTAAAGAAGTGAATAATCCTTTGACAGAACTCTGAACCACTTCATGTATTGATGTAGATCAGTTGTTATGCCATGCAGTGCAGTTCTCAAATCATTGATGTCTACATTAGGTGAGTTGAAGTCAAATACCTCATCGATACTTACTTCAAGAATGTTGGAGTTATGTTTGTCCTTTGCATGTTTATCCATCAGGCACAGATTAGCCATTTGAGGATCTTCATCATCTCCAAATTAAGGAGTTGAGTCATTGTCTGAATCACTCCACGATCCTCCAGCTACTAGGCCATTGTCTCTCTTCTGAGGCCTTTTGTTGCCTTTGTATTCCTTCTTTGGATGTGATTTCTTCTTTAGCTCTTCTCTGAGAGGTTTGTTACAGTTGGCAATGAAATGGCCAGGCTTCTTGCAGTTTTAGCATAGATCATTCATTTTCTCCAGGCTGTTGTAGTTGTTGACCTTCTTTGGCTTACTGGTTTTGCCTTAACGCATAAATCTTCTTAGTCTTTTTATCAGCATTGCAAGGTCCTCATCATCGTCTTCATCATAGTCAGAATCAATCTCAGTGTTGACCTTGGATGCATTTTCAGTTGCTTTGAGAGCAATACCCTTATCCTTCTTTCTTCCTTCTGCTAGGGTTTCAGCTCGTTGAGTCAGCTCCAGTTCGTATGTTAGAAGATTGCCATATAGCTGTTGAACTGTCATCTCATGAAGATTCTTTGACTCTCTAATAGCTGTGGTTTTGGCATCCCACTTGCTTGGTAAGGCTCTCATGAACTTTATGATTAGATATTTGTTTGGATAGATCTTCTCATAGGCTCGTAGAGAGTTGAGCAGTACGTTAAATCTTTCGTAGGTGGCAGTGACATTTTTTCCTTGAACATAAGCAAACATTGCATAATGTTGTGTCAAGAGAGATTGTTTGTTTTCTCTTACTTCTTTCGTTCCTTCGTGCATAATGAGTAATGCTTCCTAAACCTCCTTCGATGTTTTGCTGTTGACAACGTTTTCGAATAGATCGTCTTCTAAGGATTGAAACAAAATGTTCTTAGCCTTCTTATCGAGTTGGATAGCTCTCTTCTCGTTGTCAGTCCATTGTTCTTTGACTTTGATTTGTATTCTGTTTAGATCGTCTGTAGTTGGTGCAAGCTTTGTTGGAATATAGGGCCCATTTTGAACGGTCTCAAATAGATCTTCATCTATTGAGTACATGTATGCTTGCTTCCGAACTTTCCAGTTAGCAAATTTATCTTTGTTGCACATTGGTGGCTTGCTGCCTCCTCCTGTCCTTGATTTGCTTGGCAAGTGTGTCATTGAATCTACTAAAGCTTTGTAGGCTGTATAATAGAACCTGCTCTAATACCAATTGTTAGTTCCCGGAGGCACAATAGTTATCTAGAAGGGGGGATGTGAATAGATATTTAAAAAATCTTTTCGTTTTAACTTGTTAGTTGATGATGATTAAAATTTAGCGGAATTAATGTTTGTTTTAATTTCCCTTAAGATAGTAAGTTTATAAGAGTGAGGCAGTTATAGCAGTTATGGCAGATATGGCAGATATGGCAGTTATAGGAAGAATGTAATAGACACAGTCATTTTAAGTGGTTCAGAGCACTTAAAGCTCCTAGTCCACTCTTCTACTCCTCGAGTAGGAAATCCACTAAGGATGCCTTTTACACTTTTCTGTATCACTCAGATTCCTTCTAGACCAGCAGTCTAGGAATTTCTTAGTTAACTCTTGAATTGACTTGGCTCTTCACAGTTCACGTAGAACTCTTCAAGTCCTTCTGACGGTCTCAAATAGATCTTCATCTATTGAGTCCATGTATGCTTGCTTCCGAACTTTCCAGTTAGCAAATTTATCTTTGTTGCACATTGGTGGCTTGCTGCCTCCTACTGTCCTTGATTTGCTTGGCAAGTGTGTCATTGAATCTACTAAAGCTTTGTAGGCTGTATAATAGAACCTGCTCTAATACCAATTGTTAGTTCCCGGAGGTACAATAGTTATCTAGAAGGGGGGATGTGAATAGGTATTTAAAAAATCTTTTCGTTTTAACTTGTTAGTTGATGATGATTAAAATTTAGCGGAATTAATGTTTGTTTTAATTTCCCTTAAGATAGTAAGTTTATAAGAGTGAGGCAGTTATAGCAGTTATGGCAGATATGGCAGATATGGCAGTTATAGGAAGAATGTAATAAACACAGTCATTTTAAGTGGTTCAGAGCACTTAAAGCTCCTAGTTCACTCTTCTACTCCTCGAGTAGGAAATCCACTAAGGATGCCTTTTACACTTTTCTGTATCACTCAGATTCCTTCTAGACCAGCAGTCTAGGAATTTCTTAGTTAACTCTTGAATTGACTTGGCTCTTCACAGTTCACGTAGAACTCTTCAAGTCCTTCTGACTAAGAACTCTTACTTCAGTTTATTGGTAGTTGTTGAGTTCTTGTTGGTTGCTACTCAGTTGTTGTTAAGAACTTGTTCAAAAGTGCTGAGTAGCTAAGCAAACTTTTCTTTTTCTCAGATCGTAGAGTTGAGCGTTGAGAGTTCTTGTATGTTTTGTTCAATTCTTGCTTACATCTCTCATCTGCACATCTTTTGCATATATGTGATCTTGAAATCTATCCGTTTGATCCATCCGTTGAAGCATTAAATGCGTTTGACATTTCTATACTTTGATGGAGACTTTTCTGCACATCTTATGAATTGCATTTTGGCCCACTGACATAGCAGACTGCTTTCTCACCTAACACCTGAAAAGGTGTTTATCTCTTACCAATGGTACTTTTCTTTGCTTCTTCAATACGTTTCTTTTTTTCATACTAAGGATATCTTTTGTACCGTTGGAACTGGTGGGGACTTCAACGTTTGAAACCCATTCCATATTTGTTGGAGATGTATCTTCAAACAAACAAAAGGTAGGGCTCGATGCTTCTGACACACGGCAGATGATACTCTACGATCCAGACCGTGGTGTCTTGTTACCTTGGTACATGGTCTGATTCCATCAATTAAGAGCACTATAATTTCTCTTAATGACTTGCACACTACGATCTTCACTTGCTAACTTTGTAAGCTCTACGTTTCCGAGAGCACACTACGATCTCTGAGTTGGCTCGGCAAACGTTGGGACCACTCTACGATTTCCTAAGAGGCCCTTAAGGCAGGCACACTACAATCCTCGATGCTCTACGTTCTGCCTTGGCTTCTGTAATCTTGATCAACTTGATACACTACGATCTCTTCGAAACCTATCTATTACATCTCAAGATCAACCTAACAAGTTTGATCTTCTTTTCTATACATTCACTTATAGAATGATATACATTAAGAGCTTAGATCAATCTAATAAATTTGATATATCACTAAGTCCTTATACAAATGTTCCTTGAAGGACTTTACAAACAATCATGAGCATTTATATTTAAACATCAAATTAACATATGCACTCTCCCAACACTTTGGATATTCTGAGAGTGCTCATTTGTTGAGAATTGTGGTTGCTCTACGATTCTGTCTTGGCTTTGTGAGTACATCTGTTGAGGTTTTAGTTCTGCAATCTACGATTCAGCTTTGGCTGTGCAGATACTACGACTCTGAGATCAGATCTTGACACACTATGATTTCTGTCGTTGTGCTTGTTGTCTTCATCTGATCTTGCTCGACTACGATCTCTGCCTCTGATATAATAGTAGACTCTACGACTCTGAGTGTAGTCTACGATTCTTGACTTGCCTTTGACATCAGTAGACTCTACGACTCCGAGTGTAGTCTACGATTCTTGACTTGGCTTTGGCAGATGCTCGGTCGGCTCGTAGGCAGGTTGTCTCAATGATTCTAAACATGACTTCCTCAGTAGACTACGGCTTCGAGGAAGTGCTACTCGATACACTACGATCATTCCTCGTCTCTTCTGACAGTCGACGAACTCCGAGATCTACTATCTTGCAGACTACGATTCTGCCTTGATAGCTCTCGAGTTTCCCTTGACTCTCCTGGCAGACTACGATTTCTGGTGCAGTGCTCGACGATTAGACAAGCCTATCTATTACATCATAAGATCAACCTAACAAGCTTGATCTTTCTATATTTATAGTCATTGTACATCATTTCTTTTTAAGGACTTTATAAAGCTGTTTTGCTTATGTAGGATCAACCTAACACATTTGATCAATTCATTCTAAGTCCTTGTACATATGTTTTTATTATTTATCAAAGGACTTTACATCTTTTCTTAATGAAAGCATACTTGCATATTCATTCATATATATCATAATCAAATCATATTAAATAGGAATATCATTCACATGATTATTCCTGACACAATCTCTACTGCACATTTACTACATGTAAACCTTGAGTCAAATAAGACTATGAGAAAAAAATATCTCAGTTGGCAACCCTTCACTCTATAGCAGCTCATTTTGCAAAAATAGGAGTAACAACTGGAAGGCCTAGGGCTTTAAAACCGAGGATGTTTTTCAATTTTATGGAGAGGTGGGTCACAACTAGCTTACACTTCTCAAGGAGTATTGGGGACAAACTTTATCGACGACGACCGACTATCAAGATCGTATAATCTTCTTCTTGCACTTGGTGAGCATTTACAGTCTCCGAGTCCTGAGGAGTTAGCTTATGCAGTGGCGAGAGCAGCACAACAGCAGGATGATGATGTTGGGGTAATCATTTCATTATTTAGCTTTATGTTTAGTTTTGCATGTTTAGTTTAGCATACCTTAGACATGACACTTAAGAAAGTATAAGGAAAAAACCAAGTCAGTTTTACCAGACAAAAAGTAAATAAATCCATCAGCTAATTTATATTGTACGTTATGACATTTAATTTATATATAAATTTTAGTCAGACGGTATTTGTTTATGTTTATACGTGTGTGGATGTCTATATATATTGTGTTAGTTTTAATTATATATATATGGATTGATCTCGATGGATTTATAGGGATGTTGATTTATATATACATATTGTTGTGTGTTGGGATTTAAATCAGGTACACACATGTATAGTTTTTTTGGGAAATCCACCAAACAACCAAATATTTTTTTAAAATTATAAATCAGGGACCATAAACCGTCGTTACTTTTTATCAGCAACCGTTTATAAACCCAAGATGTTAGCGACCGGACGGTCGCTAATAGTGGTCACGGACACATGGGCAATGTGACAACCCGAGAATTTAGACGATTAATAAAATCTTAAATGATTAAATAAAGGCTAAATAATAAGACCTATACTAGAAATATAGTTTGAATTTAAAACTTTTATGAAGGACTTATGTGGTTTTGTGTATAGTGACTTATGTGAAGTATGTGAGTGATTAAATAAACTTATATTGTAAATATGTATATATAATTATTCTTTATATAAAAAAGAACTAAAGAAAGCTTTATAGCCTAATGTTATACATTTGATATGAGAATTAAATAACCTAATGGTTATAATAATTGAAGAATGCTAGTATTTAAATTATGTACTAGTAAATCAATGAAATGAATAATAATCAATAAATGATTAGTTGATATGATTAATAATAAAAAAGGCAGTAAGTTAAAACTCAAAATTCGAGTTAGGGAAAGAATTTTGAATCACGGATCGTTCGGTTGCGTCCAGAACGTCAAGATTAGTCAGAAAAGGCTGTAAACACAAAATGTGTCGGGGTTGACTTTTTGGTCATAGTTAACAGTTGGCTTTTATGGAGAAGTCAAAATTAGAGTTAGGAGTGGAATCTTGAAACGCGGACTAGATATTTGAGTCCGAAACGTCGAAATTAGTAAGAATGACCTGTAAATACGAAATATATCGGGGTTGACTTTTTGGTCAAAGTCAATAGTTGACTTTTTTGGATAAAAGTCAAACTTAACATTCAGAGATGAATTTGGAGAAACGGATGTATCCATGATATCGGGAGCGTTGATTTTAGTAGGAATCGACTATAAACTTGAAATTTTGACTTTTTGGGTCTGAAAGTCAAAGACGGGATTAAGCATCCAAAACGAGACAATAAAAATGGGACCCACTTGACCAAAATATGTTGGAAATTCCAGCACATGGGCAGCACATCTAATCTCACCAACTCCTCCAACAAATTTCCCTAAAAAGTGGATCTAGTTTTCCCATTAATTAATATTAAACCTCTAATTCATTTAACAAATAAAAAGCATTTATCTCTCTTTTTTTTCTCTCACTCACAAGACCAAATAGGGAAAAGAGAGAGAAAGAGAGGGCTGCCATGGATGGAAGGAAGAAAGAGAAGGAAAAGAAAAGAGAGGAAAAACGAAGAAGGGAAAGAAGAAACCATGGATTTCTCTACGATCATAGGGAATATAGTGGTTGCCAGCATGTCTGTTAACGTTGTAGTGAGGCTGGTTTTTTATCATCATTGTAGCAAAACTCTTCACCCTTGGGAAGTTTTGTGCCACCAGCTCCATGCTTGGAAAATGAGAGTAGCACCAGCTGAAGTAACTTCCATCTTTTTTAATATGTGCCTTTAGCAAAGGCATCCATTGGAAGAACCATCTCATTAGCAGGTAATCAGGATTGTAGAGGATGGTCGTGCAGTCTAGCTCCATGTTGTTCCAGTTTTTGAATATATCATGTGCAGTCATCCTTACAACCTTGAGCTGTTCATCTCCATATTTTACCCATCTTTCAGCTGGGAGTTCTTCTAGTTCATCAAAAACTTCTACCACTATTCTTCTACTGATTCTTGCAGGAGAAAGGACTGGATAGTCTACTGGTTCCTTTGATTCTTGATTTTCAGAATTAGAATTTTTATCCATTTCTTCTGTTTTGGAGCTTGAACCAATCTGATCATTTCCATCAATGAATCCTTCTTGCTGTATTTCATTTCCAAAACCTTCTTCAGCAAGATCTTCCTCTGATTCAACTTCTTCATTACCGGTCCTATCTTTATCACTTTCTTCCTATGATACAGACTCATTATCACTTAATTCAATGACAGCATTAGAGTGATCACTTCTCTTTATAGAGGAAAATTTGGCTTGTAGTCTGTAGCTCTTCCTTCTCCTTAGAGGTTCAGCTATGGGAGAGTCAGACTCTTCTTCCTCTTCAGACTCTGAAGCCTTTGGATCATCAGGCAAACTTCCTTGAGGTTCAACACTGGCAGGGGCAGATCCTTTTTCTTTGGACTAATCACTTTTTGAGTTATCATGGGGGCTTTCAGGATTGGAAGGGGCGTGTTCTTCTTCTTCAGAAATAACATCATTTGACTCATCATCTGGACTTGTTGGAGCATTTGTATTTGGGGATGGAGTTGGGTCAGCTTGTATCTTTTCTTCATCAATAGATTCTGTATTTTCTTTCATTGGTCCAGCTTCACCTTCATTGCTGGATTTGGTCTGTAGGGACTCAGCCTTGACTGACTCTACGTCCTCTTCTTCGTCAGATGGGCTTTCTTGGGAAACTGAGGCTGGTCTGTTTACCACCTTAGCTTTCTTGTTGGATGGCCCTTGAAGTAGTCTGTGACTTCTTCTTTTTGTGGTCTCTGCAGTTGAGACCTTTTCAACTTCAACCTTGTCTTCTGTGGATAGACTTCTTTGAGGAGTCCCATTTTTCCTCACACCTTTGGATTTCTTTCTAGCTAGTGTGGTTGCTGTTGGTACAGAGTCATCAAACTCATATCTTTCTACCTCTTTTGCCTTCCTCTTTTTTGCAGAGGCCTTGTTGCTGCTCCTAGTTGTCACCCTTGTGTTTTCCTTAGGATTCTTCTTCTAGTTCACAAACAGTTGTGGAGACATTACTTTGTGAATGTTTAAGGGCTCTCCTTCATCATTCTTGATTTTGCTTCCCAACTTCTTCTTTAGCACTATACGCAATAGTCTTCCATGAAACACCTTTGTCAGGGGTTTTTCTGTAGACTTCTTTAACTCCACTTTTTCTACCCATTTTGATATCTGATCAAACAGGATAACTCCAACGTTGATTCATTTCTTCAGAACTATAGCGGACATGATTTTTAATTGTTGATCAAGCACCATGTCCTATGCAGTGTCCTTGCATAGTATACATTTGCTCACTATCTCAGCAAGGAACTCAAATTCTTTCGGAAGCTCTTTTTTCTTCATATCCTTTAGATTAGGGTTTCTTTGGTATCGCATTAGCCTCATGCCTTCTTCAATGTCTACTTCATCCAGGTTTATCAGACCTTGGTTAGGAAACCCTAGGCATTGATTGATGTCTGATGTTCTTATCTTCAGACTTGATCCTTTCACCTTTCTGGTCAGAAGCCCATAGTTTATCGAAGAATTTGAGTAGAATTGCTTCACTAGCTCTGTATAGACTGGAGTGTCAGCCTCCAAGCACTCAGAGAACCCGACCTTCTTTACGACCTCTAGTATATCCTTGAACTTCATTTCTGATTCTTTGAACTTTTTGAAGCCGAGTTGGATTCCTGTTATCACTCGCCATTCTGCCATTTGAAGAGTTCAAGGTATATGGGTATGTGATTTAACTAGATTTATGAGAGATAGCTGATTGTGATTTGGGTTCTAGACGTTTACTCGATTTAATATTCGAACAGGATTCAAGGGTTTGAAAATGGGAGGGAGAGAGGTTCGATAGTTTCTGATAACTGTTTACAGATTTTGAATTTGTCTTTATGGTCGTTTCCCCCGACTCTTCAAAAGAATTTATGTGTCAACTAACCATTGGTTGCACGATCCCCACTAATGAGCTGTAACTCCCCATTACCTTTTCAGTTAGATATCTCTTTTGGGAGGGTAGACGTTTAATTGACATGGATTGACCGTTGACCATTTTGGTTCGTAGAGTAGCATGATAAGGTAGCTATGTACTCTATGTTTTCCATTGTTGACTCAACGATCATCTTTTAAGAGACGCTGTAGTGAATGGTTTTGACATGTCGATGCTGCATAGCTTGATCACTCATGTACTTTATGAAGGCTTGGGAATTCTTCTTCAGCAGGACATCTTTCCAACCAACATTTGAACTTATCTCCTCATGATCTGAATGGTTGGGCAATTGTTCAGTTCTTCCGAGCTCCTCATGAGCTGGATTTTCCTATGTTAGGACTGCGATTGTTGAGTCTGCATTTACGATCGTTGAGGTTGCACTATGATTATGGAGTTCTCTTTAACCTCGACTCTACGATCGTTGACTGACTTAGTCCTTGAGATGAACTTTACTTATCATTCCTTCTGGGTCAAGGTAGCTCAGGAATGGCCAACCTCTTAGAGTGAACTAAGGATCAGGTTTGTCCCTGAGGCGCTTTCCAGATGAAATACTTTAGAAGTGATTTGTACTGATATCTCGTTTGACCTTTTTCTGTTAGGGAGAGGACCTTTACCAACTTCAGGCAATTGCATCTACTGTGATTGTAGTGTCCTTCAATTCTTACACTACGATCAGATGTTTGATCGTGGGCACTCCACGACTTTGGGTTGGGTGGCTGAAAGGTTATCAATAGTACGTTTTGAGACGTTCCTACTAACTATGGATCTTCATTTGGTTCATCAACTACAAAGTTTTGGGACTCTATAGCTGGTACACTACTTCATGGTATTACTCAGTACTGTTTTCATCGTAGACATGGATATCTCCAGGACTGATCATTTTTCAGCACTACGAACGTAGTCTTCTTTGTCAGCATGTGCTCGTTGTGAGAGCCCCAAATCCGGATACTTGAAACCCGAACTCGGTACTTCACGATACCATTTCTATGAGCGGAAATATTACTAATAATAATAACACTAATATAAATTATAAACTTATCTTACCTTCATCAGAGTTTAATCCCAAGTACGCAACCTTTACTATATGACACCGTAAACCTAATCTGTTTGCTTTCCTTTTCACTTGTTCTTGACCGATCCTTCTGATTGTTCACACTTATCTGAAAACATTTAAATTAAGCAAGGATGAGCATTTGAGTGCCCAGCAAGTATTATATATATATATATATATATAAGCTGAAAGAATTTAAATGTTTTCTTTATAATATCCATCTACAACCAGTCATTAGTTGTGAAGTATTCTGAACTGATATTAATAACATAACAACCCTCTTTCAAATTTTTGAAACTACGTACTGGCTATAAATAAGGTTTAAGTGACATTCTATGAACATTGTTTTTATTTTCGAAAAGGTTTAGCAGAACTTCATCTGCAAACCGTCATAACTTACGGACACGGGGGTGATCAGCCCGTTGTGTCCTGTATTGATCAATACTACATTACAAGAACGATGTTATCATTTACTTGATCCGCCTTGGGCGCATAAAAGTTTTCCCGTGAACGGGATGTTCATATTTGTCAGGGTTCCAAATAAAAGGTTTTATTTTATCCAACAATAATCTATGATTCAACATATACGTATAGCAAAGGTGTATCAGCATGTGATTAAATACAATGATTATCCAAGTGGGGACACTTGTATAATCATTTATAGAAATTAACGAACAGAATATATATAACTGAATTATCATATACTAACATGTTGATAATCAATGGGCTTATATAATATAGGTTTAACAATCTGTATAATAATAATATAATTCTGAAACATTCTTACACTTGTCCATTGCATAAAGAAAATGCAAAGTTAGGATACTTGCCTGATGCGCTGCTTACAATTCTCAACTTAGTTCTATCTTTTTATCACGACCTATCATTAATCAAATCAATCGTTCGATTAGAACAACATACCATAACACATAGTACTGCATTTCACAGTCAGCACATAACCTAATCATCTTATCACACATGTTCAACAATCATGGCATCACAAACTAACATCAACTCATTCCTAATGACATTGTCACACAACCTTAATAACCATTGAATCACAAATAAACAGTTAACTAATTAATTTATCTAAGTCAAGATCAATTTCTGAACCATGTCGGTCTACCGACATCTTTATCGGGTAATTATCGAGTCTAAGACTCTATTCTGTATCTCAATATCCAAATAGACAACTTAAACAACAATCGTATTATTTTTCATGACCTTATAATAATTATAAAATAATTATTACCATTTACCATAATTTTTGAAATATCAGAATCATTATTAAATGATTTAAATATCAAACAATTCTATTATCATAATATTTAATTAATATTAAACTATTAATGAAACCATTGTCAAAATATTAAAATTATTTATAATAACTCAAAATATTTTTAAAGTACTTATATTACCCTTAAATGATTTTTAAAACATCTAAAATCATTATTAAATAATTACCATTAATATTTAAATATTAATGAACTATTATCTAAATATTAAAAGTCATTAATTATAACTTAAAATATTTTTAATTCATTTATATCCCTTTTAAATGATTTTTAAATAAATAAAACCATTTTTTAAACTATTTATTTAATATAATTATTAAATAAACTTAATATCATTAATATATCATTAATATTAAATTATTAATGAAATTATCCTTTAAATATTAAAAGTTATAATTTATAACTTAAAATATCTTTAAACACTTTATTTTCATTTAAAATGATTATTATAATATTAAAATCATTTTTAAACTAATTTATTTAATATAATTATTAAATAATTTTAATATCATTAATAATAATTAATTAATGAAATTAACCATTAAATATTAAAAGTTATATTTTATAAATTAAAATATTCTTAAATACCTTATTATTATTTAAAATGATTTTTAATATAATAAAATCATTTTTAATTTATTTATTTAATTCATTTAATAAATAACTTAACTATCATTAATATTAATTTATTAATGAAAATTATCACAAAATATTAAAAGTTATCAAAAATAACTCAAAATTATTTTCTAATACAATAATATAATTTTTCATGATTTTTCATGAATTAAAACTATTTTTAAATAATTTATTTAATATTGTAATTAAATAAATAAATGCTATTTATATTCCAAAAATATTAAATATTTTCAAAATATACCCAAAATAGTTAAAAACTATTTTTCAGACTTTAAAATAATTTTTCATAATTTATTATGTATTTTTAATAATTAAAAACTATTTTTTCAATTTTTTTTATTAATTTCCGAAAATTATAAATAAAACTGTCGCTAAAGAGCTATAGCGACACTTTCTGTCGCTATAGGTGTTCTTGAGCCCAAGAACACTGACAGATCAGTGTTCGAGTTGCTCCCTTTGACCGAGTTTAATTCCCAGTGTAATCGAGTTCTGAGTTAGCTCAAACTTTAGTTGTATAGTACTCATGTAGCAATACAACATCCAACACTCACTTTGATCAATCAATAATACAATAAAAAGATATGATCTGCCAAACATGCTGTCATACCAAATCTGGGCTTCATCAGAAACCCAGAAATTCGAGCAGCTACTTTCCAACTTAAATTACTTTCGGTTCAGGTGGTTGTTTAAGTTATTTCTTACATTGTAATGGTAGTATATATGTCAATGAACAACAAGATAACAAGATCTCAGTCCAAATACAATACATGTGCCAGATCTAACTCGGTCAACCCATGTCTGAAATAAGGTGCTAACGGTTTCTGGAAATTCCCAGAAACAGAAAGTATGGTTGGATGACCCACTTTGACCGGCAACTGATTTCGACTCGTTTAATATTAAAGATATTTCAAGGCATAAAAGTGGAGCTGATATACCAGACTACAATTAAGTCACAGCTATCAAGCTAAAACGTCAACAAAATAACAGATCTAAACGACACAAAACTTGTCAGACGCTGCAAAAATACATTCTGGGTTTACCCAGATTTCGACCGGTCATGCCCGGTCAACGGGTTTTGACTGATCATAACTTCAAATATAAAACAGATCGGTCTTTAATTCTTGAACCAGATGAAAGATCTCATACAAGGGTACACATTTAAACTTTACAACAACACAAACAACAAACGAGCAACAATTTAAAGGGCCTGACATTCACTGTCAGGCAACAAAATAAAAATTTTCCAGATTTTAAAAAATCGTTGGTTTACATATCTAGATGTTATGGACTTGTAATATACCAACCCAAATCATCATGTTAGACTACAAACAACATATTTTAACAACAAAACACAAGATCAAACAACAACTTTTGGACAGAAATTCAAGGTAGGGTTTTATACCTTTTATGCTTAATTTCTTGATTTTGGCTGCTGATCTGTTGTGGGATTTCGTGGGGCTTGATAAAGGAACTGAAATGCCTTAGGAAATTCGTGGGTTTGAGAGAAAAGGGACTAGGTTGAGTGTTGTACAAAAATTGTCCAACTAATGTTCATTTCTCTCTCTTCAATCTATTTATAGACCACTTAGATACATGAATTGGCTGATTTGAGACTTGTTGCTGTCAATTAGAGAGTGTGTGGAGTTGGTGGAGTTGGTCAACAACTCTTATCTTGTAAAGATTTACAAGCAAGCTCATTAAAGAATGCAAAAAGGATATTTTGGTCTTTTAATAAATCATTTAATGACAAAATTGTAACTTTACAAACCCTTAGGGTTTAGGGTTTGGTTTAGGTTTAGGGTTTATGCCAATTTTAGCAAAAAAAATCTAGGATTCCAAATTTAGAATTTAGCAACTAGGGTTTGTACAAAATAAATAAATGTAAATTTTAGTTTCCAAAATACAATTAGGGTTTTATAATTATCAATTAGGGTTTCTAGAAATTTATATATCCATTTATCAATTAGGATTTACCTAATTAATCACAACATCATATAACACAATTCTTGACAGATCAAATTCTCCAGTTTAGGTTTTCGGATTAGGGTTTCTAATTATTAGAAAATCAAATATAATTAGGGTTTACATTTAAAGTTAGGGTTTTCTATAATTAGCAAAATATTAAATAACACATAACATATATCATATAGCATCGTCATATAACAGTCTTAAACTCACAATTTATTTTCAAATTAGGGTTTTCCACAGAAAACTAGGGTTTAACCAATTAACATTAGGGTTTGAAATTAAACACCATAATTGACCAATCATCATCAACACGTACATACGGAACATATTTATAGCACTGAAAAATCAAAATATAATTAATATTTATATATTATTATCACCATTCCTCATTCCATAACCAGAAATAGGGTTTATAAAATATTATTAGGGTTTGGTCGTAATATAATAAAACTGTTCCACACATTAACATTACACACATAACCATACATATCTATAACACTGAAAAATAACAATATAATATTATTATTCTCATTCCTTAATCAAAACCCGAAATTAGGGTTTGGATTCCATATCTGATTTATCTTACATAAATAAATTTATTAAGTTAAAATAATTAACTTAATAATCTGTACTAAAATTCATATAATAAAATAATTATTATAATTATTCCAAAATCATTTCATATATTATTTAAATAATATAGACATATAATTTCATGGAAAATAATTAATAAAAACATTTCTATCTTAAAATTTATTATTATAAGAATATACTTTATAATAATCAATAATTCTAAAATAAAATTATTTGTAAATATTCATGTAATAAATATATTTTTATTTACCACATAAATACATATACATATTATCTTGTACAAATCCTCATCCTTATAATAATAAAAAAATTTATACGCAAAATTTCAGTTTTATTTATTTAGAAAATATCGGGTTGTCACACTCGTTGAGTTCTGCTCCCGTAATGAGTTCCTCATGTTTGATGCTAGATAATCCTCTATCGTGAACTTTCTTAAGGATTCTCTTCATATGACATGCTTTGCATGATTGAGCACATAAGACCCTTTCCAACTTTGGTTTATTGGCCTGCTTCCATATAAGTGTTAGCAGCTAAGTGAGCTTCATTTGGATTAGCTCAGCATGTCTTCAAGGATAGGCTTTGACATATAGGAATTTTATTAGAATTATTTATGAACAGTCTTAAGCCTTTTGCTTGTTGAATCTTTCTTTGACTGAAGTCTCTCACTTCATCAATCCTTAGTGTGGTCAGATATACCAAGTACCTGTAGGTTAGATATATTTCTATTTCGGTACCCATAGTTAAATGGGTCCTTCCAGGTTAGTTTCAGAAACCCTTTTCCTCATATATTAGAATTAACATTATATTGATCATCAACAATCAAATTCATGCATGCAGCTAGCTTGGATATTATATTTTGAGATGCATGATGATATGTGTGTAAGATTTGCTTATTTTAGTAACACACTCTTTTCATTTTATGGTTTAATCATTTGTTGGGTTATGTTCACAAGGTTTAAGTGTTCACATAGTGAAAATCAACTCTACGATTTTATGTGTATCTAGTTGATTTATGGAGGTGATCAGTTTCTACAAATCATCAAAATACTCTTGTAGAATTGATCATAATTTGTGTGTTATCAAACACTTAGAACATAGGTTTGTACATACATACTAACCCATCAGCAAAAATTACTCCATATAAACTTGATTTAACTTGTGATGTTCTTATGACCTATTTCAGGTTTCTTTCAAGATGTCATCTTCATCCTAAAATATAGATGGAGAGAAAGTCTGTAAGCATTAAAGTATCCACCTTCAGTGTAGTTTCTCTCTTCACCTTTTTGGGTAGATTATGATTTCTTGAAAGAGTACTATTATAGTTCATAAGGAGGTGCAACATGATGTATACAATTATCTTAGTGAGGAACCGTAACTTTCTATTGTCAATTCTTAACAGTCATTTAACTTGGACATACTGAGGTTAGGCATTGATGTGCATAGTTTCTCATTTGCTCCTGACAGCTTGTTGCTCAAGTTGACCTTTAATCAATCAGCCGTGATCTTGAAGATACAGGCTAAGAAAATCTCAGCATCTTTAATTCTTTGACATCCTTGAGTTTACCAGGTTTACATCCAACTGGTTGACTTTCAGGCTGGTGGATGTTTGACTGGATGTCTCTTGAGCTTTCTAGCTTGGTCTTTAGACTACAAGATTGACCGTGAGCAGTGATTGGTCTTGTTTATATGACAATCAATAACATGGACCAATCTGAGCAGCTTCAGGTGTATATATACATTTACCTGTTCACAATATTTCCAACGTGTGAGCTCATCTGCATATAACAAGTGACTTACTACTAAACCAAGTTTAAAACAATGTTTGTGCCTAGGATCAATCAAACTCAAAGTGATTAGCTTTTGAAAATAGCATGAGAACTTACTCTGATACCAATTGTTAGTTCCCAGTAGGCACAATATAGATCTAGAAGGGGGGTTGAATAGATCCTTTTTTATTTCAAATACTTTTCTGGTTTATTTTGTGTTGCTCATGAATTAGCATATGACAAACACAATAATCATTTCAAGCACAGCGGAAGAAGTAAAAGATCCCTTTCATTGATATATTTTGACGCCCCCAAATTCAGGTCTCTTTCAACCCAACATATGGTGTTCCACGGTGCTACAGTTCACACAAACATTCAATTGAAATGCCTCAAAAGAACGAATATGTCTTATATGTATTCCAAAACAATAATACCATTCCCCAGGTTCTTTATAACCGTTACATTTGTTCTTGTCATAATATCAAATATTATCATTACAAACCTATACTATTACATAGGCAATCAACACGTTCACTTTAGCCTTCTCTTTATCCTTGTAGAATCCTTTGGTCCATTCGGTCTAAGCTGCATTCATATGGTTCAAGCAAGAGTGAGCATAACAAGCTCAGCAAGTACAACAGTTTCATTTTAAAAGCATGCTTGAAACATAGGAATCGTATATCTTCAATAACTAGATGATAGTTACGAAGTACTATCAATACTTCAAAATAGCTTTCCTTTTTCCTTCAAAACATTTTACAATAACAATATTCATCAATTCATCAATTCTGGTTCAAGACGTGAACGTCTTATAGTTTCTTTAAAAAGGACAACCCGGCACGAAGTCTGTCAGTCCGGCATAGCTTACGAGTACATCTAGGTGATCAGCCTATAATACCGTATATTGATCAACACTACATCCATTAAACGTGTGTACGTTCAAGTTGTGGCAACCTCACGTGCCCATCGAATACTCGATGAAAATACATTTGTTTATACATATTCAGGCTTACCATGAATCCGTACCAAAGAGTTGGCATAGGATAGCGTTAGCAATTCTATATTGAAAGACTTGTAAATAAATCAATCAACTTATCAAGATTAGTCTAGCCGAGTTAAAACGGGCATCGACTCTTTCTTTAAAACCATACATACATCTCATAACTTGAATCATTTGAAAACCTGGCTAACACGAGGGTTAGAAAAGCGTTTAGAAAAACTTGCCTTCAGCGTCTGCTACTGAATAATTACGTTTCTTTTAAGTCTTTACAATCTCTACAATACATAATCACATAATATACCATATTAGGTTATGAATGAACATACATAGTTCCTAAAGAATCTTACCCTACTTCTCAATCTAATCCCGTATTAGATTTGTTTATTATTAGTTCCGGCTTTCCGTTATTCTTTACATCATTCTTACTGACTCCTGTCTCTTCTATAACTTAAGTGAAGTTATTTCATTAGTAAAGCTCGGTTCAAGTTAATCATCCTTCCTTACGGCTTATTAACGTCCTTACGTTATCATCCGAAACTCGATCATCATTGGTTAAGTATACTTATTACATATCGTTCATGTTCATCTTCAATTAACTTTCTTTAACCCTAAGTGATCATACTTAAGGTTTAATTATAACTTAATAATGCATGATTAAGTTCCTTAGTACATTACTAAACAATTTCCCTTCATCTTTACTTGAAACCATTCTTTTTTGCCTAGCTTTTAAGGTTGGCGTTGCGGCGCCGGTGATCCTTTGTTGTGCCGCGCTGCGGCGTCACCCATTTGGGCTTGGAGACCGAACTCGGCGCTGTGGTGCGAGTCCCTTTGTTAACCATCGCGCTGCGGCGCGAGTTTGCAGAGTCTAAAGCTCACTTTAGCGCTGCGGCGTCGGTCATTTAAGCTTGGAGTCGCACCGCGATGCGGACTCTGAGCCACATATAGTTTTGACAGATTTTCAACTTTGCGAGATTCCCGGACTCGTAACTTATTTGTTATAAGTCCGAATTGGCTCATTCAAGAGCCTACGGTTCACAAATCACATACTCTATGCGTTCATGCAAGAATTTTATCTATTAGACTTCGTTTGCTAAAATTTCACATATTAGTCCCTTTTTAATGAAAACGATAAACGTTCATGAACATTTAACGTTCGTTTCTTCGTTCTAAGTCGGAATCCGGCCATTTTTGAGTCCGCAACTCTATAATGACAAATACGACTTGTCTACATTGAAAACCAATGTTTCCAAGCTCAATATCAAAATTCGACTTCCATTTCGAGAATTTCACGAATTCGACGATCGTCGTCTAATCGTGTAAATTCCGGCGAAACTTCGTTACTTGAGATTTTTAAACCATTTCACTTGGATTCAATCCATTATACTATCACCTTGACATACATGCTTCGTTAACTTATATTCGTGATAAGTTATTACCTATTCTTGATGATTTTTGCAGCTTATTAAAGTATAAAATACTTATATTTCCATTTAATAACTTATATCTTATTTTCATGACTTATTAATGAGTTAAGTCCTTTAATCATTATTCTTACATCTTCTTATCATACTAGTGCCATTAATGTAAACATGTTACAAGTTCTTACAATTTATTATTAAGTTCATACTAATTTCATCATCATTATCAAATGATAAGTTCTTACAAGATCTTCATAAGTTCATAACTTATATAAGTAGAAATGATTTATTCATGACTTATTACGACTTAAGTCCATTAACCATTCATTCTTACCCTTCCTTAGCATGCTAGTTCTACCAATACCCCTTTCTCTAACAATGGGAGAGAAAGAGAAACATGGTTAAAGATGGCTTACCCTTTGATGTTCTTTTGCTACACCTTAAACTTCTTCTTGCTTCTTGCTTAATAAGAACTCAAACTTCTCTAGCTTTTTCTCTCAAGCCATTAAGCTATAAGTTGTTGTGGAAAATCTAATAATAGAAGTCTAGCTTTTATAAGTGCTTATTTTCTCTACCAAATAAGCTCTCAACCTTAAGTTGGATGAAAATATAACAACCCACAAATGAATTACAAAGCTTGTTATTTATAGGAAATCCTAAGTTAAGGTAGTTTAGTCTTTAATACATCCACCTCCTTACTATTCATTACCTAGACATTAAGTAAACTTGCTCCCAATATTATTTGCTTGCTCACCACATATACTTGGCCATCACACCTACTTAATCATTAAGTCTACTTGTTACCCACAACACTTAGCCCTTAAGTTTACTTTGTCATCACTTATAAGCACTTTGTGTGATCACCACACTAACTTAGCTTCTAAGTTTACATGTTCATCACATTGGATTATCCATGGGTTGCCCCATTGGTTTAAACCATCCCCTAACCTATTGGATATTTACCTTGGGCCTTATCTTAATTAATCTTAGCTTAATCATTTGGGATTGCACATTAAATTACCTTGGGCTTGTAATTAAACAAACATTGAGCTTACATTAATAAATTCACATTGAACTTAACCATTCAATACTTGGGCTCACATAATACGTAACAAATCCTACCAATTCTACAAATTCAATATATTGAGCTTAAAGCCTTATAACGTATAATCACGTATTCTGTTGATCGATTTCGCAATCAATGAATACGTGCAAGTATACACGGTCAACAAGTAATAAAGTGATAAGAAAAGTATCGTTCCCACGAGGAATTATTTAATAAAAATCACCAAGTACTAATTCTTAACCAAACTAATTTTATTTAAACAATCTCAAATTGTGTTTTTTTTAATTAAGAAAACTAAATTAACCAATTAAAACTATGATTTTAACGAATGAATTCAAATAAATAAAGATTAAGACTTCAATATCCCCAATTATGAATTATAAATCAATTATCCAATTATCCCAATTATTATGTCTACTGAATTGTTAACAGGAATTCTCAAATGCCAAAAGTCCTTTTCCAAGTGATCAATTGCCTTCTATTTAATCCAAATTAATCTTGCTATATTCCTATGCAAAATAATTGAATTAAACTCTTTCTAATCCCAATTCCTTATGTGTTACATGCGGTGAACAGATATTTCCATTCAATTCACAAACCCAATTATTCACTTTGCAAATAACTAAGTCACATGATATCATGCCCAGTTCTAACCCTAGAATTCCTCTTCCAATTCCTTCTAGAGTAACAAAGTAATTACTGATCAGATAATTAAGCAATATGCACAAGACAAGATAAACAACTCACTTTAACATAAATAACTGGAATATAATGAATAACTAATTCATAGCCATAAAAAGTTCAATTGAAATCTTAATAAAAAAAGTTAGTTCATAATTAATGAATGGAAACCAAGAATCCACAACTGAATAGACATTAAAAGATAAAAGTAAGATGAGAGAAGAGAATAGAATCTGTTGTCAGCAAATCTGATGCTCCCCTCTTGCTCTTGCTCTTGATCTTCAATGGTCTCCAAGTTGCTTCAATCTCCAAAACTAATAAGAACTAGGGTTATGTTCTAATCTAAGTTATGTAATCTCTAAGCTAAGCTATGTAATCCCCATGCTAAGCTATGTAATCTCCCCTTATTTTATGCCTTACATCATGTATTTATAGGTTACAAGTATAATTTTTAGTTTTGGAACAACCCCAATCCTATTTGAAGTCAAAAATGTGTCAAAATTTGCCCAAAACGCGTCCAGGCCCGCACCAGACCCTTCCCCAGTGCCCCGGCGCTGGGTACGGCGCTGGGATTCTGCCCCTCAGCGCCCCGGCGCTGGAAATACACTAGAAATGGGCGCCCCGGCGCAGGTCAAAAAGTCAACATTTTCTGCTCCGACGTCCTTTGGGAAAACGGCCATAATTTCTTCGTCCGAACTCCGATTTAGATGATTCAAGATGATCTGGAAAGCGAAAAAGTAGATCTACAACTTTCATTCTTGAAGTTTTTCGAAATAATGTCCGGAGCTATAGTCAAATTGGCTCTGAAGTGACTGCTGTGTAAATGACAAGCCGAAAACGCGAATCTAGCCACCCCGAACGTCGATCCATGTAACTTTTGTCCCAAATCCTACAAAATAATATAAAACATGCATGAATAGACACAAACACATAAAAACATCCTAAAAGACTTGAGAACAACAATAAATTAAGCCCGAATGTACCCAATTCATGTGTATAAAACTCACTCATCAAATACCCCCAAACTTAAACCTTTGTTTGTCCTCAAGTAAAAACACAAAAATGTTATGCAATACAATCTAATGAACCTAATCTATATGCCTATAAATCCAACAGTAATGACAGAAACAAGTCTATTCAACTGGCCTTAGAGAAATCAAGTAAACATGATAATACATCATATTAAAACAAATCAGTAATTTCCCAATCAATCATCAAATCTTAGACTGTTATCACTGATATAGTGCGTGTGTGCTCCACAACAATGTTAACTGATATAAAATTAAATTTAAGACATAATAGATATCTTTGAAGGCATTATACAGTGAAAACTCACAAAATTCACGAACAAGCTAGATCCAACTAAAGTCAAACATCCACCAAGTTCAAGAGTCCAATCTGGGATACTTATGCTTTACTTTTCATTACGGTGGCTTTTTGCTCTTTTCCCGTTTTATTGTTTTTTTTTAACCATGACTGTGCAATGTCTCATTCCATTAGGCTAACAGTGTCACCCCTTACCGAGCTTTCGATCAACGACTCCCTGACCATATAAGACCTTAGGGCGCTAGGTTTTAAGATACCCCTTCGGGCGTACTTACTCAAGTAACAAAGGCCCCGAAACAAAACTAGCCACGGTAATTTTTTTTTTCTTTTTCTCTTTTTATTTTTGATAGATGGTTGGTGAGTGCGTTTTACGCTCTATCTCACGCTTGTGTTTATGGGGAGTGTTTCTCATCAACCCACCACAAGACTCAACACGTTTTTTTTTAAAGCTTATATACCCCAAAATTTCCCCCCAAACTTAAGTTTTTATCAAAATTTAGTCATCTCCGCCTATTCATGTCTTTCATTCCTTCACACTAGTATTATCCTTAAAAAAATCCATTATGTATCAATTTAAACTTAATCAGTTAACATAGTTGTTATTAACGTGCTAACCTTGATTATACCAGTTTCAAACAGGAAAAGATTCAATTCATAACAAGAAATCACATAAAAGCCTGAATATTCAATACTATACTTATCTACTTAACTCTAGTCTCATCATTGGCCAAAATAGACTTTTACTATCTAACAGTTGGAATCATGCAAATATAAACTAACTGCAACAAACACAGTAAACTAACTACTATTTTTGCGATTTAAAATTTTTTTTTTTTAAACAAAAAAAACAGAATGCAAAAACTAAATGTAAATAACACGAAAACATAACGAACTTACAATGTAAATAACGAACTATATGCAATACGAAACTAAAATGCCCCCAAACTTAAACTAGACATTGTCCTCAATGGCTACAATAGAAAAAATTAAAACAGAGAACTTCCCTGAAAATATAGCAATCTTCCTCCTTGTCCGCTAAGTTTGGAGAATAGGCTAAGCAGATGGAACAAATTGGGCACCACACTTGAATTTGACTTGAATAACCTGTAAAACCATGATAGAAGCACTTTTATTAAATCCTAAATAAATGCAAATTTAAAACTACTAAAATAAAACTTAATAAAAACTAAAACTAAAAAATAAAAATTAAACTTGGGTTGCCTCCCAATAAGCGCTTGTTTTATAGTCTCAGCCTGACTTTGTCTGGTCAATGCTATCCAATTCCCCTTCGAAAGTTGAGGAACCCTCCATCCATCGGAAATAATATAGCTTTTGGTAGGTTCCCATTTACGATAGCCATTGTATTAAATTCACCTAACATGCTTTCTTTAGATAAGATCACATTCAAGAACGTCCAGCATCTAGGTGGTTTCTCCATTGTGTCTGCGAATATATTCTGGTATTGAGGCTTGTCAGACACAACAATTTCTTCTTCTATCTTCTCCAGCTCATCGCACCATAGTTTCGAAGGTGTACTTGCTTTTACATCACAGAGAGTATTGCCGACGACATGACTACCAATCGGACAAGGTTTTGCAAATCTAACCAGACTCTTGAACTGTGGAGGAGAAGACACTTGAGGCATAAATAACATTGGCTCATCATCATTGGGTCTCACAAATAGTTCTTCACCGACCTTGTTGTCATTATCCCCACTTGTCTCCTCTTTTTCATCTCGTGGCTCATCCAGTTGTAGATTTGGCTCGGGCTCACCATCAGTCTCAGAATCCATGTCATGGGGCCAGGTGTATTGAGGACGGTTGTTCAACACATGTACTATCTGTTCCACTTGATTTTCTAGATTCTTGATCAACGCCCCTTGGCTTTGCAAATTCAGCTCTACATGATTCATTTTCTTGTCTTGTTCCTCATTCCTTTTTTCAGAAGCTTTAATAAATTTTTCCAAGGCTTCCTCCCAATTTGAATGTTCTTCCTGTTGTAGTGGAGGTGGACACAAGAAATCCTGTGGGTATGTTGGACTTGGAGCATAAAATTGATCTTGATTGTTACTCCATGAAAAATCTGGGTGATACCCCCAATCCTGATGATAGTTGTTGGGATAGACATAATTATTGGGGTAATCACCACTATACTGTACCGGCTCGAAACTGATGGCGCATTGATGACTCATATGATTTCCAGCACAATAATCACAAGTAACCGTCATACTTTGACGACGCTGAGCTTCAAAAGCTTCAAACATCCTCGAAAGTGTCTCAATCTGTGCTGACAATGCAGAAAGTTTCTCGAGTCTGTCAATCTCCGCTCCCCTTGGTTGAGTCATGTTCGTGTATGGCCATTGATACACAAAGTCATCCATGGTACCTGAAAAGAGAGAAATATAGAAAGAGAATTAAAAATAAAAATAAAAATGTTTAAATTAAGACTAATTTGATTGAAATTAATATTGGTAAATAATTATTAAATTAATTCCCCGGCAACGGCGCCAAAAACTTGTTGATCGATGTCGCAATCAATGAATACGTGCAAGTATACACGGTCAACAAGTAATAAAGTGATAAGAAAAGTATCGTTCCCACGAGAAATTATTTAATAAAAATCACCAAGTACTAATTCTTAACCAAACTAATTTTATTTAAACAATCTCAAATTGTGTTTTTTTTAATTAAGAAAACTAAATTAACCAATTAAAACTATGATTTTAACGAATGAATTCAAATAAATAAAGATTAAGACTTCAATATCCCCAATTATGAATTATAAATCAATTATCCAATTATCCCAATTATTATGTCTACTGAATTGTTAACATGAATTCTCAAATGTCAAAAGTCCTTTTCCAAGTGATCAATTGCCTTCTATTTAATCCAGATTAATCTTGCTATATTCCTATGCAAAATAATTGAATTAAACTCTTTCTAATCCCAATTCCTTATGTGTTACATGCGGTGAACAGATATTTCCATTCAATTCACAAACCTAATTATTCACTTTGCAAATAACTAAGTCACATGATATCATGCCCAGTTCTAACCCTAGAATTCCTCTTCCAATTCCTTCTAGAGTAACAAAGTAATTACTGATCAGATAATTAAGCAATATGTACAAGACAAGATAAACAACTCACTTTAACATAAATAACTGGAATATAATGAATAACCAATTCATAGCCATAAAAAGTTCAATTGAAATCTTAATAAAAAAAGTTAGTTCATAATTAATGAATGGAAACCAAGAATCCACAACTGAATAGACATTAAAAGATAAAAGTAAGATGAGAGAAGAGAATAGAATCTGTTGTTAGCAAATCTGATGCTCCCCTCTTGCTCTTGCTCTTGATCTTCAATGGTCTCCAAGTTGCTTCAATCTCCAAAACTAATAAGAACTAGGGTTATGTTCTAATCTAAGTTATGTAATCTCTAAGCTAAGCTATGTAATCCCCAAGCTAAGCTATGTAATCTCCCCTTATTTTATGCCTTACATCATGTATTTATAGGTTACAAGTCTAATTTTTAGTTTTGGAACAACCCCAATCCTATTTGAAGTCAAAAAGGTGTCAAAATTTGCCCAAAACGCGTCCAGGCCTGCACCAGACCCTTCCCCAGCGCCCCGGCGCTGGGCACGGCGCTGGGATTCTGCCCCCCAGCGCCCCGGCGCTGGAAATACACTAGAAATGGGCGCCCCGGCGCAGGTCAAAAAGTCAACATTTTCTGCTCCGACGTCCTTTGGGAAAACGGCCATAACTTCTTCGTCCGAACTCCGATTTAGATGATTCAAGATGATACGGAAAGATCAAAAGTAGATCTACAACTTTCATTCTTGAAGGTTTTCGAAATAATGTCCGTAGATATAGTCAAATTGTCTCTGAAGTGACTGCTGTGTAAATGACAAGCCGAAAACGCGAATCTAGCCACCCCGAACGTCGATCCATGTAACTTTTGTCCCAAATCCTACAAAATAATATAAAACATGCATGAATAGACACAAACACATAAAAACATCCTAAAAGACTTGAGAACAACAATAAATTAAGCCCGAATATACCCAATTCATGTGTATAAAACTCACTCATCATATTCATCTCGTATTCCCCTCGTATATTTATTACTCATATACAATATACCATCATTCATACGTACTCGTATAATACCTCATATCATACTCATATTCTCTACGTCGTACAATACCTACGTATTATACAATCATCGCTTAATTCATTAATCACATTACATTTCCTTCTCGTAAATCATTTTCCTTAAACATTAGGTTTTAAGTCCACGGGTGAAATATTACATTTTCCATAACTGAAATATTATTGGATATTCCATCTCACATCGATATTCTATCGTTACGTATTTCTTGGAAGTTCAAAAATAATTCCCGAGCAGAAATGTGTGAATAGTGTTTTTCAGAAAATTTCTCTGAAAGCTTTTATTTTCGTCTTGGAAATTCAAACACTTTAATTCTACCACGTAGCCAAAATCCTACGATGTTATGACATTTCTTAGCCAGAGAATGACATTCGATTAGCTTGCTCCAAAAATAATTAATAATATTCATTTAATAAAAATAAAAATTTAATTCTCGAAAATTCGATTTTCTCGGGGCGTTACATATATTCATAATCAGACATACATTGTTCATAGAGTTAATTCAGTAGTAAGCAGTTAAAACATACATAGCAGTTATAGCAGTTAAGGTACATAATGTAAATGACATAAAGTAAAGGACACAAGGGGTTTTAAGTGGTTTAGAGACTCAAGCTCCTAAT
This sequence comes from Panax japonicus, assembly GCA_020205505.1. Lineage (NCBI taxonomy): Eukaryota > Viridiplantae > Streptophyta > Magnoliopsida > Apiales > Araliaceae > Panax > Panax japonicus. Next base: position 5,341,640 of record CM035104.1, read on the forward strand.
CCACTCTTCTACTTTCAACTAGCAAGATTTCCACTAAGGAAGGACAGCACCCTGAATCACTAAGATTCCTTCAAGGCCAGCAGCCTTGGGACTTCAGTTCACTAAGAACTCTTCAAGGCCAGCAGCCTTGGAACTTCTCTAGTTCCCTTGGAACTTCTCTAGTTCCCTAGGAACTCTTCAAGCGCAGCAGGCTTGGAACTTCATTTAGTCCCTCCGGACAAGGACCCCTCAGGCCCTGGCTTCTTGTTGTTGATTTGTTTATTTGTTGGAGTTGGTGTTGAGCTGCTAAGATGTCTTTATGCTCTGAACATCTTATGTACTTAGCATCTTGGCGTGATCATCCTTGAAGTGCAGTTGAGTGTTGCATGATGCTCAGCTTCTTCAGTTACTCAACCTCTTCTGATGATCCCTTGATGAACTGCCTTGAAGATCATTTCTCTTGATACTTGATGGCTGCACATGATGAGTTTCTAAGATGACTGTAGGCTCTTCTGCTAGGTACTTAGAAATTTTCTCATGCTTGCCACCATGATGGCATTGGTGATCTTCTTTCTTGATACTCGATGCCTTCTCACGATGGACTGGCTAAGATGACTGTAAGCTCTTCTCTCTGATACTTAGAGTCTTCCCATGATGGACATTAAGATGACATTGATGCTCTTCTTTCTCTCGACAGTTCAGAACAATACTCTTGTAGTAGAACTCTCACTTCTACATTGTAGAACTCTCACTTTTACTTCTTTCTTTTTCAGTCTCTAAGTGTTCTTAGTGGATCGTAGAGTGATCCTTTAGACCTTCATCGATCACTCACTATTTTCGTTGGTTAGATCTGTACACCAGTTTTCCAAACTCAACAACTCTAGCCTTCTTTGATCTTTGAAGCTCTAGAAGATTTATACTCCTTCCCAATCTTCCCATTGGAAAGTAGCCGTTGAAAGCTCTTTGAAATGCTTCACAGATCTCGAGTTGCTTGGTGCAAGTTGCAGATATGACATGATAACTTTTTCTGACTTTCTGACACTGTAGTCTAATATTTCACCTACCACATCAGAGATGTTACTTTTATGCCTCAGGCAGGTCGAAGACTTTATTTCACCCTTCTGATTTCTCGATCAGAGGTTGCCCTTTTGCATCGATGCTCTCAATAAGTTCTTATCCAAATATCAACCTTCAGATTGAATCGTTGCCAATGCTGCAATCTTCAGTTGTTTGAACTCCATGATTCTGATGCATGTCTTCTTGGACCTGATCGTAGTGTCTTGTTGACTGGTAGAGACAACACTACGATCTTGAAGAGTGTTGATTGAATCTTCAATATAGAACACCTCTTCCTTCTTTTATGCATTGCTTTAACACTTCTGTTTGCCTCGATAGCTCTCAGATACTGATGGTTTGACTCTTTGTTCTGGTCCCTTCTGAATAGCAAGACACTTCAGATTTGTGGCGTGTCCAATTCGCTTTCTCCTTGTGATCTCTCGTTTGTTTATCATCAATGGACTGACCCAATGCATAATCACGTTAGCCTTGTTCTTCAGAAGCTGACAAGTATCTCTGTGTGCACTCCATCAGTTCTTTCTTTATTTGGCAAACACTATGATCCTGGTTACTTTCAAGATCGTCGTCTTCTGTCTATTTGACAGTTACTACACTTGCTGGCTTTCCTTAGTCAGTTACTGAAGTCTTCTTCTGATCTCCTTGTGGAAGACTTCATCCTAAATGGCTTCACAACTCAATCTGGATGCTGATTGGGTTGGTGCTTAGATCTTCTGTTAGCTTGCATGTCATTCGTTGAGTGCTCTCTAGTTTTCTTCTGATGGGTTATATCTTTGCAGTGCCAACCAGAGGCTTCATTCCTTTGGATATTCTGGGAGTGCTCATTTATTGAGAATCGTATTTGCGCTACGATTCTGCCTTGGCATTGTGAGCACATATGTTGAAGTCTCAGTTCTGCACTTTATGATTCAGCTTCGACTGTGCAGACACTACGACTCCGAGATCAGATCTTGACACTCTACGATTCCTGCCTTGTGCTTGTTGTCTTCATCTGATCTTGCTCGACTACGATCTCTGCCTCTGATATGATCAGTAGACTCTACGACTCTGAGTGTAGTCTACGATTCTTGACTTGGCTTTGGCAGATGCTCGATCGGCTCGTAGGCAGGCTATCTCTATGATTCTGAACATGACTTCCTCAGCAGACTACGGCCCTGAGGAAGTTCTCCTCGGCACACTACGATCCTTCCTCATCTCTCCTGGCAGTCTACGAACTCCGAGATCTACTATCTTGCAGACTATGATTCTGCCTCGATAGCTCTCGAGTTTTCCTGGACTCTCCTGGCAGACTACGATTTCTGGTGCAGTGCTCGACGATCAGACAAGCCTATCTATTACATCATAAGATCAACCTAACATGCTTGATCTTTCTATATTTATAGTCCTTGTACATCATTTATTTTTAAGGATTTTAACAAAGTTGTTTTACTTATGTAGGATCAACCTAACACATTTGATCAATTCATTCTAAGTCCTTGTACATATGTTTTTATTATCTATCAAAGGACTTTACAGCTTTTCTTAATGCAAGCATACTTGCATATTCATTCATATATATATATATATATATATATATATCATAATCAAATCATATGTAAATAGGAATATCATTCACATGCTTATTTCTGACACACTATTTTACAAAATTGTGAGGACTACTAAAATAACTATCCTGAACCATCACTCCATACCCCGGCTAGTTCCTGTTATGTTCTCACCTCCTGAGAAGAAAAATGGAATAAAAAAGAAAAGGGTGAGCTCAACTAGCCTAGTAAAAATATTATGACTAAGATAATATACAATAAATTATCATTAGTCTTCAACATGGACAAATCTGATAGAATATAATAGACAACAAGTTTTAGATCAACAAATGCAGCGGAAATAGCAATTCATTAGAAGAGTCAAGTAGAGAATGAATTCTACTATATTCTAAGATTTAAAAGTCCATCGTCAATATTTTATCTCTGTAACATCAATCAATATACAGCTTGAATCAAATATTCATCTTTGCACTATAGGCCAAAGATATTCATTTGTATCACTAGTTGGTCATGTTCATCTCAACACATGTTCATCTTTGCACAACGGGCCAAAGATATTCATCAGTTAATCATTCATCTTTGCACTACAGGCCATAGATATTTAGTAATATCATCATTTAAGACTGAGGATGATGAAAAATATCTTAAAGAAAACGAATCCAGTTAGATAAAAGAACAAATATTAGGGATTCATATTACAGTTTATCCAAGTTCAATAATACTCCATAATAACCAATTGTGAAGCAGAATTCAAAAATAAAGATCAAAATATGGATACAATCAAATATAGTAACCATAATAGACATCTTGGACAAAAATAAGAAAATTTCATTTTTCGGTGAATAGTGTCGTATTCGTGAATAGTGTCGTATACGTAAATAGTGCTGTATTTGTGAATAGTAACCCCGACACAAAAAGGTAGAAATTCCACAATAAAATATATACCAATATTTCGATATAATGATATTGAAAGAGTAACATCATTAGGAAGAAAATAATATCCCTTACCTCAAAATAACAGTACTTCTGATCGAAATATCGGTACAAGGCTAAAGGAAACTTGCACTGAATAGCAACTCACAAAGTATCTAAATACTCACAAATTACGCTCGATAATGTATAGAGAGAGAAAAAAAACTTATTTCTGGTGTGATTTTCAATTCTAACTAAGCACCCTATTTATAGGAAAATGCTAGAACGCCAAGCAGACTAAATAATAAAATAATAATATTTTATTTTCTTCATTCTACGCCCACCTCCTTTGAAACATCAAAGTCAGCCATTATGGAAAAATTTCAGCAGGCCACATGTTTTAAAAACAAAAGTGGGTCCCACCCACAATTTTAATAAAAATATTTAATTTCTGAAACTTCAATAATTCATAATAAATAGCCCTTTTATCAACAAAATACGAATTTTATGTCCATTCCATAGGAAATTAAATTCTCTACAATTTTGTAAGTTTAAGTTTTTCAAATTTCAAACAGAAAATATCTGAAATCCACATATGGACGATATTCAACACCTCTATTCTGACAAAATACTGATAAAACACCTCAGCATTTATTTCTTCATTTATAACCACATAAAATAAATATATCCATCATTTATATCCACATAAAATAAATATTTCCTTATCATATATATCAATAACTAATTATTCATAAATAATATTACAGAATCGTAATTATGACAACCAGGTCGTTCCCAAGAAAGGGGGCTTTCCGATAAGGATTTCTCCTTATTCTCGCGCAATTAGGTGACCAAACCCCTTTCTTATACAAAATTTCCTTAGACATTGCCAATAATGCTATCTAACAATATTATTTAAATAATATGAATTATTAATCTGATAATGGAGATACTGTGAAATGACAATTATTAAAACAACAATAATATAAAATATCAACGCAACAATTATTGAATCAATAAAATAAAATATTGAACAGTAATTACTGTAACAATTATTGAGTAGTGTCTTCTTACGTAAGGAATCAATAATTCAAAAATATTGTGCAATACCGTGTGCTACTGTGCAACCACGCGTATTACTGTATTTTAACCACCGGGTATTCCAACAGTGTTAACGGCAACCATTACACCATTATTTATAAAAACTCAAACTTGTCATTTTCTTCATCCAACAGTTATCCGTTATGGGGCTCTCAAATTGTTGCGCCGTCGTACGAATATTCCTCGATAACAAGAATATTCCACGACCAAACGAATATTCCCCGACAAAATAAATATTTTATAACCATTTTGCAAAATTTGCATATTTCACCCATAACCAAAGTATTATATCAAATTAACACTTTATTATTCACAATAATAATTAGAGGAAATTTGATTTTATTTATAAAAAGTTGGGGTCTTACAAGCTTGATGAATTCTACTTCCTTCATATGACGAATACTTTCAAGAAAGTACTTGTCGTTGAATAATTCTTGGAACTTCTCTCAAGACATCTTTAGTGCTGAAGGTTGAGTACGTTTTATAGATTTCTACCAGTAATCTGCCTCTCCTTGCAACATGAAGGTGGCAAAGGGAACCTTTTGCTCCTCGGAGCATCCCAAGACATCAAATATCTTGGTGATCTGCTTAATCCACGTCTTTGCCTTAAGTGGTTATGGCTTTCCCAAAAACTCCGGTGGTCCCAGCTCCTTGAATTGCTTAGTAGTGACCAGTCGTGAGTTGCCAGTGTTTCCACCTGCATTTTGAATGGGAGTCTCTCTCGTCTGATATTACATGAATTGCAGAAAGTTCCTAAACACCCCGTCGTTCTTCATTTGGTCGGTGTTGTTGTTTATATGAGGATTGTTGCCTTCCTGATGCACATTATCCTGGTTATTGATCGGTGGTGACTCAACGGTCTCATGTGCTTCATTGCTTATCTTAACATTTTTAGATGCCATTTTCAAACACTGCCACAAAATAAGGGTTAATTGACATGCCACATATTATCCCTATATTCTGACCGACCAATTAAATAACAATTAAGCTTAGGCATGTCATATCCCTAAGCTTTGATACCAACTGTGACGCCCCCAAAATAGGTATACACAACCCATTCCGAGTCGCCAAAATACATGGTACAGAATTTAAATAAAAACTTCATTTATACAATACGCCAAAACATAGCTGACAGTTTTAACACGAATATTATCTCATAGACAATATTCAAACTCAAATGGAGTCCTCATTACAATTATTATCACACTATTTTATAGAATAGTGAAGATTACTATAACCACCAACTTGGACCATCACTCCACCTTGACTAGTCACAACTATATTTTCATTTCTTGAAGAGAATAATTAAAGCAAAGGGTGAGCTCAACTAGCCCAGTAAAGAATATTATGACTAAGATAATGCAGAATAAATTATCGTTAGCCTTCAACAGTGTAAAACTAATAAAATATAATAGACAACAAGTTTAACTGCAGCGGAACAAGCAATCCATTAGAAGAGTCAAGTAGAGCATGATATTTACCATCTTCTATGATTTAAAAGTTCATCATCAATATTTTATCGTTGTAACATAGCTCAATAAATAATCCACATCACCAAATTATCCATGCACTACGGGCCAAGGATATTCGTTAGTATCACATCCACGAATTATTCATGCACTACGGGCCAAGGATATTCGTTATTTTTACCAAAGGTCTTGATCATACCAACAACTGTTCATCAATGCACTACAGGCCAATGAGGACTTTTACCACATCATTTGTAATATTACAAGTCATGATTATACCAATACATAATTCCTGGTCATAATCATACCAATCAACAGTCCATCTATGCACTACAAGCCAAAGATGACTTTCATCACAATATAAGCATGAGTATGATGACAATGATATAAGAATTCAATTAAGTGAGATCAAGGATAAATTTTAAATATTTATAATTCAATTTATCCAGAGTTCAGGAATGTCCAAATTGTCAACATGATAACTGCTTTGTAGAGTAAAATTCAAGAGTAATATTCATGTATCAAAAATAATTTTGACATAAAAGAAATCAAATTTTGTTGTAAGACCTCGAATTTTATGAAATGAAAATATTCAATTTTCTTATAATTATTATTTTATTTCATAAATGGTTAAATTGATAAAAGGTTAAAGTTAAGGGTGATATATGAAAATTTTTGCAAAGTATGCAAGTTGTTATAAAATATTCGATTGGTCCGAGAATATTCGTTTTAACAGAGAATATTCGTATGACGGCACAATCATTGATGGACCCCACAACAGAAGTATTGACGTAGTTAGAAAACGACATAATTATCTTTTTATAAAAATAACAGCGAGAGTGTTACCGTTAAAACTATTGAACTACCCGGTAGTAAAAGTACAGTAATACGCATGGTTGCATAGTAGCACACGATATTGATTATTGATGCTTACGTAAGAAGTCGCTTAGTTATACTCAATTATTGCTACAGTAATTGCTGCATCATATCTCTCATATTATTGATTCAATTATTGTCACAATATAATCTGTATAATATGTTATATTATTAAATCAATAATTGAGATGACAAAGTTATTCATATTATTATTTGCAATATTGATAATGTCTAAAATTTCTGTCAATGAGAGGTTTGGTCACCTAATTGCGCGCTAATAAGGAGAAATCCTTATCGGAAAGCCCCATCTTTCCTGGGAACGACCTGGTGATTAAATATTATGAATTATAATATTAATGATAAATAAATTCGTGTTAATTAAAGATGAAATTGATAGTTCTATTGTGTTGGAATTATTAGTGTTAGTGAAAATAGACATTTATTTCGATAATAATTGATGTTTGGAGGTTATATTGACCAATCGGGTAATTAATCGGATAAATGAGCAATTTGCTATTAATTCACATGATTATAACTATTTGTTCACATGTGTATAATATTGATTCACATTCTTGTACTATTAGGGGAGGTGGTGCAAGATTGATAATACTTGTATGACTAAGTTAAAAATTGAGGTATAGATGGAGGTACTATACCATAATTCGTATTTTCACATGTCTAGAACTATTGATTCACATAATTTACTATTGATTCACATGATTTACTATTAGGGGAGATGGTGCAAGTTTGATAATACTTGCAGGACTAAATTAAAAATGAAGAAAAAGAGGAAGGTAGTATACTGAGTTAGTTCCCAGATGGCACAATAGATCTAGAAGGGGGGGTTGAATAGATCCTTTTTATTTCAAATACTTTTCTGATTTATATTATATTATTCATAATTAACATATGACAAACATAAGAATCTTTTCAAGCACAGCGGAATAAGTAAAAGATCCCCTTCATTGATATATTCATAAACATACATACATTGTTCGTAGAGTAAGTTTAGTTGTAAGCAGTTAAAACATATATAGCAGTTATAGTAGTTATAGTACATAATGTAAATAACATAATGTAAAAGACACAGGGGATTTTAAGTGGTTCAGAGACTCAAGCTCCTAATCCACTCTTCTACTTTCAACTAGCAGGATTTCCACTAAGGAATGACAGCACCCTGAATCTCTACGATTCCTTCAAGGCCAGCAGCCTTGGGACTTCAATTCACTAAGAACTCTTCAAGGCCAACAGCCTTGGGACTCCTCTAGTTCCTTAGGAACTCTTTAAGCCCAGCAGGCTTAGAACTTCATTTAGTCCCTTCAGACAAGGATCCTTCTGGCCCTGCTTTGTTTAGTCCCTTCGGATAAGGACCCCTCAGGCCCTAGCTTTGTTGAGTTGTTGTTGTTGGAGTTGGTGCTGAGCTGCTAAGATATCTTCATGCTCTGAACATCTTCTATACTTAGCAGTTTGGCTTGATCATCCTTAAAGTGCAGCTGAGTGTTGCATGATGCTAAGCTTCTTCAGTTACTCAACCACTTCGGATGACCCCTTTATGAACTGCCTTGAAGATCCTTCTCCTTGGTACTTGATGGCTGCACATGATAGGCTTCCAAGATGACTGTAAGCTCTTCTATTAGGTACTTAGAAGCTTTCTCATGCTTGACACCAAGATGGCATTTGTGATCTTCCTTCTTGCTACTTGATGGCTTCTCATGATGGACTTGCTAAGTTGACTGTAGGCTCTTCTCTATTGTACTTAGAGTCTTCCCATGATGGACATCAAGATGACATTTGTGATCTTCCTTCTCTCGGCAGTTTAGAACACTATTTATGTAGTAGAACTCTCACTTCTACATAGTAGAACTCACACTTCTACTTCTTTCTTTATCTGACTTCTGAGTGTTCTTGGTGGATCGTAGAGTGAGCCTTCTGACTCACAGTTTCACATGGTTTAGATCAGTCCACCTTCTCTCCAAAACTGACAACTCCGGCAACCTTTGATCTTTGAAGCTCTTTCTCATTTATACTTCTTCCCAAAAATTCTGTTGGAAAGTAGCAGTTGAAGGCTATTCAAATCTCTTCACAAATCTCGAGTTGCTTGAGGTAGACTGCTTGATGTGACATGTCATACTTTTTCTGACGCTGCAGTCTATTATTTCACCTACCCTGTCAGATGTATAACTTTAATGTCTTGGGCAGGTCGAAGACTTTATTACCTCTTTCTGATTTCTCGATCAGAGGTTGTCCTATTCCATCGATGCTCTCAATAAGCACTTGTCCAAATATTACCCTTCAGAATGAACCTTTGCCAATGCTTCAGTCTTCAGCTATTCGAACTCTACGATTCTGATGCACGTCTTCAAGGACTTGATCGTAGTGTCTTGTTGAGTGTTGCTCATTGACTGGTAGAGTTAACACTACGATCTTGAAGGGCGTTGATTGGATCTTCAATGTAGAACACATCTTCCTTACATTGTGAATTGCTTCAATACTTCTATTTGCCTCAACTGTTCTCAGAGACTGATGGCCTAATTCCTTGCTCTGGTCCCCTTCTGAATATCAAGACACTTCATATTTGTGGCGCGTCCAACTTGCTTTCTCCTTGTGATCTCTCGTTCACTTATCATCAATGAATTGACCCTGCACTTAATCACTTTAGCCTTGCTCTTTAGAAGCTAACCAGTATCTCGGTTCACCTTCCATCAGTTCCTTCTCTGTCTGGAAAATACTAGGATCTTGGTTGCTTCCAAGATCGTTGTCTTTTGTTCACTTGATAGCTACTGCATTAGCTAACTTTCCTTAGTCCGCTTCTAAAGTCTTCTTTGGATCTCCTTGTGGAAGACTTCATCACGAATGGCCTTACAACTCAATCTTGATGCTGATTGGGTTGGTGCTTAGATCATCTGTTAGCCTGCATGCCATTCGTTGAGTGCTCTCTAGTTTCCTTGGATGTAGCTTGCAGCTTGAACTAGAGGCTTCGTTTCTTTGGATATTCTGGGAGTGCTCATTTGTTGAGAACCGTATATGCTCTACGATTCAACCTTGGCATTGTGAGCACTTCTGTTGAGGTTGTAGTTCTGCACTCTACGATTCAGCTTCGGCTTGTACAGACACTACAATCCCGAGATCAGATCTTGACACTCTACGATTTCTTCCTTGTGCTTGTTGTCTTCATCTGATCTTGCTTGACTATGATCTCTGCATGTAGTCAATAAGCTCTACGAACTCAGAGTGTGATCTACGATCCTTGACTTGGCTTCGGCATCAGTAGACTCTACGACTCTGAGTGTAGTCCATGTTTCTGTCTTGGCTTCGGCAGATGATCGGTCTTCTCGTAGGCAGGCTGTCTCTATGATTCTGAACATGACTTCCTCAGTACACTACGATCCCGAGGAAGCTCTACTCGACACACTACGGTCCTTCTTCGTTTCCCCTGGTAGTCTACGAACTCCGAGATCTACTATCTTGCATACTCCTATTCTGCCTCAATAGCTCTCGAGTTAACCTCGACTCTCCTGGCAGACTACGACTTCTGGTACAGTACTCGACGATCAGACAAGCCTATCTATTACATCATAAGATCAACCTAACAAGCTTGATCTTTCTATATTTATAGTCCTTGTACATCATTTCTTTTTAAGGACTTTACAAAGTTGTTTTGCTTATGTAGGATCAACCTAACATATTTGATCAATTCATTCTAAGTCCTTGTACATATATTTCTATTATCTATCAAAGGACTTTACAGCTTTTCTTAATGCAAGCATACTTGCATATTCATTCACATATATATCATAATCAAATCATATATTAAATAGGAATATCATTCACATGTTTATTCCTGACATACTGTAATATTTCGAGCCCCAAAATGTGCAATTATTGAAACTATATTTTTCTATAAATAGAAGCTTATTCTTCCTTCATTTCTCATCAATTCACTAAAGTTATAGAGCAATTGTTATAGAGAGAAATTATAGAGAGAAAGAAGAAGAGAAGTCTGTTACCTCACTATTCCAGTATCCAGTCTTCTTTTGAGGTAAGGGGTGTTATTCTTTCGTATTCATGAAGAAAGTTATTTTCTTTCAATACTCGTAAGGGTTGTTATTCCATTCTTTATTATTACGTTGGAATAACATGTCTATGCGAAGTACCGCATACATGGTGAAATTCTTCTATTATTTAATTCTTTATTATTTTGTTGGAGTAACCTGTCTGTGTAGTCTATCGCATGTCTGGGGAATTCTGTTGTTATTTCATTCTTTATTATTCTGTTGGAATATCCTGTCTGTGCGGATTACGCATGACCTGGTTCCATTCTTTATTATTCTGTTGGAATATCATGTCTATGCGGATTACGCATAACCTGGTTCCATTATTTATTATTCTGTTGGAATAACCTGTCTGTGCAGTCTATCGCATGCCTGGTGAATTCTTTTGTTATTCTATTCTTTATTATTCTGTTGGAATAATCTGTCTACGCGGACTACCGCATGCATGGTGAATTCTTCTGTTATTCCATTCTTTATTATTATGTTGGAATAACATGTCTATGTAGAGTACCGCATGCATGGTGAATGATCCTTCGTATTCATTCTTTATTAAATTGTGGAAATGATCTGTCTACGTGGATTATCGCATGGTGGGTGAAAATCTATTTGTAGTTTCGTATATTCTATTATACTTGTATAAGATATCGTTTCTTTTGTACTCGACATGGAATATCATTTTCTTTGGTATTTTTCTTTTACGAGTTACTATTCACGGGTTACTATTCACCCAGTTACTATTCACTCTAGTATTATTCACTCGGGTATTCGGGGCACTTTTCGTGCTGAAGTACTATTCATGAGTTACTATTCACATGTTACTATTCACTCTAGTATTATTCACTCGGGTATTCGGGACACTTTTCTTGTCGGGGTACTATTCCCGAAGTACTATTCACGGGGTACGATTCACTCGAAAAATATATTTCTTTTCTGTCCAAATTATTTTTGGTGCATGAATATTATTCTTGAATTTTACTCTACAAAGCAGTATCATGTTGACAATTTGAACGTTATTGAATTCTGGATAAATTAAATTATAAATCTTTAAAATTTATCCTTGAACTTGTTTTATTGAATTATTATGTCATTGTCATCATCCTCATGCTTATATTGTGATGAAAGTCATATTTGGCTTACGTGCATAGATGGACTTGGTATGATTATGACCAGGGAATATTCGGTAAAATCATAACCGTAATGTGACGAATGATGTGGTGAAAGTCCTCATTGGCCTGTAGTTCATTAATGGACAATTGTTGGTATGATTATGACCAGGAATTATTCGTTATAATCATGACCGTTGATAATTACATGAATATCCTTGGCCGTGATACAGGAATGATTTGATTTTATTTATTAAGCTGAGTCTTAGCGATAAAGTTGATGAAATAAATTTTAAATCATAGAAGATGGTAGATTTTATGCCCTACTTGACTCTTCTAATGGATTTTTTATTCCACTGCAGTTGTTGTTCTAAAACTTGTTATCTATTATATTCTATCATTTGTTATACTATTGAAGGCTAAGGATAATTTATTCTGCATTATCTTAGTCATAATATTTCTTACTGGGCTAGTTGAGCTCACTCTTTCTTTCATTGTTCTCTTCAAGAAATGAGAATATAGCTGGGACGAGTCGGGGAACGGATTGACGGTCCAGATGGTTGTTTTAGTAGTCCTTACTATTCTATAAAATAGTGTGACAATAAATGTAATGAGGACACCATTGAGTATGGATATTGTCTAGATGACAATATTCTTGTTTAAACTCTCAGCTATGTTTTGTCGTATTTTACACGACTGTTTTATAATTAAGTTGTATTTGAATTTATGTATCATGTATCTAGTGACTCAAGATGGGTGATGTATACCTGTTTTGGTGGCGTCATATTTGTCATGAATAGTATCCCATGAATAGTACCCGAGTGAATAGTACCCCGACATGAAAAGATTAAAATTTAACAAGAATGTTCAGAAAAATATTCTCGTGAAAAGATACTTGATGAAGTGCAAATTTTAAGGATATTCTTCTAATTTCAAGGAGTATGGAAGCAATACTTATCAAAAAAAAGTGTAAAATTAGGAATATGAAACGAAATAATATTACTTACATACAACAGAGTATGGAAGAAAATATTATTTCTTACAAGTATTGAACAAAAATAATATCCCTTATGAATATTGAACGAAAATAATATTCCTTACGAATATTGAACGAAAATAATATCTCTTACGAATATTGAACGAAATAATATTCTTTACGAATATTTGAACGAAAATAATATTCCTTATGAATACGAAAAATAATATATTTTCTGAATATGAAATAAATAATATCCCTTATCTTAAAAGGAGAATATTTCTGACTAGTATGGCGGAGATATTCTTGAAGAAAATTTGTACTATTTTCTACACTCAAAACTTTCTTAAACTCAAAAGAAATACAATCAATATTATAGAAGAATATTTTTTTGATTCTGGTGTGATTTTCATTTCTAAACTAAGAATCTTTTTTATAGGAGAATGGCAGGGTACTATTTAGGAAAAATCATGGACGCACGGTAAGTTTTTCACGGGCGTTAATTTAGCTGAAATTTTTTGATTTTACTATGCAGCACTATGCTGCACTATGCAGTATTATGCAAACACTATGCAGTACTATGCAATAAATTATTATAATAAAATGAAAACTTTAAATTCTATATATATATAACACCCACACACACCCTCACACGCACACACACGTGCACACACACACACACTATATATATAATACTTATATAATATATATATAAGTAATAAAACAAAACTGAGATAACTTTCTACCGGTGATTTTAAAAAATGAGTAAGTGATGGTCCGTGTAATAAGCCAAACTTACAACAAATATTTCATTAAAAACCCTTTTATTTATCTCAATTCACTTGGTTTCACAAAATATATTTTTAATAATATTTATTCATCATTAATATTATAACTCGCAATATTAACAATCAGATCATTCCCGGGAAAGAGCGGACTTTCCAATAAGGACTTCTCCTTATTGGCGTGCAATTAGGTGACCAAACTCATTTCCTCGACAGAATTTTCTAGACATCGTCAATAATGCAAATAATAATATGAATAACTTTATCATCTTAATTATTGATTTAATAATATAAAATATTGTGCAGATGATACTGTGAAAATAATTGAATCAATAATATAAGATACTATGCATCAACTACTGTTGCAATAATTGAATAACATTGAGTGACTTCTCACGTAATCATCAATAATCAAATATACTGTACAATACCGTGTGCTACTATGCAACCACGCGTATTACTGTACTTTTATCATCGGGTATTTTAACAGTTAACGGTAAAAGTTTTGCCGTTATTTTTATAAAAAGTTATTTTTGTCATTTTCTAAATCTCATAGTAATTATGTTGTGGGGTCCACCAATGATTGTGTCGTCGTACGAATATTCCCCAACCAAACGAATATTTTATGACAACTTGCTTACTTAGAAAAATTTATAAATATTACCCACAACTATAACAATATATCAAATCCGCACCTTATTATTCAAAATGATATTTAGAGATAATTAAATTTTTATTCATAAAAGTTGGGGTCTTACATATATTGTTAGGATATTTCACATGAATCCCACATGTGGTAAATTCAAGAGTGTAGATGAGTTAAAAAATATGTGGAATCTCAACCTAATAGGTTAACCTTTTAAGTAAGGATGTAATCCAACATGCTTATTGGGCCAATTTACACAGGTGTGTGATGAATTGATGTGGGATGTATCATGCAATTAAGCTAAGGATGTAGTTCAAGTGACGAGAAAGCTGCAAAGGGTGAAGGGTTCACAAGGAGCAAAGTCGTGGTTTGCCTCGGGATTCAAGTGATGGGAAAGTTGTTTGTGGTGAAGGGTTCATAAGGAGCAAGATCGTACTCCCGCATTTGCCTCGAGATTCAAGTGAAAGGTGGATATTCAAGAGTGTAGATGAGTTAATAAGTATGGTGGAGCCTCAATCTAATAGGTTAACCTTTTAGGTAAAGAGGTAGTCCAACATACTTATTGGGCCAGTTTAGGTTTGAGTATTTCATTTTTTTCTCGAACCATACTCGATACCTGCTCGATGGATCATATTCGAATAATGGTCTGATCCATACTAACTTGTACTTGAATAAATCAATGAATTGATTGTCAATTTGTATTACATTCTTTATAATTTGTTTACATAAATAAAAGTAAAAAACTTGTATATATATAAACATTAGTTCAATAATCAATTTAGTAAGTACTGGTTCAGTATTAAGTGAAATGGTTCATATTTGAAACTTGATTTGAAGACTCATGAGTAACTCGTTTTGTAAATGAGTCGAGTATTTACGAGCTGAGTAGGTCTGAGTAATGATCCGAGTCGAATTTGGCGCAAAATTAAAAATTTCTTATCGAATCCGAGTCGAATTTGAACTTAATTTTTTCGAGTCGAGCAGAATTTGAGCATTAGGGTGTTCGCTGAAATTCAATTCGTTTATGTGACGCCCCCAAAATAGGTCCAATCCATCCAACCTATTCTGAGTCGCCAAATACATGGTACAGAAAATAACTACAACTTCATTATCACAATTGTCGTGCAAAATACAGCAACACAAATGTTGTGAGTTTTGATACAAATGTATACCAACTGTGACTCATGTCCCAACCTTGGATAGCCCATCACAATGGCACCTTATATAAAGGTACAGTCAAAAACTGTTTTAGAAATTAAAATCTTTGGGAAGTTCTCAAGGAAACCTTCATACATGGGAGGCCATGCGTCTAGGTTATAATAGATATCATAAGACTGAATAATTATCTTTGGTTGACCTAATAGACCCCAAAGAAAAATGAGAAGATTACTATCATGTTCTTTCCAATGATGAGTCTTCTCTTGACATATAACTATCTCCACTGTCTGCAATTGAAAATTATATTTCAACCAAAATCCAAGATCATATAGGTAGTGCTCGTAGATATACTCAGCAAGTGGATGTATACAATCCTATCTTATGATAACACGAGGTTGTATGTCATTAGACATCTTGTATGACAGTGGCAAAATACCCTTCCAAAGTTGGGTTCACCTCACCCTATTCGATTCACTAAATATAACTACTAAATGATGTATAAAATACAACACACTTTTTTATATTGTTTAGGGAGAATCTCCACAGCTAGAGACCACTGTTATATTCTCTTGTTATCCCCGCTCGACCCAGCTACACTCGTATTACCTGAAAATAATTGTGAAGCAAAAGGGTGAGCACAACTAGCCCAGTAAAGAATATCATGACTAAAGATAATTAAATTATCAATAGCCTTCATCAGTAATAAATCAGAGATTTATAACATATGGTAGATGATAAAACTTTTCAACCATAATTGCAGCGGAACGAGCAATCCATTAGAAGAGTTAATTAGACCATAAGGTCTATTATCTTCTCTATGTTAAAAGTCCACCAACAATGTTTTATCCCTGTAACATCAATCAACAGTTCTGGTTCACAATCATATGAATAACTCAAAATCATAATTGTGGTTCTAAATTTCTCTTCTCATCCAGGACGAAGATAATTTTCATCACATGTCTTTACCTGAAACATCAAAGATCATGGTTATACCAAATCACAGTTCCTGTTCATAATCATACTAATAAATTCATCTTTGCACTACGGGCCAAAGATATTCGTCAATAGTTCATCTTTGCACTACTGGCCAAAGATATTTGTTGGGTAAAATCTAATTACGCACAACACGCAAGTATACGTGGTCAACAAGTAATAAAGTGATAAGTTGAGTATCGTTCCCACAGAGAATTATTTAATAAAAATCACCAAGTACTAACCCGTAACCAACTCAATCTTATTTAAACAAATGAATTTAATGTTATAAATTAAAATATTTAACTAAACTAATTCTAATTACCACTAATTAAAAATCAGATTATGGAGATTTAAGATCACAACTTCACTTATTGCTTCATTTAGGTTAACACACTTCTCATCAATTATTCTTTATCCCGAATTGTTAATCAAGAACACGAAAGTAGTATTAACCACCTCTCGATGCACTAATACCGTATTAACGTCAATCCACAATTAAGATAGAAATCCGTTAAACACCTTAACCAACTAACCCACTATATCTCTATGTAAATTATAATTGAAGAAAGTTTAAGAACAAGTTCTCTATACGATTACATGCGATGTCAAGAATATCTCTACCTTAACGCACATCAAGTTTAAGCTACTAACAAAATCCTGAACACATGCTATCATCATTAGATCTAAATCTATACTTCATCTCTCGAGTTCATATAAATTATCACGGTAATTGATGGCCAAACAATTAAACAATTAAGTCCAAATTATAATAGACAATCCTCTCAATAGAACATAATAATTGATAACGAAGCATATTAAAATAAACTACACAATAAGATCCATTGTAATCTCAAACAAAGAATTAGTTCATGATTATTAAATTTAAACTAAGAATCCACAATTGGATAATCATTAAAAGACAAAAATAGAAGAAGAAAAGAAGATAGAATCTATTGTCTGTAGATTTGACGCCCCCTCCTTGCTTCTACTTTGAATCTTTAATAGTCTCCAAGTTTCTTCAATCTCCAAATCTCATAAAAATTAGTGTTTTGATCTAATTTACTCTAATCTAATCTAATAGAATTCTTCCAAAAACTCCCTAATCTCTCAATAATTATTGAATTAAAATTAAGAATCCACAATTGAATACACATTAAAAGATAAAGATAGAAGAAGATGAGAAGAAATCATCTATTGTCAGTAGACTTGACGCTCCCTCCTTGCTCCTACTTCAAATCTTCAATGGTCTCCAATTTGCATCAATCTCCAAATCTCATAAAAACTAGTGTTTTTCTCTAATTTACTCTAATCTAATTCAATAGAATGCTCTCTAATCTCCTCATATTCTCCTCTAATCTGTGTTATTCCCCTCCTTTTATAAGCCTTTGTACATGTCTTTAAGTCCTCTTGAAAGTCCTTGAATCAAATAACTCGAAACAATCCTTTTCAGACTCAAATTTGGATAAAATCTACTCATTCCGCGCATAGGCCAGCCCCGGCTGGCCTTTTCCCTTGTAAAAACCCAGCCCCGACTGGATAGTGATCTGCTAAAATTCCCAGGACCCCAGCCCCGACTGGATCCTAAGGCATAAAAGGTCCAGCCCTGGCTGGTACCAATCTGCCAATTCATTTTTCTATTAGAACCTCCTCTGCTAAAACTGTCATAACTTTTAAACCGAGAGGATTTACGGGGCCTGCGACCTATCAAATCGAAGCTATCGACGAAATATACAACTTTCATTCTTTGAGTTTTGAGAAATAACGAAAGGATGAAGGTATAAATTAGACTGGAAGTGACTGCTATGCAAATGGCCACCCACAACAATGAAGTTCAACGACGTCCGTTGGTAGAAATGTCATAACTCTTTCATCCGAACTCCGATTGGAATAATTCAAGATGTTCCGGAAAGCTAAGAAGACGCTTTACAATATAGTCCAATTTCCAAGCCAAGAACATGAAATGAACATGAAAGCACAAATGATATCAGGATTGCTTTTCTTTGCATTTTCCTTACCAATAATCGCTCACAACGCTTCCAAACGTATTACCTACAAAACGAACACAAAATGCATGAAAAATAACTAAGAAACATGAATATAAGTAACTAATTCAAGTAAAAGATACCGGATAAGTAGGTATAAAACTGACTTATCAATATTCAACAACATGCCAAAGATATTTAACAACAGATCATCTTTGTACTACAGACCAAAGATATTCATATCTCAAGAAATATATAATCATTTCAGAATTTATATAAATAATAATTATAATCATGTTGATCAATTCACCTTTGCACTTAAGCTAAAGATATTCAATTATAAATTCAATGGTCATGATCATACCAGTCAACAATTCATCTTTGCACTACTGGCCAAAGAGAACCCATAGTCACGATCATACCAATAATTTACCCATCTTTACACTCAAGTCAAAGAGAAATATCATCCTTAGGGTTATAAAAATGTTATATATGATAATAAAAACAATATAATCAATATATAGATTTAATCTCAAGAGTAAGATTCATAAATCGACGATAATTTGGTCAAAAAAGAAACTAATTTTATCGTGAATAGTAACCCCGACACGAATAGATAAAGTTTCACAATAATATCCATATTAATATTTACAACACCTTAATTTAAATGCTATAAATCACTTAATAATCTCATAAGTTAATATTATTAATATTACAACAATATTTTAATCATTTTTTAAACTTATAAATAATTTATTTTAATTGTTTACACTTTACTAATTAATACATTTAATCATTCTAAAATGTCAAACTCATAAGATTTCATCACCAATAACCAAAACTCTCATAAAAAATATGCATATACCTTATATAGGATTCTCAAGCCATAAAATCCTATTTTCCAATTTTCTTACTTCACATTACATATTTAATTCATTTACTCATAACTAGTCCATTTTCATGAAAAATACCAAATCAGTATAAACAAATTTTCTTTTCTGGGATATAGCAGAATATAGTTCCATATTGAACATATATTTTTCTCAGAATTTTTAAAATTCATTTACTATTTTTCATATGGTCAAAATTGCCGAATATTTAGACATTTATCATTAATTGTACTTTTATCCAAAAATTTCAAAATTTACAAAGTATACTTCTGTTATATACATGTACTCCCAATAAAATTTTTTACCAATTTTGGAGTTAACCACAAGTAATTATAAGGGTTTACTTTTAAAATAGTTTTTTCCCATAAAATTCATAACTCTTAATTATATATCCAAAAATCGTCATTTTTGGACATAATCTAGAAAACTCATTAAATTATCATTTTAAATTTTTTTAGAATTTTTGAGGGTCGGAAAAATTACGAAAATTGATAAACATAGTAACCCTTAAAATCCCCTATTTCAAAAGAGCAGTACTTCTGACTGGAACATCGGATGTAAAGTCGAAGGAAACTTGCCCTGAATAGAAATTCTCAAAATATCTAAATACTCACAAAAATACGCTCGATAATATAGGAAGAGAAAACTTATATTTCTGGTGTATTTTCAATTTTAACTTAAGCGTCTATTTATAAGAAAATGCTAGAACGCCAAAGGAGATTAAAATAATAAATTATTATTATTATTTTCTTTCTTTTCTCCACGCACACCTCAATTGAAATGTTTGAGCAGCCACCATGGAAGATTTTAGCAGCCCACATGCTAAAACAAAAGTGGGTCCCACCCATAAATTTAATAAAAATCATTTAATTTTTTGAAACTTCAATAATTCATATAAAATAGTTCTTTTATCAGAAAAATACGAATTTTATGTTCATTCCACACGAAATCGAATTCTCTACAACTTTGCAGAAGAAAGTTTTTCCAAATTCTAAACAGAAAATTTTCGAAATCCATAAATGGATGATTTTTAATACCTCTAAAAATCTATAACAAATCATTCGTTCATTTTTAACGGTTCAAAATTTGTGGATATATACTCAACTTATATATGTATAACATATCCAAATATCACAATGATCCAACGGTCGAATTAAAATTATAACTCACGCAATAGAGCTTTAAGAACACTGATTTGATCTTTTAATACCTCCAATCCGATAAAATACTGATAAAACACATCAACGTTAATTCCTTCATTTATAACCACATAAATAAATCTATCATTTATATCCGCATAAAATAAATATTTCATTATCAAATAAATAATAATTAATTATTCACAAATAATATTACAGAATCACAATATTGACAACCAGGTAGTTCCCAGGAAATAGGGGGCTTTCCGATAAGGATTTCTCCTTACTGGCGCGCAATTAGGTGACCAAACCTCTCCTTGACAGAACTTTCTAGACATTGTCAATAATGCTATCTAATAATATTATTCAAATAATATGAATTATTGATTTGATAATGGGAAATACTTTGCAATGACAATTATTGAAACAACAATAATATAAAATATCAACGCAACAATTATTGAACCAATAAAATAAAATATTGAACTGTAATTACTGTAATAATTATTGAGTAGTGTCTTCTTACGTAAGAATCAATAATCCAAAATACTGTGCAATACCGTGTGCTACTGTGCAATAACGCGTATTACTTTACTTTACCCACCGGGTATTCCAACAGTGTTAACGTAACAATTACGCCGTTATTTATAAAAAATCAAACTTGTCATTTTTTTCATCCGACAGTTATTCTGTTATGGGGCCCACAAATGGCTGCGCCGTCGTACGAATATTCCCCGACAACACGAATATTCCACGACCAAACGAATATTCCCCGACAGCAATAAGTATTTTATAGCTAGGAAAAAATTTCACATATCACCCTTAACTTTAACTTTTTAACTATTTACTAAATAAAAAAAATTGAATACTTTTATTTCATAAAATTCGGAGTCTTGCAGTTTACATGTGTATATATATATATATACACACACGTATCTGATTAGTAAATTTATGTAATTATTTGATAAATAAGTATATTATGTCCCAATAATAAAAATAGAATACTTTTGTCCTTGAAAAATTTCAAGATGATTGATGTGTGATAGTCTCAGATTAGTCTTTATTATTTGGTCATCCATATTCACCTCAGTTAAAAATCTTAATACTTTATTAAGTATATAAAATTATCTACAATATATAATTATTAGTATATCAAATACAATTTATAAAAATTAATAAAATTTTATTACGAGTATTTAAGATGACCGGTTCGTATGATCCTTAAAAAACACCCCCTTAAGATTTTTAAAAAAAATTATCAATCTTGGCCCTTGAGACTTCACAAGGGTACATTTTGATGAGGCGTCTTTGTTTTTTTTGGACGCCTCCTTCGCCCCTTTGTCTCTTTGTCTTGATATGTGAAGATAATCCCAATTTGAGGGTCATTTGATTTTGCAGAAAAAACAAAACAAAGTTTGGAAGTTTTTGTGAGTTTTCTTGCAATCCTCACACTTTACCCCACACCAGCAAACAAAAACTCATGGGGTTTGTTTGTTTTGTGGGGATGTTTGTTTGCCAATTTCAGATTCCCCTATCCAACTTAGTTAATGACAAACGAATAATTCTATATCTAAAAATTTCATTATTTATATAATGAATAGTCAAAAAATATACAAAATTTAATAAATTTTGTTTAATAATTGTGTATGTATGTTTAGTTACACAAAGTTTGAAAATTTAACAAAAATTTATTTTAAATATAATTTATTTAATTAATAAATTCAATAATACAAGATTTAGAGTTCAAACTTAATGTCTCAAAAATGGCAAGTTACATGTGAAAATCCAAACACTAGTAAACGAAAAAATTATTTCAACGGTCTTTTTAGAGAGAGAAAAAGCAGGGTGCTCTTTTTCTCACAAATTCCATATTCTTCTTCTGAAAGGTGAAGAACACCAAAAACAACTCTCACGCATTGTCCGCAACGAAGCCGTTAAGAAATTTGTTCTTACCTGACCAGCTTTAATTGCACCGATTTCTCATCTCTCTCTTTCCCAAAACAAAATATAGAGACAACCCGGAAAGCTCTTGACTAATTTAAGCACAGCTAGATCAAAGAAGCAGTTGAGGAAATTTTCTTGGGAATTGAAATGGGTTTTTGATGAATTGTAAAACCTAGTAAGGAATTGGAGGATTTTGGCTTGGTTTGTGAATTCTTCAGCAGCTATTGGCCGAGTTGTGAGTTCTTTGCTCTTCTTTATTTCATCTGTTTATGATTGATGTTTGTGTCTTAATCTTGAGCTAAATTGGTGAGATTTTGAATACCCATTCGAACTTGTTTGGTGGAGATTTTGTTTATGATAAATCCTTCAATTTGGATTGTATTAGTTGTTGAATCAAAAGCTTCTTTGTTTAACTTGTTCTTCATTTCTCTGTCTTTTGCAATTTACTTGGACTCTGAATTGCTTTCCTCCCTTTACAAGCATTAATCACACTATGCGTATTATCATTTGGGATTTGATGCAAAAATTGCTATTGATCGAGGAAATTTGTGCAGTTTCAACCCCTTAATTGTGTTCACACTTGTGAATTCAGTCTAGTTTCCCAAACTTGTTAAAATTTTCCAACTGTTTAGCTTACCCAATTTAGAAAATTGCCATTGGATTCAATGTTTCAAGATGATGGATCCTCGTCTGTGACTTCATCACCCATGATCTCACTATCACCTAGTCTCGGATCTCCATATCCATGGCTTAAAGAGCTTAAATCGGAGGAGAGAGGTTTGTATCTGATCCATTTATTGCTCACTTGTGCAAATCATGTAGCCGCAGGAAGCCTTGAAAATGCAAATCTTGCCCTTGACCAAATTTCCCACCTTGCTTCTCCTGATGGCGATACGATGCAGCGTATTGCTTCATACTTTACTGAGGCACTTGCTGATAGGATACTCAAAGCATGGCCTGGTCTTTACAAAGCCCTTCATTCCACTAGAATGTCTTTGGTTTCAGAAGACATTCTTGTGAGGAAACTGTTTTTCGATATCTTTCCGTTCTTAAAGGTGGCTTTTGTTATCACAAACCAAGCTATTATTGAAGCCATGCAAGGAGAAAAGATGGTTCATATTATTGATCTTAATGCAGCAGAATCAACACAATGGCGTGCACTTCTTCAGGATTTGAGTGCAAGGCCTGAAGGTCCACCTCATTTAAGAATTACCGGTGTTCATCAACAGAAAGAGGTGTTGGAACAAATGGCACATGTATTGACTGAAGAAGCAGAGAAGTTAGATATACCATTTCAGTTCAATCCTATAGTTAGCAAATTAGAGAATCTCGATATTGAAAAGCTTCGTGTTAAAACCGGGGAGGCACTAGCAATTAGCTCAGTTCTACAATTGCATTCTCTATTATCCTCTGGTGATGAACCGTATAAAAGATCTCCATTGACTCCCATGAACTCAAATGGAGTTCACTTGCAAAGAGGTTCGCAAATGAACCAAAACACTTTAGGGGAGTTGCTAGAGAAGGACATGGTTACCAGGCACAGCCCAAGTACTGATTCGGCTTCCTCCTCACCGCCATCTTCGACTGCTGCAGTAAAGATGGATAGTTTTCTTAATGCCTTGTGGGGTTTGTCTCCGAAGGTCATGGTGGTAGCAGAGCAAGATTCTAATCATAATGGATCGACCCTCATGGAGAGGCTATCGGAATCTTTATATTTTTATGCTGCATTATTTGATTGTTTGGAATCTACACTGCCACGAACATCGATGGAGAGATTAAAGCTGGAAAAGTTGCTGTTTGGAGAGGAAATCAAGAACATTATAGCTTGTGAGGGCGTCACACGGAAGGAAAGACACGAAAAGCTTGAAAAGTGGACTCAAAGACTTGATTTTGGAGGATTTGGCAACTTACCTGTGAGCTATTATGGCATGTTGCAAGCAAGAAGACTGTTGCAAGGTTATAGATGTGATGGGTATTGGATCAAGGAAGAGAATGGCTGTGTTGTTATTTGCTGGCAAGATCGATCCCTTTACTCAGTATCGGCTTGGAGGTGTAAGAGGTGAGATTATGATATTTGTTAGCTCAGTATCTGAGGTTCTCTCTCTCTCTCTCTCTCTTTCTCTCTCTCTCTCTCTCTCTTTTTTGTTACTTTACTTCTTAATGAAGATACTTCATAAGATGAAATTAAATACTATTTAGATTGGTTACAAGGCATCTTTTTACTCTTAATTAGCAATTCATAGATTGATTAATTTTTTATTATCTTAATGTGTGGTGTGGTGTGGTGTGGTGTTGGGGGATGATAGAGCTAAAATCTGAAACGTTAACCCCTAAAACTGCCTGGAACATCATATTATTGGATTGACTTTTAGCTGGGGAAGAAAACTATATTGGAAATATCTTGGGGTTTAAACTCTAAAAATAAGGAACTTAGCCCATGTTCAGCTGAGCAAAATCGTAATGAAGTGTAAATTTGGCACCCTTGTTATTAACAAATAGACCCTCTAGTGTAAAACTTTCAGACAAACATAATTTTTTGACCCTTTTTAGGGGAGAAAGTTTTTGGGTCCACACAAATATGGTCTCACAAGCTTTACCTCAAAACCTGATAGAACAGTCTACTACACATTAGGTAGACTTTATGACTAAGTTGTTGGTTTGTATATCATGGCTAATACATTTGTTGTCATGGAAGTATGTAATGTGCTTAAAATACATAATCAACACCAGATTATTAAGAGAAACTAAAAATGTAAAAACCAAGAAGAAGAATATCGTTTTTAACTTGAAATCTGTGTGGGTGCATTAAATGTCATATTTCCACAGAAAATAGCAGATCAAACCAAAGGTACCGAAGAAGATATGCAATTTCAAATTCAATCTTCTTTTTTCTGCTTGCATTCCCCTCAGTGTTCAAGCTGGTTTTGTAGAAGCACGAAATGCTTTCCCCTGCAGTGCACAAATTGTAGCCTCAACCTTTTCGGATTTGATGCAATAGAGAAGCATTTTGTTATAACCTACCCACAACCACACTTTGCCATTCTGGACTAAACAAGGAGCAAGCAATTCCTTGGTACTTGGATTTTCTATAAAAAATGTCAGGGAACAACTATTTTGCTGTCTGCCCATTTTTGCTGCTTGAAATCTTCCAATACCCAAACATGTAATTCATCTTGCACAACACCAGCTAGTGATGGCTTTCTGTACCATCTCACAAGACTAACTCTTCGCCAACACCAGAAAATTTTGGAAACTTTAAGACTAGTAAAACCTTCTTTATTCAGGTCGATGGAAACTATTTCACAATCGCCTGATCCATCCTCATAAACCCGAGCACAATGATAGATTTTGTCGACAAATAGAGTACTAATAGTTTCCCTCTTCCTATTAAGATTAGCAAAGTTAGAGATTTCAAGAGGTCTCCATGAAAGATTTTCACTTCCAATATCAAGAACTTCACACAACCACCTTTCTTGCCTTCTTTTCTTCCATTGTATATCGATATCACTATATAAGTACCTGAGGAAGAACGAAAAGAGATGGCCACTACAATGGGTTCGTGGTGTGGATTATGCAGAACAAGTATTTTTGCATACCATTGTTTGGACACACATTTATGTCGAAAAAGATCATTTACTATCAACCTGCTAAGGATCTCCAGCAGTATCTCACGAGGGAAGAAAAGTCTTGTATTTGAAGCCAAAACACTTGCCCTGTTTGGCTCCTGAAAACTATGATCTAGTTGCTTCAATTGACTGGTTTTATTTCCCATTTCCTCTTAAAAAAATGAAGCATCTTGTATCTGATCAAATTAGGATAACAGATTAACAGATAGCTTGATCCCGGAATAGCACTAAAACTCTAAATTAATACGGCTGGATTACACATCTGTCCCTCTAAGTTCTCCATCAGTTCAATTTTATACCCGTAGATTCAGCACAAATATTAACTGTGGGGGATGAAAGTGTTTATTTTACCAGTTGAGACTGTAATAAACTACAAACAAAGATTCAAGGACACTGAATACAATCAATTAATTTCATAATCAAATAAATAAATAAATATTATAAACGTTTCATTAATAATTCCAAACTTTGTTTCATTAATAAATACGAAATAACGAACGAATCTCATAATCATTAATACTTTTTAAATATTTTACCATATTTATTATTTTATTAACCAAAACTAAATGAATTTCTATCGATTTTGAGTTTGAAAGTTCAAAAAGTCAATAATAATTTTATATTTTGGAAGCACGATATTATTTAGGTGTAATCATAACCAAGAAGAAGAGGGATTTGGTTATAATAAAGTTTATTATTTTGTAAGTTGGTCAATTGGTCAGTAAAATATTGACACACATAGAGTCTAGACTGCGTGTCAATACTCTATTGGCCAATTAACCAACTTACCCAAAAATAAACTTCATACTAACCACTTTGGAAGAAGAGAGTATCAACAGACAACTTACATAGCATTGAGATGGAAAGTTTATTTGCAAAACCTAATGTAGACTTTACTTTTCTGTTTCCTTTAAAATTTTAATTTAATTATATTTCCTAGTGGTAAATTTTCACCTAAAAATATTTCATTAAAGAGGCCATGGACTGGTTAAATTTTTTATTTAAGTCGTATTGATTTTTGCATCTATCCCTCCCTCTATTTTAATTTGTAATCTAAATTTAATAATACTTATTATTTATGGACTTTTTTAATAATAAAAAAATATTTTTTATAATTTTTTTTACTAAATGAACATAAATACATAACTGTATAAAAATAAATATAATTATCTGCGGTATATAACAAGACTAGTAACATTATGTCAACTCAATATTTGAAAAAATCAAGGAAATTTGGTAGCGTTTAAAAATTCATTGATATTAATTAATTAAAAGAGTAAAATGTCTGTAGTAAAATAAATCATCATTAATCACTAACTAGTAAAATGTCAAAATGTAGGATCATTATTAATTTTTTGAAGTATATTTTCAAACTTAAAATTAACATGAAATATTATTTTAATTTTAGTCTATATAAAAA
Source organism: Panax japonicus (assembly GCA_020205505.1). Classification (NCBI taxonomy): domain Eukaryota; kingdom Viridiplantae; phylum Streptophyta; class Magnoliopsida; order Apiales; family Araliaceae; genus Panax; species Panax japonicus. The sequence continues at coordinate 5,369,291 of CM035104.1, forward strand.
TATAAATATTACAAATTATCTAAAAAATAGTACTAATTGTAAGATTTATTGTTTCATAATTTTTAGTGAATCATAAAAATATCATGATTTGACTTTCAAAAGTCAACAATAATCTTATAATTTGGAATGAAGGAAACAATATATTAAAGATAAATCTATGTACACACCCATTATTATTTATTTTGTAATTATAAATTATGTAAATATATATTTAATTAATTAATTATTTATTATTGATTTTATAAATAATTTTAATATTTTATTTTTGAATTTTAAATGTTGAAGGGGAAATGAAGAAAGTGAAAATATTATTATTTGAAAAAATACAATTCAAAAATGTACTGAGAAGGTCAAGTATTGAAAAGATTGTCAAACTGTATTTTCAGTGAAAAATTGGTTTGATCGGCCATTTGTTATTTTAAAATACTTAAAAGGCATTTATTGACGATTCCCAAATTTTGAAGGACAAATTGTAAGGGACAATTTTGTCATTAGCAGTTTTCTAAAAATAAATAATAAAAAAAGATATAAGGTTCATTAATATAGCCACAAATTTTAAATAGACTTAAAAAATGTGCATATTCAAAGAAGCTCCATACAAGTAAAAATATTTGCCCCTTCAAAAAGAAAAACCTCAGAAACACAAATTTTATATTATTGCATAACAAATCATCATGCTATTCCCTTCTCGTGTCTTGAAAAATATTGAACAAATTCGAATTTCGCGATAGTACGTAGTCGTCAAGTCTCTTTAAGTTTCTATCCTTTTTTCAGCTTGCATTCCCTTCAAAGTAATTATGCTTGGTACGTGGAAACCCAAAATTTGTTCCCCCTCCTGTCTGCCAGGATTTGTGGTTGGGATTAGGAAGAAGAAGTATTTGTTTTGTTGCAGGGTTTCTTATACGGTATTTGCCAGACAATTTGCTTTGCTCTAGGAACAAACCATCACACACATCTTGATATTCGAATGCTGCATTCAAACTATGACTTCCTTGGCCATCTTCACTTATTGCAATCCTCCACTGTCAACCAGTTCAACATCTCCAGTAGTATTTCTCTGGGAAGGAAAAGTCCATTATCATCCGAATCCAAAACAAATCTCTTTCTGTCCGGATAAATTTCTGAAATAATAGCTTCATTATATTGCCCATCTTTTCTCTAATGTCCCGAAATGAAGCACCTTGTATCTGAGAAAGAATGAATTGATTCATTGATTCATCAACACTAAAAATTAAATACCAAGATTTCAACAACTACAAGTCAACTTTTTTTTAATAAATAACATATACTCACTCAGTTCCGCAAAAGAGTCTAATTTGTATCAAGAACATACTCTACAAAAAAAGGGTACTCTTCTTTTTATTATACTACGTATATAATTATATAGTTTCCTCAAATTTATTGGCGGAGCCACACTTGGGCTGGGTGGGCTGTAACCCGGGTGAAGCCCTATATTCAACAGTCCTACCTTCAACTTCATCTCCATATTCATTTGTTTCTCTCTCCCTCTCTAACGGAGTGATATGGTCACTACAAATTGGCATAAAATAGTTATGAAAGAATCATTAAAATGAGCCAAAACCTGAACTATGTAACATTTGTAGCGTTGAAGACTTGAAGCCCCAATATAACAGGTGATTGTTTATTTTTCACTTTCCCCATATTTTTCTCCTTTTGTCTTTCTTATGTGCGTCAGTGTATTGATTCAAGTACCATAATTCTCAATCCCCTCTTTTATATTATGAATTTGTCCTAAATATATGGCAAATGCTTGCTGCTGGATGTTGCACACAAGGTGCTTGGTAATTGGCTTCAATGAATCCCCTCTTTTATATTGTGAATTTTGTCGTAAATATCTTGTCAATTCTTGCTGAATCCCCTCTTATATTATTTAAAATTAGTAGTTTGTTTGAATTTGTTGTTGGTTTGAGACTTGGTATTAAACCCAATTCAATTTATTTGATGTATTTATTATATTTTGGACTTAATAGATTACTAATTTGGGTTTTTTTTTGTTTGATATATAGTTAAAGTTTCACTATTATTAGATTATATATGCTTTCCCCTTCCTGGCTTTCTGCTTCAGTTTGCAAATTGCAAAGCTCATTCACCTAAAAGCGCTTTGCTTGAACAATAATAACATTAAACATGTATATAACTAATAAGAAGAAACTTTATATTCAATTCAACTTCTATTATGACAATTTTGATATTTGTATTATGAATATGTGTTTCCTCCATTGGATTTGTGTTTCATTATTTGATAACTTTTGAATCAGCAGCAACTTTATGCTGCGTTTGGATCTTATGCTATTTAGCGTACACAGATGCTTTAATAATCATAGCCTCCTGTAATGATTTTTTAGTATCTTAATTAAGTGTATGTTTTATTATTAGTGCAGGAGGTGGGTGGTATTATAGAATGACATGATTAAGTTATGCCATAGACTGTTGAACTCTGTTTTCGGATATGTTATACATAGGATCTATGTTATCATACACGGGGAGGATCTAAAGCGGACCAAAAGAACGGACCAAGGCAAAAACACGCGGGTTTCAGGGTCAACCCGTGTGTTTTGCCGACCCAGACCCTGAAACCCGCGTGTTTTTGCCTTGGTCCGTTCTTTTGGTCCGCTTTAGATCCTCCCCGTTATCATACAAGCTTAAGTTCAAAATTTTATGAAGACTGATCTATAAACATGTATCATGTTTTTGCAATAACAAATATAAACACCACTATTTCTATGCCCGTTTTCTGTCTAAAACTCCCCTATATATAAATTCGGAAGGAATTTTTTTTTTACGTCTACAAGTATAGGCTTTTGTTTGTATAATATTTGATGGTATCCGAATCTAAAGAGTTTTATATTTTATGATATATATATATATATATATATATATATATATATATATATATATAGAGCAAGGATCAAGAGCATAAGTCTTAAATAACATAATTCCTTAAATAAGATAATTCCTTAAAACGACGTCGTTTTGGAGTGGCTTAAAAGAGAGTTGTCCCGGTTTTTTTCTTTTATTTACAAAAATGTCACTCGCTATAGCGGCTATAGCGACTGTTTTTCCGTCGCTATAGCCGGTTCTTCCAGTTCGCTGGAGAAACGTAATATATATGTATATCTATATAACAAAATACAATTGATTTTGAATTTCTCGCTCGCCTTAGTAAATCATCTGGACCGTTCAAAATTTGGGATAAATCCCACCGTTCATGTAGTGCAGGTGGCACGGGACACTGCTACTATATATATGTTTGACAATGAAAAATTATAATACTACGGTTAGTTGAAAATTATAAAGATAAGTAATTAACCTAGTCGGAAATTTCTAGTGAAAATAAACATAAGAAAATCTTGAGAAAAAGAAGTTATAATCAAGAAGAAAGGATGATCAACGTAATAAGAAAACATAGCATACCGTATAGATGGAGTATGCCAATCTGCCAAAAACAAGTTACCCTTTTCCCTAAGAAAATCAGACTTATATGAGAACTATACAAATATTAGTAATCTTATTTCATTACTTCTCCCAATTTAAAATATATAAGAATTTTAATAATAAATCCCTATAATTGGTCAGTAAATTATAGATTATTTACGACTGCTTTTAGGCCAGCCTTTTACTTTCATATCCAAATTAGTATAAGTAAATTTTAAATTTGTAAGCGAATGTGTTTTTGTTTTTATATCTCTAATAGGAAAAAGAACTTCTAAAAGAATTTTATTTATTTTTAGTCTACCAAACTTATTATAATATTTTTTTATCACAAATTTATGTAAGATAATATGTTGTACGAAATTTTATTTAGAATAATTTTATTATTACATTTTTATTAATGTATTAAATGTCAAAAATATCTGTTAACATATCACGCGATTTAATTATATTAATATTAATCATAAATTCAATTATTAAATTAACTACCTAAATAGATTTAAGTCATTAAAATTGGAAAATTTATCAAATAATTGTATTAATAATATATGTGAAGTTTTTGAACCTAATAACTGTAAAATTAGTTTAATTCATTAGTAATTAATTGTCATAACTAAATTAAAATTTATTAACCTTGTGTTCAATATATTGTTCTATTTAGATTAGAATTTCAAGAAAATTTTGTCAATATAAACACTAATATAGAATTCACTAAAAACTTAAATAAAATTAAAATATTTTTTTTCTCAAATCATTACTAAATAACTTAACACACCATTCAAATGTTTAATTTAATAATTAATTGAAGAAACATACAATATATAATTCAACAATGTATTATTTAAATTAATATTTACTAATTTGGTAGCTACAACTATCTTCTTAAAATCCTAGTTAAAATTTAACCCACATTTAATTGATTATTTTAATAGTTAACATAATAAATCATTATCCATGTTGCCCGTGTTTCACACTGGATTGGGGGTGAGCATGGTGCGGTTTGGTGCGGTTTAAAGTCCAAACCGCACCCGAAACCGCTTAGGTGCGGTTTGAAAAATTCAAAACTGCACCCGAAACCGCTTGTGTTTGGTGCGGTGCGGTTTTAAAGTGTGCGGTGCGGTTTTAATTGGTGCGGTTTCGATTCCAAAATCAATTGAAACAACCAAAAAGTTTAAGCCTTCAATAAAATTTAACATAAAACTTACATCGAGCAATTAATTTAGTGACAAAGTCGACAATGAGAATTATATCAAACATGCTTTAAAATTAAAATATGCGCTATATAAAACAACGGAGACCATATATTCGATAACAAACAAGAATGTTTATCTAGTTCCCCAAAAATTAAAAGTATATACTGAAGATAGAATAAAATATATTGCAGGGAGGACTAAAAATAATCTATTAGACTATTCCAATTATAGCATTGACATTAACCAATGCATCAAGTGCTAGAGCCCCTCAACTATAAGCCCCTCCAATAACGCATCAAACAAATTCAAAATTCCAAAACACAATTGCTTAATTTTTGACTCTATAACCTCTAACATCTTCTTTCAATTGGTGAAAAAATGACAATGCAAGACTGAGGTTTTCTCTGAGCGTGTTCAAGTGAAAAATAACTTTAGAATTTACTAGAGATAATACATACACACACACACATGGTGCGGTTTCGGTTTTATGCGGTTTGGTTTTGACTAGTAACCAAACCGGAACCGTAAATTTGGTTATTCAACCCACCTAAAACCGCCACATACGCCGGAACCGTTGGTGCGGTTTTAATTGGTGCGGTTCGTGCGGTTTTTGGTGCGGTTTCGGTTCCAATTTGGTTACTTGCTCAGCCCTAGGATTAGTGACCTAGTCAACTATATAATTAAAATTAAACACAAACTTGATTTCACAAATTTTTTATTCAACCTTTTTATTTCTTTTCTAGAGTATTATAAGCACTATCTAAGCTATCTAAGTGTGTGACAATTATAAATGGTAACATATTCTAAAGAAACCCCAACATGTTAGGAAAAAGGAATGTGTTTTTGTTTTGTTTTTTATATCTCTAATAGAAAAGGAAACTTTTAAAAGAATTTTTATTTTTATTTTTATTTTTATTTTTAGTTCTACCAAACTTATTAATAAATTTTTTATCAAATGATTATGAAAAATAACATATCTTAACAAATTTTATGTAGAAATATTTTACCAAGATATTAAAATATCAAAAATATCTTTTTAACATATCATACAAATTTATTATATTTATTAATTATAAATTTCTTTATTAAGTTAATGTCCTCACTAAATTAAATTATTATAATTTTTTTTTATTAAATAATCATATTAATAAGATTTGTGATTTTTGTGGAAAAAACATAATAATTGTAAGACCCCAACTTTTATGAATAAATATTTAATTTTCTCCAAATATCATTTTGAATATTATGGTGTTGATTTGATATAATGTTATTGTAAGACCTCGAATTTTTTTAATAAATGGAATTTCCTTTATTTATTATGTTGAAATAGTAAGGGTTGATTTGATATAAGGCTTTGGTTATGGGTGAAATGTGTAATTTTTGCAAAATAAACAAGTGATTATTAAAATATTCATTTTTGTCGGGGAATATTCGTTTGGTCGTGGAATATTCGTACGACGGCGCAGCCATTTGTGGGCCCCATAACGGAAAACGGTTGGATGAAAAAAAAAGAAAATAATATTTTATTATTTTAGTCTCCTTTGGCGTTCTAGCATTTTTCCTATAAATAGAGGGCTAAGTTAGAATTGAAAATCACACCAGAAACAAAGTTTTCTCTCTTTCTCTCTCTATATTATCGAGCATATTCTTGTGAGTATACTTTGAGTGTTGCTATACGGTGCGAGTTTCTGTCAGCACTATACCGAAATTCAGTCAGAAGTACGGTTATTTTGAGGTAAGGGATGTTGTTTCTTCTTAAATGATATTATCTTCTTCAATATCATTATGCCTAAATATTGTTCTGAACTTTTTATCAATTTGGAACTTTTTCATGTCGAAGTTACTATTCACGAGTTACTATTCACGAGTACTATTCACGAAGCGTGATGATGTTTTTGTGAAATTTCTATCTTTTGGTGTCGGAGTTACTATTCACGTGTACGGCACTATTCACGTATACGACACTATTCACGAATACGACACTATTCATCGAAAAATGAAATTTTTTCTTTTTGTCCAAAATATCTATTTTGGCTACTATCTTTGATTGTATCCATGTTTTGATCGTTATTTTTGAGTTCTGCTTCAGAATCAGTTGTTATGAAGTATTATTGATCTTGGACAAACTGTTGTACGAATCCCTAATATTTGTCATTCTATCTCACTGGATTCGTTCTTAAAAATGTTTTTCATCATCCTCAGTCCTTAATGGTGATACTTATTGAATATCTTTGGCATGTAGTGCAAAGATAAATGATTACTGATGAATATCTTTGGCCCGTAGTACAAAGATAACAGTTGTTAAGATGAACAAGATCAACTGGTGATACAAATGAATATCTTTGGCCTGTAGTGCAAAGATGATTAAAGATGTATATCGATTGTTGTTACAGGGATGAAATATTGATGATGAACTTTTAAATCTTAAAAGACAGTAGAATTCATTCTCTACGTGACTCTTCTAATGGATTGCTGTTTTCGCTGCATTTGTTGATCTAAAACTTGTTGTCTATTATATTTTATCAGATTTTTCCCTGTTGAAGACTAACGATTATTTGTTGTATATTATCTTAGTCATAATATTCTTTACTGGGCTAGTTGAACTCATCCTTTTCTTTTTTGTTCCATTTTTCTTCTCAAGAGGTGAGAACATAGCAGGATCGAGTCGGGGTATGGAGTGATGGTTCTAGGAAGATGTTTTAGCAGTCCTCACTATTTCTATAAAATAGTGTTTGAATAATTGTAATGAAGACTTATTTGAGTATGGATATTGTCTAAATGATAATATCTGTATTTAAACTCAAAGTTTATGTGTTGTCGTATTTTGCACGACAATTGTATTAATGAAGTTGTAGTTGTTTCGTTACCATGTATCTGGTGACTCAGAATGGGTTGGATGGAATGGACCTATTTTGGTGGCATCACAGTTGGTATCAGAGCTTAGGGATATGGTCTCTAGTGGAGATCGGGGAATAGAACTAGGAGGGGAGAGATGAGTAAATCCTTCGCTAGTGTGTCCTACCTAAGCTTATTTATTGGTCCGTCATAATATAGGGATATTATGTGATACGTTAATTTGTTTAATTAACCCTTGTTTTATGACAGTATTTAAGAATGGCTGCTGAAAACGTTAACAATGGAGTTTATGAGACGGTGGAACAACCTTTAGTCACAAACCAAGAGAACGTGCAACAGGAAGGCAATACTCTTCCTGTAAACAACATTATAGAGCAAACGATGAATGATGGAATGTTTATGAACTTTTTGCAGTTCATGAAAAATCAGATGAGGGAGACTCGTGTGCAAAATACGGGTGGAAATGATGGCAACGCGCGGTCTATCACAGCCAAGCAGTTTAAGGAGTTGGGACCACCAGAATTTATGGGAAAATCGGATCCGATCATGGCAGAAACATGGGTCAAGCAAATTACCAAGATATTCGATGTCTTGGGGTGCACGGAGGAACAGAAGGTTCCATTCGCCACCTTTATGTTTCGTGGTGAAGCAGATTACTGGTGGGAATCTGTGAAGCGTACCCAACCAGATGCACTCAACATGTCTTGGGAAAGATTTCAGAAACTTTTCAATGACAAGTACTTTCCTGAAAGTATTCGTCATATGAAAGAGGTAGAGTTTATTAGACTCGAACAGAATAACATGACGGTGTCTCAATACGAGGCAAAGTTCGCAGAGTTGTCTAGGTTTGCACCTCATTTGGTGGAAAATGAGGAACACATAACGCGGATGTTTCTGAGAGGTTTAAAACCCGAGATTCGTCAATACCTTATATCTCATAAATTTTCTTTAAATTCAGATGTTGTAAACAGGGCTCAGTTGTTAGAGCGAGATAGTGAGTATACTCAACCGAGGGACCACAACCAGGGTCATATCGGTGACAGCAGTCATCAGAACGATGATAACCAGCGAGGAGGAAAGAATACGGACAAAGGCGATAACCACTCAGGTGGTAATTGTGGACATGATAATAAGAGAGGCGAGTCAAGTGGAAATTTCAGAAAGAGGAGATTCAACAACGACGGGAAGACATCAACAGCAGCACCAGCACCAACAACAAATTCTAAGGGAGGAGAACGACCGCCAGTTAGATGTTACAAATGCGGAGAGGAGGGACATATAAGTCCAAACTGTTCACAGTCTTCCAAGGTATGTTTTAGTTGTGGAAAAGATGGTCACATAGCTCGATTTTGTCCTGTAGCGAAATTAAGTCCAGTTGGAACGGTGGCACCAAAGGCGGATACGGAAAAGACAAAGTCAACGGTTCCTGGAAGAGCATTTGTTGTGACCGGTCAAAATACGAGGAATCCGAAAATAGTTTAGCACGGGTTAGTTAATTATAATTCTTGCGAAGTTTATACCTTACTAGATACCGGTTCTACCCATTCTTTTATCTCTCTTGCTTGCGCTCAATGTTTGAACTTGACTCCTGAGAAATTAGACTTCGATTTATCTGTTGAAACTCCGTTGGGTGAAACCTTCGTTACATCTACAGTTTATAAATCTTGCCTGATTCAAGTTGGCACCATCTCATTACCTGTTGACCTTATTTCTTTAAAAATACTTGTTTTTGATGTGATTTTGGGAATTGATTGATTAACTACTCATCATGCCAAAATTGATTGCTTTCGTAAGGTTGTTAGTTTTCATATTCCTAACAAACCTGTCATACGAATTCAAACCACTAAACCACTAAAATCAGTCACTATCATATCAAACCACAAAGCTATTTGTTTATTGAAAAACGAATGTCAAGCTTTCTTATCCATGTTATGGACTTGAACAATAATACGTCAGATTTGAATGATATTTATGTTGTTAGTAAATTTCCTGACGTATTTTCTGAAGAATTTCTTGGCCTACTCCCAGAGCGTGATATTGAATTTGTATCGACTTTAAATCCGGTACAAAACTCATTTCTAAAATCTCATATCAAATGGCTTCTATTGAACTTCAGGAGTTAAAAACCCAACTATAGAAGTTGATACCCGAGCCTCTATCTTATGACTTCTTTTGTGGAATGCACCGAAGCCAAACTCTTCGTAGGGGACACCATATTCGTGCGGTAGTAAACTGATAGGTGCTATTGTGATGTGTTATCCAAGATTGGGATATGAGTCATAGTTGAGAGCAACATAAGTCAGTAATCAAAATACGTAGCTTTTTAGGCTTAGTTGGTTATTATCGAAGATTCGTGGAAAGATTTTCTCAAATCGCTACTCCATTAACTCAGCTGACTCGTAGAGATACAAAATTCGAATGGAGCAAGGAATGTGGGAAGAGCTTCGAAGAACTCAGGAGGAGACTTATTTCGGCACATGTTCTGATTATATCGTCTTGAAAAAGCGAACTTGGTAGCTGATGTGTTGAGTAGAAGATCGTATACGAGTACGAGTGCGATATTGTCAAAGACCCATTTTATATAACTTACAAATGATAGATATAGAGTTAAAGACTCTAGGGACTCACATGATGATATACAAGTAGAACTGACTTTAATCGATAAAGTTAAAAACGTTCAAGCTACACACCAGAGCTGATGAATATGAAGAAGGAGGTACAAGAAGTTGTTATTCCAAAAGCGAGAATTGGCGAGGTGAGGAAAGCTCAAACCTTCGATTTATTAATCCATTTGAAATTCTCGATCGAATAGGAACTGTGGCCTATAGACTCGCTTTACTATAAAGTATGTCGCGTGTTTATAACATTTTTTACGTACCGATGTTACGTAAATATATGGACGACCCGAACCATATTATTGAGTTAGAACCAGACGAGATAGCCGAAGATTTAACATACAAGGAGATACCTGTTGAGATTTTGGATAGGAAAGAACATGTGAAACCCCAGATTTTATTAATAAAGAATTAATTTTCTCGAAATAATTTTTTAATATTATGGTGTGAATTTGAGATAATATTATAGTTGTGGGTAGTATTTATAAATTTTGCAAAGTATGCAAGTTGTTATATTATATTCGATTGGTCAGGGAATATTCTTTGTGTCGGAAAATATTCGTACGACGGTACAATTATTGGTGGACCCCACAACGGAATTATTGTCGGATTGAGAAAACGACAAAAATATTTTATTGAAAATAACGGCGAAAGTTTTACCGTTTATACTGTTGAACTACTGGGTAGTAAAAGTACAATAATACGCGTTGTTGCATAGTAGCACACGGTATTGATTATTGATATTTATGTGAGAAGTCGCTCAGTTTGATTCAATTATTGTCGATTAATAATATGAATTATTATAGCGATGATGACGTTTTGTTTTATTCGTATTATTAACGTAATAAAACAGAAACATCTTTTTATATAAAACAAAATACTTTATTAAAGTTATTTTATAAATAGAATATATTATATTTTATTATGCATAGTGTTGCATAGTATTTTGCATAGTAAAAATCTTTTTATATAAATAGAATATATTATATTTTATTTAAAAGATTTTTCTTTAAATATGGACCGTCAGATTAAAGTAAATCAATCTGGACCGTTCATGGATTAGTTACTATGCATTCCATTTTCCTATAAATAGAAGCTCATTCCTTCATTATTTTCTTACGAATTCACTGAACTCTAGAGAGAGAAACTATAGAGAGATAGAAGAAAAGCTTTTTGCTGCTTAACTTTTCTTTTCCTATATCCAGTTTCTGTTACGGTAAGGGGTGTTATTCTTTCTTATTCATGAAGAGAATTATTGTTATTCCATATCTTATTATTCTGTTGGAATAACCTGTATACGCGGGCTATCCTATACTTGGTGACATTCTTCTATTATTCCGTCTTTATTATTCTGTCGGAACATCCTGTCTGTGATATACGTCGGACCTGGTTCCATTTTTATTATTTCGTCTTTATTATTCTGTCGGAATATCCTGTCTGTGCTATAGCCGGACCTGGTTCCATCATTTATTATTCCGCATTTATTATTCTGTTGGAACATCCTGTCGGTGTGAATTTCACCTGACCTGGTTCCATTATTTAGTATTCTGTTGGAATAACCTACCTATGCGAAGTTCCGCATGCATGGTGATTTCTTTTGTTATTCCATTCTTTATTATACTCAGTTGGTTAAAGTTTTGACTTCTATACTTCATGAAATTAGTAGAATATCCTTGATATTTGCGCTTCATCCAGTATCTTTTCATGGAAATATTCTTCTGATCATTCTTGAACTTTACACTACAAAGCAGTATCATGTTGACAATTTGGACGTTAGTAGTTCTTGGACAAATTAATTCTTGAATTTGTTTTATTGAATTCTTATATCATTGTCATCATCCTCATGTTTATATTTTTTTGAAAGTCATCTGTGGCCTGTAGTGCATAGATGGACTTGGTATGATTATGACCAGGGATTATTCGGTATAATCATGACCGTAATATTACAAATGATGTGGAAAAAGTCCTCATTGGCCCGTAGTGCATTGATGGACAGTTTTTGGTATGATTATGGCTATGGATTCTCTTCGGCCGTAGTGCAAAGATGAATTATTTTATGGCATGATCAGGACCGTTGATGAAAACACGATTATCTTTGGCCCGTAGTGCATGGATAATTCGTGGTCGTGATACTAAAGAATATCATTGGCCTGTAGTGTAGGGATGATTTAATGATGTGGATTATTTATTGAGCTGAGTCTCAACGATAAAAGTGATGAAAACCTTTTTAAATCATAAAAGATAGTAGATTCTATTCTCTACTTGACTCTTTTAATGGATTGCTTGTTCCGCTGCAGTTAAACTTGATGTCTATTGTATTTTATCAGTTTAATACTGTTGAAGGCTAATGATAATTTATTCTGCATTATCTTAGTCATAATATTTCTTATTGGGCTAGTTGAGATCACCCTTTCTTCCACTGTCCTCTTCAGGAAATGAGAACATAGTAGGGACTAGTCGGGGAATGGAGTGACGGTCCAGAGGATAGCATTAGTAGTCCTCACTATTCTGAGAAATAGTGTATTAATAATTGTAATGAGGACTCTTTTTGAGTTTGTATAATCTCTAGTAGACAATAATTGTATTCAAACTCACAGTTATGTTTTGTCGTATTGTACACGACAGTTGTATTAGTAAGTTGTATTTGAATTATGTACCATGTATCTGACGACCCAAGATGGGTGATGTATACCTAATTTTGGGGCCGTCACAGTTGGTATCAGAGCTTAGGGATATGATCCCTGGCTAAGATGTGAGATAAGAACTAGGAGGGGAGAGACGGGGAATTCCTTCGCTAGTATGACCTACCTAAGTTTATTTGGTATTTAATTGGTCGGTCAAAGTATAGGGATAATATGTGATATGTTAATTAACCCTTGTTTTGTGGCAGTGTTTGGAAATGGCATCCGAGAATGTTGAGATTATCAGTGGAGCACATGAGACCGTTGAGTCTCCACAGATCAATAATCAGGACAATGTGCAACAGGATGGCGATAATCCTCCTGTAAACAAAAACACTGATCAATTGACGAACGACGGTACGTTTAGGAGCTTTTTAGAATTCATGCAACATCAGGAGAAGGCGACTCCTGTTCATAATACAGGTAAAGACAATGGCAACCCACGGTTGGTCACCGCTAAGCAGTTCAAGGAACTGGGACCACCAGAGTTTTTGGGAAAGCCAGAACCACTTAAGGCGGAGACGTGGTTAAAGCAGATCACCAAGATATTTGATGTCTTGGGATGCTCCGAGGAGCAAAAGGTTCCTTTTGCCACCTTTATGTTGCGTGAAGAAGCAGATCATTGGTGGGAATCTGTAAAACGTACCCAGGCTGACGCACTCAAGATGTCTTGGGAGAAGTTCCAAGAGCTGTTCAACGACAAGTACTTTCCCGAAAGTATTCGTCACATGAAGGAGGTAGAGTTTATCAAGCTGGAGCAAAACAATATGACCGTGTTGCAGTACGAGGCTAAGTTTGCGGAGTTGTCCCGGTTTGCATCCCATTTGGTCGATAATGAGGAGCGAATGGCGCGAATGTTTCTGCGAGGTTTGAAACCCGATATACGTCAATATCTCATTTCTCATAAACTTTGTTTATATTCAGATATTGTGAATAGGGCTCAGTTAGTGGAGCGCGATAATGAGTTATCACAACCAAAAGGTAATGACCAGCAACACAATAATAATCATACCGGTGGCAACGACCATCGGAACAATGATAACCATCGCGGGGGAAATTTATTATACCAAGAATGGTAACCACTTCGGTGGTAATCGTGGCCAAGATAATAGAAATGGACATTTCAAGAAGAGAAGGTTCAATAATGATGAAAAGACAGCAATGTCAGCACCCGTTTCAAAGGAAGAAGAACGCCCATCGGTCGTATGTTTCAAATGCGGAAAGGAGGGACACATCCGTCCAAACTGTACGCAGCAATCCAAAGCGTGTTTTAATTGAGGAAGAAAAGGTCACCTAGCTCGATTTTGTCGTATGGTGAAGTCAAGTCCAGCTGGGATAGTGATGCCAAAGGATGTCCCAGACAAACCAAAGTCGGTAGGTTAAGAGAGAGCGTTTTTTTTTCTCGTGACGAGGAACCTAAATAAAATTATCACGGGTAAGTTTATCATAAGCTCTTACGAAGTCTATACCGTGTTAGATACCGGTTCTACTCACTCTTTTATTTCACCTAGTTGTGTTCAATGTTTGAAGTTAACTCTGAAGAAGTTAGACTTTTATATGTCTATTTAAACTTAGTTGGGAGAAACCTTTGTTACCTCCACTGTTTATAAATCTTGTTGATTCAAATCAACACTTTCACGTTACCTGTCGATCTTATCTCTTTGAAAATACTTGCCTTTGATGCAATTTTAGGAAACGATTGGTTAACTACTCATCTTGTTTTTCGTAAGGTTGTTAGTTTTCATATTCCTAACCAACCTATTATGCGAATTCAAGCAACCAAACCACTAAATTCAATCATTGTCATATCAAGCCATAAGTAAAGAGCCCCGATCCTTTTGTTGATGACTTCCTTGTGTGGAATGCACCGAAGCCAGACTTTCTGTAGGCGACGTCGTGAATAACGATAACAAGTTGATAGGTATCATTGTGAGGTGCTATCTAGGTTAAGGGATAGAAGTCACAGTTGGTATCAATGTGACGTACTATCCAAGTCTTGGATGTGAGTAATAGTTTTGAATGATATTTTTATCATTAATAAATCTCTTGACGTATTCCTGAAGACTTCTTAGCCTACCCCAGAGCGTGAAATCGAATTTGGTATTGACACCAGTACAAAACCCATTTCTTAAACCCTCAAAATAATTTTTTCAACTAAAACGAACGTATAACATGCACCAAAGACGTTGACTCGAGCTGTTGAAGATTACGATCGTACTATTCAATATCATCGTGGAAGAGCGAACGTGGTAGCTGACGTGTTGAGTAGAAGATCATATGCGTTTACAAGTGCGATGTTGTTAACACAAAGACTCATTTCATATAACTTGCAAATGATGAAGATAGAGTTAAAGACTCTAGGGACCCACGTGAAGATAACGAATATACGAGTAAAATTGACTTTAATCGATAAAGTTAAAGACGCTCAAGCTATATACTCGAATCTGATGAATGTGAAGAAGAAGGTTCAAGAGGGTGTTATTTTAGAAGCAAGAGTTGCTGAAGAGAGGAAATCTCAACCCTCGATTTAATTGGCCCATTTGAAATCTTCGATTGAGTAGGAACTGTGGCTTATAGACTCGTTTTACCGCCAAATATATTGCGTGTTCATAACATTTTTTTTTCGTATCGATGTTACGTAAATATGTGGACGACCCGAACCACATTATTAATTTAGAACCGGACGAGATAGCGGATGATTTAACGTTTGAAGAGATATGTGTTACAATCTTGGATAAGAAGAATCGTATTCAACACTCAAAGGTTATATCTCAAGAGTTAGAATTTGAAGTGAAGTCAAGGTATCCTCACCTGTTCGACATACCAGGTACATACGTAAATTTCGAGGGCGAAATTCCATAAGGAGGGGAGATTGTGAAACCCCAGATTTTATTAATAAAGAATTAATTTTCTCGAAATAATTTTTTAATATTATGGTGTGAATTTGAGATAATATTATAGTTGTGGGTAGTATTTATAAATTTTGCAAAGTATGCAAGTTGTTATATTATATTCGATTGGTCAGGGAATATTCTTTGTGTCGAAAAATATTCGTACGACGGTACAATTATTGGTGGACCCCACAACGGAATTATTGTCGGATTGAGAAAACGACAAAAATATTTTATTGAAAATAACGGCGAAAGTTTTACCGTTTATACTGTTGAACTACTGGGTAGTAAAAGTACAGTAATACGCGTTGTTGCATAGTAGCACACGGTATTGATTATTGATATTTATGTGAGAAGTTGCTCAGTTTGATTCAATTATTGTCGATTAATAATATGAATTATTATAGCGATGATGACGTTTTGTTTTATTCGTATTATTAACGTAATAAAACAGAAACATCTTTTTATATAAAACAAAATACTTTATTAAAGTTATTTTATAAATAGAATATATTATATTTTATTATGCATAGTGTTGCATAGTATTTTGCATAGTGTTGCATAGTAAAAATCTTTTTATATAAATAGAATATATTATATTTTATTTAAAAGATTTTTCTTTAAATATGGACCGTCAGATTAAAGTAAATCAATCTGGACCGTTCATGGATTAGTTACTATGCATTTCATTTTCCTATAAATAGAAGCTCATTCCTTCATTATTTTCTTACGAATTCACTGAACTCTAGAGAGAGAAACTATAGAGAGATAGAAGAAAAGCTTTTTGCTGCTTAACTTTTCTTTTCCTATATCCAGTTTCTGTTACGGTAAGGGGTGTTATTCTTTCTTATTCATGAAGAGAATTATTGTTATTCCATTTCTTATTATTCTGTTGGAATAACCTGTATACGCGGGCTACCCTATACTTGGTGACATTCTTCTATTATTCCGTCTTTATTATTCTGTCGGAACATCCTGTCTGTGCTATACGTCGGACCTGGTTCCATTTTTATTATTTCGTCTTTATTATTCTGTCGGAATATCCTGTCTGTGCTATACGCCGGACCTGGTTCCATCATTTATTATTCTGCATTTATTATTCTGTTGGAACATCCTGTCGGTGTGAATTTCACCTGACGTGGTTCCGTTATTTTGTATTCTGTTGGAATAACCTGCCTATGCGAAATTCCGCATGCATGGTGATTTCTTTTGTTATTCCATTCTTTATTATACTCAGTTGGTTAAAGTTTTAACTTCTATACTCCATGAAATTAGTAGAATATCCTTGATATTTGCGCTTCATCCAGTATCTTTTCATGGAAATATTCTTCTGATCATTCTTGAACTTTACACTACAAAGCAGTATCATGTTGACAATTTGGACGTTAGTAGTTCTTGGACAAATTAATTCTTGAATTTGTTTTATTGAATTCTTATATCATTGTCATCATCCTCTTGTTTATATTTTTTTTGAAAGTCATCTGTGGCCTGTAGTGCATAGATGGACTTGGTATGATTATGACCAGGGATTATTCGATATAATCATAACCGTAATATTACAAATGATGTGGAAAAAGTCCTCATTGGCCCGTAGTGCATTGATGGACAGTTTTTGGTATGATTATGGCTATGGATTCTCTTCAGCCGTAGTGCAAAGATGAATTGTTTTATGGCATGATCAGGACCGTTGATGAAAACACGATTATCTTTGGCCCGTAGTGCATGGATAATTCGTGGTCGTGATACTAAAGAATATCCTTGGCCTGTAGTGCAGGGATGATTTAATGATGTGGATTATTTATTGAGCTGAGTCTCAGCGATAAAAGTGATGAAAACCTTTTTAAATCATAAAAGATAGTAGATTCTATTCTCTACTTGACTCTTTTAATGGATTGCTTGTTCCGCTGCAGTTAAACTTGATGTCTATTGTATTTTATCAGTTTAATACTGTTGAAGGCTAACGATAATTTATTCTGCATTATCTTAGTCATAATATTTCTTACTGGGCTAGTTGAGCTCACCCTTTCTTTCACTGTTCTCTTCAGGAAATGAGAACATAGCAGGGACTAGTCGGGGAATGGAGTGATGGTCTAGAGGATATCATTAGTAGTCCTCACTATTCTGAGAAATAGTGTATTAATAATTGTAATGAGGACTCTTTTTGAGTTTGTATAATCTCTAGTAGACAATAATTGTATTCAAACTCACAGTTATGTTTTGTCGTATTGTACACGACAGTTGTATTAGTAAGTTGTATTTGAATTATGTACCATGTATCTGACGACCCAAGATGGGTGATGTATACCTAATTTTGGGGGTGTCACAGAACATGTCTTACGCGCGAAGGTTATACCACAAGTTAAGGTTTTGTGGTGAAAACTTGCAATTGAGGAAATGACATGGGAGTTGGAATCGAAAATGAAAGCAAGGTACCCTCACCTGTTCGAAACACCAGGTACTTACATCAATTTTGAGGATGAAATTTCATAAGGAGGGGAGGTTGTAAGACCCCGAATTTTTTTAATAAATGGAATTTCCTTTATTTATTATGTTGAAATAGTAAGGGTTGATTTGATATAATGCTTTGGTTATGGGTGAAATGTGCAATTTTTGCAAAATAAACAAGTGGTTATTAAAATATTCATTTTTGTCGGGGAATATTCGTTTGGTCATGGAATATTCGTACGACGGCGCAACCATTTGTGGGCCCCATAGCGAAAAATAGTTGGATGAAAGAAAAAGAAAATGATATTTTATTATTTTAGTCTCCTTTGGCGTTCTAACATTTTTCCTATAAATAGAGGGTTAAGTTAGAATTGAAAATCACACCAGAAACAAAGTTTTCTCTCTTTCTCTCTCTATATTATCGAGCATATTCTTGTGAGTATACTTTGAGTGTTGCTATACGGTGCGAGTTTCTGTCAGCACTATACAAAATTCAGTCAGAAGTACGGTTATTTTGAGGTAAGGGATGTTGTTTCTTCTTAAATGATATTATCTTCTTCAATATCATTAAGCAAAAATATTGTTCTGAACTTTTTATCAATTTGGAACTTTTTCATGTCGAAGTTACTATTCATGAGTTACTATTCATGAGTTACTATTCACGAGTACTATTCACGAAGCGTGATGATGTTTTTGTGAAATTTCTATCTTCTGGTGTCAGAGTTACTATTCACGTGTACGACACTATTCACGTATACGACACTATTAACGAATTCGACACTATTCATCGAAAAATGAAATTTCTTCTTTTTGTCCAAAATATCTATTTTGGCTACTATCTTTGATTGTATCCATGTTTTGATCGTTATTTTTGAGTTCTGCTTCAAAATCAGTTGTTATGAAGTATTATTGTTCTTAGACAAACTGTTGTACGAATCCCTAATATTTGTCCTTCTATCTCATTGGATTCGTTCTTAAAAATGTTTTTCATCATCCTCAGTCCTTAATGGTGATACTTATTGAATATCGTTGGCCTGTAGTGCAAAGATAAATGATTACTGATGAATATCTTTGGCCTGTAGTGCAAAGATGAACAGTTGTTGAGATGAACATGATCAACTGGTGATACAAATGAATATCTTTGGCCTGTAGTGCAAAGATGATTAACGATGTATATTAATTGTTGTTACAGGGATGAAATATTGATGATGGACTTTTAAATCTTAGAAGACAGTAGAATTCATTCTCTACGTGACTCTTCTAATGGATTGCTGTTTCCGCTGCATTTGTTGATCTAAAACTTGTTGTCTATTATATTTTATCAGATTTTTCCCTGTTGAAGACTAACGATAATTTGTTGTATATTATCTTAGTCATAATATTCTTTACTGGGCTAGTTGAGCTCATCCTTTTCTTTTTTGTTCCATTTTTCTTCTCAGGAGGTGAGAACATAGCAGGATCGAGTCGGGGTATGGAGTGATGGTTCTAGGAAGATGTTTTAGCAGTCCTCACTATTTCTATAAAATAGTGTTTGAATAATTGTAATGAGGACTTATTTGAGTGTGGATATTGTCTAAAAGATAATATCTGTATTTAAACTCAAAGTTTATGTGTTGTCGTATTTTGCACGACAATTGTATTAATGAAGTTGTAGTTGTTTCGTTACCATGTATCTGGCGACTCAGAATGGGTTGGATGGAATGGACCTATTTTGGGGGCGTCACAGTTATAGTTGTGGGTAATATTTACAAATTTTGTAAAGTAAGTAAGTTGTTATAAAATATTCGTTTGGTCAGAGAATATTCGTTTTATCAGGAAATATTCGTACGACGACATAATCATTGGTGGACCCCACAACAAAATTACTGTCGGAGTTAGAAAACGACATAAGTAACTTTTTATAAAAATAACGGCAAAAGTTTTACCATTAACGGTTGAAATACCCGGTGATAAAAGTACAGTAATACGCGTGATTGCATAGTAACAAACAATATTGTACAATATCTTTGATTATTGATGCTTACGTGAGAAGTCACTCAGTTTTATTCAATTATTGCCACAGTAATTGCTGCATAGTATCTCACGTTATTGATTCAATTATTGTCATAATATTTTATATTATTAAATGAATAATTGAGACGACAAAATTATTCATTTTATTATTTGCATTATTGACAATGTCTAAAAATTCTGTCGAGTAAAAGGGTTTGTGTAAGACCCTAACTTTTCTGAATAGAGATTAATTTTTCTCGAAATATTTTTTTGAATATTATGGTGTGGATTTGATATAATTTTATAGTTGTGAGTATTATTTACAAATTTTGCAAAGTAAGCAAGTAGTTATGTAATATTTGATTGGTCGGAGAATATTCGTTTTAACAGAGAACATTCGTACAACGACACAATCATTGGTGGATCCCACAACAGAAGTATTGTTGTAATTAGAAAATGACAGAATTATCTTTTTATAAAAATAACGGCGAAAGTTTTACCTTTAAACTACCTGGTGGTAAAAGTACAGTAATACGCGTAGTTGCATAGTAGCACACGGTATTGATTATTGATGCTTACGTGAGTAGTCACTCAGTTATACTCAATTATTGCTACAGTAGTTGCTGCATAATATCTATCATATTATTGATTCAATTATTGTCACAGTATCATCTGCATAATATCTTATATTATTAAATCAATAATTGAGACGACAAAGTTATTCATATTATTATTTGCAATATTGACAATGTCTAGAAAGTTCTGTCAGTGAGAGGTTTGGTCACCTAATTGCGCGCCAATAGGGAGAAATCCTTATCGGAAAGCTCCCTCTTTTCTGGGAATGATCTGGTTGTTAAATACTGTGAGTTATAATATTAATGATGAATAAGTTCGTGTTGATTAAAGATGAAATTGATATTTTCATTGTGTTGGGATTATTAGTGTTAGTGGAAATCGACATCTATTTCAATAATTATGGATGTCTGGAGGTTATATTGACCAATCGGGTAATTAATCGGATAAATGAGCAATTAATTGCTATTAATTCACATGCTTATAACTATTTGTTCACATGTGTGTACTATTGATTCAAATGTATGTACTATTAGGGGAGGTGGTGCAAAATTGATAATACTTGCATGACTAAATTAAAAATGGAGGTATAGATGAAGGTACTATACTGTAATTAATTTTTTCACATGATTATACTATTTATTCACATGATTGTACTATTGATTCACATGATGTACTATTAGGGGAGGTGGTGCAAGTTTGATAATACTTGCAGGACTAAATTAAAAATAAAGGAAAAGATGAAGGTATTGTACAGTAAAATTTCGAGCCCCAAAACGTGCAATTATTGAAACTACGTTTTCCTATAAATAAAAGCTCATTCTTCTTTCATTCTCACCAATTCACTAAGACTCACAAGAGCAATTATAAAAAGAGAAGCTACAGAGAGAGAAGCTTTAAATAGATAGTAGAAGAGAAGTTTGTTACCTCACTATTCCAGTATCCAGTCTTTTTCTGAGGTAAGAGATATTATTTGGTTTAGTATTCATAGGAATAATATGTCAGGAATAAACATATGAATGATATTTCTATTTACACATGATTTGATTATGATATTTATATATATGAATGAATATGCAAGTATGCTTGCATTAAGAAAACCTGTAACGTCCTTTGATAGATAATAGAAACATGTGTACATCCTACATAAGCAAAACAGCTTTGTAAAGTCCTTAAAAAGAAATGATGTACAAGGACTATAAATATAGAAAGATTAAGCATGTTTGGTTGATCTTATGATGTAATAGATATGCTTGTCTGATCGTCGAGCACTGCACCAAAAATCGTAGTCTGCCAGGAGAGTCAAGGAAAACTTGAGAGCTATTGAGGCAGAATCGTAGTCTACAAGATAGTAGAACTCGGAGTTCGTAGACTGCCAGGAAAGACGAGGAAGGATCGTAGTGTGTCAAGTGGAACTTCCTCAGGACTGAAGTTTGCTAAGGAAGTCATGTTCAGAATCGTAGAGACAGCCTGCCTACGAGCTGACCGAACATCTGCCGAAGCCAAGTCAGAAACGTAGACTACACTCGGAGTAGTAGAGTCTACCGATGCCGAAGCCAAGTCAAGGATCGTAGACTACACTCGAGATCGTAGAGTCTACTGATGCCGAAGCCATGTCAAGGATCGTAGACTACAGTCTGAGTTCGTAGAGTCTATTGATTACATGCAGAGATTGTAGTCGAGCTATATCAGCTGAAGACATCGAGCACAAAGATAGAAACGTAGAGTGTCAAGATTTGATCCCGAAGTCATAGTGTCTGTACAGCCGAAGCTGAATCGTAGAGTGCAGAACTACGACTTCAACAAAATGTGCTCACAATACCAAGGCAAAATTGTAGAGCAAATATGATTCTCAACTAATGAGCACTCCTAGAATATCCAAAGGAACAAAGCCTCTGGTTGGCACTGCAAAGATACATCCTACCTGAAGGGAACCAGAGAACACTCAACGAATGGCATGCAAGCTAACAGAAGATCTAAGCACCAACCTAATCAGCATTAATATTGAGTTGTAAAGCCATTCGAGATGAAGTCTTCCACAAGATGATCATAAGAAGACTTCAGTAACTGACTAAGAAAAGTCAGCAAGTGCAGTAGCTGTCAGGTGAACAGAAGACAACGATCTTGGAAGCAATCGAGATTGTAGTGTTTGCCAAACAAAGAAAAAACTGATGGAAAGTGAACCGAGATACTGGTTAGTCTCTGAAAAACAATGCTAAAGTGATTAAGCGTAGGGTCAGTCCATTGATGATAAGTGAACGGGAGATCACAAGGAGAAAGCGAGCTGGACGCGCCACAAATCTGAAGTGTCTTGCTATTCAGAGGGGACCAGAGCAAGGAGTTAGGCCATCAGTCTCTGAGAACAGTCGAAGCAAACAGAAGTGTTGAAGCACTGCACAATGGAAGGAAGAGGTGTACTACATTGGAGATTCAATCAATTTTCTTCAAGATCGTAGTGTTAACTCTACCAGTCAATGAGCAATACTCAACAAGACACTACGATCAGGTCCTCGAAGACATGCATCAGAATCGTAGAGTTCGAATAGCTGAATAATGAAGCATTGGCAACGATTCAATCTGAAGGGTAATATTCGAACAAGTGTTTATTGAGAGCATCGATGCAAAAGGACAACCTCTGATCAAGAAATCAGAAGGAAGAAATAAAGTCTTCAACCTGCCCAAGACATTAAAGTGACATCTCTGATGGGTAGGTGAAACAGTTGACTTCAATGTCAGATAAAGTATGACATGTCACATCAGCAGTTTACCTCTGTCAACTCGAGATCTGTGAAGATATTTTAATAGCCTTCAACGGCTACTTTCCAACGGAAGGATTGGGAAGGAGTATAAACCAGGAAGAGCTTCGAAGATCGAGGGTTATTGGAGTTTCCGAGTTTAGAGTAACGGTGGACTGTTCTAAACCATGAGAAATAGTGAGTCCGAAGGCTCACTCACTATAAGAAAAACCTCTATCAGCGACCAAAGTTTTCAGCGATCGCACTATTTGGTCGTTGTTGATGGTAATAGCGACGGCCATCTGCGACCGGTATTGTTTCTATTCGCTAGTTTATATCAGCATCCGCATGCGATCGCTAAGCGGTCGCTAGATTGAATTTCCCTCCCAAAATTTGGTGCGAAACGTTGGCGCGGATGTGTTTGGCGACCAATCCTTATCAGCGACCGCTTAGCGGTCGCTGATACGTACACGTCATTAAAAATTAGAGACCGCAGGCGGTCGCAGATGGCGGTCGCTAATCCTCTTAAACATAATCACAGTCAGGCATTCGTTCGACGAACAACAGAAGAAAGAAAAAAAGGGAGAACGGAAGAGGGAGAAGAGGGAGAAGGGGGAGAAGAGAAGGGGGAGGGAAATTGCAAGCTACCGCGTCGCCACCACCGTCGCCCATCTAAAAAACTCAGGTATTAACTAAAAAATTTTCATCTACTTCAATAGTGTTCTCTCAAATCAGAATTTTTGCAAAGTATTGTTAGTGTGATTTTTATGAATTTGTTACCTATGATAGCTGAATAATGTAGGGAATAGTATGATGCTACAATATTTTCATCTTGTTCAATAATGTTTCTTTTTTGTTTTTATTTGCATTGGTAAACTAATTTTGGGTTTAATTTGTTTGTTTAATATGCTAGAATTTGTGTTCAATTTGAGTTTTGAAATTTAATCTAGGGTTTAATTTGTTATATATTAATCGAGGCTGAATTCAACTTGGGTTTGATATGTTGGAAATTTGGATTTGATATGTATTGTATTGTATACTGCAATTAGTGTTTGATTTGTGCAAATACATATTCTACAATTAAGTTTTAATTTGTATAAATTTTAGTTTAATATGTAATGTATGAACAGAAAAAAATGTATCAATTTTTGGTTTGTTTATGCAGAAAAAAAAGAGGGGGAGAGCTCAGAATAGAGAAGAGGGAGAAAGGGGGAGAAGAGAAGAAATAGAAGAGGGAGAAAGGGATCGCAACGCCACCGGAACGGCGCCGTCACCGGCCAGCTGCTGCCACCACCAAGCACCGGTATCATTTTTTATTTCTTTCTCCCAATATTACATTTCTATTATTTATTCTTATGTTAGATTAGATTATATACTGAATTGGATTTAATTAGTGCAATGTTAGATTTAATTAGTGCAATGTTGGATTTAATTAGTGTAGTGTTGGACTTTTCCGACATCCTGTAACTTGTTATTGCATTTTTAAGCTTTATTCTGCATGCTATTTCTTTGGCAATGTAATGGGTTAATATCATATATGGAGAAACAAAATGAATTTGGGTGTCATAGTCACATATATTATATTATGTTTTTTAATTTACAATATGATGGCGTTTACGGGAAAAAACAAATTAAATGCATGTGCTCACACATTACACACTACAATAAATATTACTCTCTCCGTTCTTAAATAAGTGTCGTTTAAATTATCGGACCGGACCGGACAGAACCCGATGGTTAGATAGATACTATATACTATACTACTAGTACTAGTATAGAAGAGGATGGCGTTTATGGGAAAAATAAATATCACTTGGATGGCTGTTTGTTATAGGGAATAATAAAACATATTAAATTGGTCATGTTGCTAAACCGAGATATGTCATCCGGATGAGATATGTCATCTGGATGCAAGTTATACATGTGAAATGTTATGTAAATAACTAATCCATGTCTATATGTTGCATAATCATGCTAACCTTGTGGGCCATGTTGCTAAACCATGTTCTTATGGAATTTAAAGCCTATTAAGGGTTGTTTTGAACAAAGAATTTAAAACCTTGCACCCTTAAGTTTTAAGCCATTAATACAAAGTATATAGCAATTAGATTATGTGATCATGTTTAAAATTGAAGGCTTAGGGACTGTTATGATTATTTAGTGTTAAACCATGCTGAAAATGCTTTGAATGAACTATTTTGGGTATTAGAAAGACAACTAAATGTTACGAGTAAGTAATGTTTTGGACTGTTGTGGGTATCAAATGACTTTATAGGACTAATAGTCCCACATTAAGGGACTATTAGTATGCCTTCTTCTGCAATCTTGATATACACAACGTTATAGTAGAAGAGTTTTTGTTGTGTTCAGATATGGACCAAGAACATGATGTAATAATAATCTACTATGAAAGTACAACATGAGTCAATATGGTCGGGTAGTTGCGGTCATTTATAATATTAACGAGCTAATCATATGCTTACAAGTATGCTCAAGTTATATGCTTAGTAACTAGTATACTCAAGTCATATGCTTACAAGTATGGGCGCAATATGTTAATCATATGTTGCTCAAGTCATATGCTTACAAGTATGCTTAAATGTTAATCATATGCTTACAAGTATGCTCAAGTCATATGCTTACTAGCTAGTATGCTCAAGTCATATGTTAACATTTATAATGTTGTCTGTAGTAGGTACTGTGTAATAGACGAGGATTTCTACCAAGAGGAAATGCTTCAGAGACCTCCTATAATAAATATAGAGGACAATAATGATGTAATCCAGTTAGAGGGTGGAGATGAACCTGATGAATTGGATCCCGAGACAGTTATTGTGCCAGATGACAGTGATATTGAGGAAGAGTTATTGACTGACACTGACACAGAATCTGAAGAAGATGGTTATGAATCTCCGATACTTGTACAAAATGATTCTGACTCATCAGACAACGATTTTCATTAAAATGTATGTTTAGTTATAATTGTACAAAATGTATGTTTATGTTCATGTTCATGTTCATGTTTAGTTCATAATTATGTACCTTTCATTTATGTTCTCTATATAGGAATGTTCTCTATATCCTTAACTATATCATTTGTAGTTGTTGTAGTTAACTATTTTGCAGTCATGTTTATATATCTTTCACTTATGATAATCGTAGTTAACTATTTCATACAATTAATTGTCATTCATAATTTCATACTAACATCCTAATTTTTTTATTTATAGATGTCTTCTGAACCTGCAGCACGAAAGCGCGGGTTGGGTCGGGGCCCTAATCATGTGCTGAAGGCCCCGGTTAATCCGGATGATCGCATTCTTATACAGATCCATCCTCCTCCAGAAAGCACGTAAGTTAAACATCGTGTATGTATAAGGGTTTAATATTTCCATTGTTATAAATATATTTTAATGTAAATTACTGTATATTGTAGTGATTTTCAAGATAGTAAAATTGTGAAGTGCATTTCACAATTATGCTTACAGAACAGGCCTACGCCAGTGATTACATGGGCGAGCACACCTCTCGCCCATAAGGATGCAGTTTGGACTGAATTTCAGGTATATTTTTTTATCATTCTGATAGGTAATACATAGTTAATCAAATAATATTGTTTAGTAATATAACAGTTTTAATATTATTATTGTTGTTTTATTTGCAGAAACGGTATAGATGGGATGACGCACAAGCATCAGTTATTCAGACACTATTCTGGCAGAAATGCGCCATCCGAACTAAAGATAATTTGAACAAGGAACGACAAAAAGCCCTGCTCAATGCTGAGATTGACCATCCAGGACAGGTGAGCAATATATGCATGAGCATAGCTCCTGGTGGTGCGCACAACCCATATGGGTGCAGATGTGTGACCAGTGGAGAGCTGAGAGCTGGGTCAAGAGGCGCAAGACTGCCGCCTCGAACAGATCCTCAGGTGTATTAGACAACGAGAAGGAAAAAGGCACGTATCGGGGCGGCAGTATATCACAGCTGCGGCACATTGCTGCCAGGGTACATATGTTATGTTTACAGTAATCTTTTGTAGCTAAAATATCATATGTTTACATAATAATATGAGAAAATGAATAAGAGGAGTCTCAGTCTCAAGGTCAACCTATCAATTGGTTGGATGTGTATGTGGCCACCCGTGATGGTCTGCCTGAGGCTGTTCAGATAGCGGTAATAAGTTCACTTTATCCTAATATGTTGTTTATAAATTGTGACGACCTTTTTTAGTATTTTTTTAATTTATTTTAAACTATTTAATTGTTCATCTTCTGACAGGACACTTATAAGGGCTTAATGAACGAGCGATATCCTGAAGGCACCCCGCGTCCTTCGATTGATCAAGAATTATGGGAGAGGGCGTCCATCGTGAAGAAAAATTATGTCAAAGGCCAAGGACAAAGACGGCGCCCGACCATCAGTGGCACAGGCAGCTCTGCCACCCAGTCTACACAGTCATCAGGTTATCCAGCCTATCATACTCCTGCTGACTGTGTGAGAGCGATCTGTCAGGATCGTGATCTTCTTCGTATACTGGGCGGGCATCTGCAGTCTCTGAGTCCTGATGAGTTGGCGGCGGCGGCAGCGGCGGCAGCGGCGGCAGCGGCGGCAGCGGCGGCAGCGGCGGCAGCGGCAGGAGCAGGAGCAGCACGACAACAGGAGTAAGTATATATATATATATATATATATATATATATCGTTTATTGTATAGCTATATTGTCATATATGTTTATAGTCTCTGAGTCAATGTCTTACTTATATATAACATATATGTTTTATTACTTTGTTAATTACAGGATCCTAATTTGGATGATCCATGAAGAGCGCCTAGACTTGTTTTTTTTAGATTTGTAAAGCCTTGTACTCTTTTAGATTCATTATTTGGACAATTGTATTGGTTTATATGGATGTTTATGATATCGATTGTATTGTGTTGGATGATTTTTTTGTATTGTATTTGATGAATGTTTATTCATGGATGAATGTTTTGTATTGTATTGGATGGATGTTAATATGGATGCTTGTTTATATATATTGCTGTGTTGGGATTGATTTAAAACAGGTACAAAGCAGGTTATTTTTGGGAAATCAATAAAACAGGCAAAATTATTAAAAAAAAAAAAAAATCAGCGACCGCATGCGGTCGCTACCACTACATCAGTGACCGCATAATCTAGTGACCGCATGTGGTCGCTATTTTCCGTCGCTGCCACGTGTGCCACGTCATACCTAACGAATGACTCAGCATACGTCAAAATAGCGACGGTATCGGTCGTAGAGTGCGGTCGCTAATTATTCGGTCGCTATTGTTGGTCGCTGATGTCCTCCCAGCGACCAGATTATCTGCGACTAGTATCAGAGACCGTATACGGTCGCTGATACTCATCTGCGACCGTATTCGGTCGTTAATAAGCTTTTTTGTTTTAGTGACTCTACGATCCACCAAGAACACTCAGATACATGCAAAAGAAGAAGTAGAAGTGAAAGTTCTATTATGTAGAAGTGAGAGTTCTACTACAAGAAGAGTGTTCTAAACTGCCGAGAGAAAGAAGAGCATTATGTCATCTTGGTGTCCATCATGAGAAGACTCTAAGTACAATAGAGAAGAGCTCACAATCATCTTAGCAAGTTCATCATGAGAAGACGTCAAGTATCAAGAAAGGAGATCACAAACGTCATCTATGAGACCCCAGATATTATGAATAAATATTTAATTTTCTTGAAAGAATTTTTTTAAATATTATGGTGTGGATTTGATATAATGTTATAGTTGTGGGTAGTATTTACAAATTTTAAAAATTATGCAAGTTGTTGTATAATATTCGATTGGTCGGGGAATATTCTTTTTGTCGGGGAATATCCGTATGACGGTACAATCATTGGTGGACCCCGCAACGGAATTATTTTTGGATTGAGAAAACGATAAAAATATTTTATGAAAATAACGGTGGAAGTTTTACCGTTAATACTGTTGAACTACTCGGTAGTAAAAGTACAGTAATACGCGTGGTTGTATAGTAGCACACGGTATTGATTATTGATGCTTACATGATAAGTCACTCAGTTTTGTTTTATTGGTATTATTAATGTAATAAAACAGAATTTTTTTTATATAAAACAGAATACTTTTATAAAGTTATTCTATAAATAGAATATATTATATTCTATTATGCATAGTGTTGCATAGTGTCTGCATAGTGTTTTGCATAGTAAAATCTTTTTATATAAAACATAATACTTTTATAAAGTTGTCTGTTTTATTAGACAATAATTAGAATATATTATATTTTATTATGCATAGTGTTTGTATAGTGTTTACATAGTAAAATCTTTTATAAAGTTATTCGTTTTATTAGATTATAAATAGAATATATTATATTTTATTTAAAAGATTTTGCTTTAAATATGGACCGTCAGATTAAAGTAAATCAATCTGGACCGTTCATGAGTTAGTTACTATGCAGTCCATTCTTCTATAAATAGAAGCTTATTCATTCATTATTTCTTACGAATTCATTGAAACTCTAGAGAGAGAAACTATAGAGAGAAAGAAGAAAAGTGTTCTGCTACTTCACTACTTCTATATCCAGTACTCTTCTTTCTAAGGTAGGGGGTATTATTTCTTTTGTATTCATGAAGAGAACTTCTGTTATTCCATTCTTTATTATTCTGTTGGAATAACCTGTATACGCGGGCTACCCTATACATAGTGAAATTCTTCTGTTATTCCATTCTTTATTATTCTGTTGGAACATCCTGTCTGTGCATTTACGCATGACCTGGTTTCGTTGTTTATTATTCTATTGGAATATCCTGTTTGTGCGTTTACACATGACCTGGTTCCATTATTTATTATTCTGTCAAAATATCCTGTCTGTGTGTTTACGCCGGACCTGGTTCCATTATTTATTATTCTGTTGGGAATAACCTATTTGTACAGTCTATCGCACGCATGGTGAATCCTTCTGTTATTCCATTCTTTATTATTATGTTGGAATAACCTGTCTATGTGGATTACCACATGCATGGTGAATGATCTTTTGTATTCATTCCTTATTAATTTGTGAAAATGATCTGTCTAAGTGGATTACCGTATGGCGGCGAAAATCTATTTGCAGTTTCATATATTCTATTATACTCAGTTGGTTAAAGTTTTAGTTTCTATACTCCATGAAATTAGTGGAATATCCTTGATATTTGCGCTTGATCCAATATCTTTTCATGAAAATATTCTTCTGAGCATTCTTGAATTTTACTCTACAAAACAGTATAATGTTGACAATTTGGACGTTATTAGTTCTTGGATAAATTAATTCTTGAACTTGTTTTATTGAATTATTATGTCATTTTCATCATCCTCATGTTTATATTATGTTGAAAGTCATATGTTGCCTGTAGTGCATAAATGGACTTGGTATGATTATGACCAGGGATTATTCGGTATAATCATGACCGTAATGTTACAAATGATGGGGAAAAAGTCCTCAAATGCCCGTAGTGCATTGATGGATAGTTTTTGGTATGATTATGGCTATAGATTCTCTTCGGCCAAGGGTGCAAAGATGAATTGTTTTATGGCATGATTAGGACCATTGATGAAAACATGATTATCTTTGGCCCGTAGTGCATGGATAATTCGTGGTCGCGATACTAAAAAATATCCTTGGCCTGTAGTGCAGGGATGATTTGATGATGTGGATTATTTATTAAGCTGAGTCTCAGTGATAAAAGTCATGAAAAACCTTTTAAATCATAGAAGATAGAAGATTTTATTCTCTACTTGACTCTTTTAATGAATTGCTTGTTCCGCTGCAGTTACACTTGATGTTTGTTATATTGTATCAGTTTAACACTGTTTAAGGCTAATGATAATTTATTCTACATTATCTTAGTCATAATATTTCTTACTGGGCTAGTTGAGCTCATCCTTTCTTTCACTATTCTCTTCAGGAAATGAGAATATAGCTGGGACGAGTCGGGGAACGGAGTGATGGACCAGATGATAGTATTAGTAGTCCACACTATTCTGTTAAATAGTGTAACAATAAATGTATTGACGACTTATTTTGAGTTTTAATGCTGTCTAGAAGACAATGTTTGTATTAAAACTCACAGCTCATGTTGTATATTTAAGATTGTATTTGTATTCTGTATCATGTATTTGGAGACTCAGAATAGGTGATGTATACCTATTTTGGGGGCATCACATCATCATGGTGGCAAGCATGAGAAAGTTTCTAAGTACCTAGCAGAAGAGCTTACAGTCATCTTAGAAACCCATCATGTACAGCCATTGTGTATCAAGAGGAACGATCTTCAAGGCAGTCGTCAAGGGGTCATCCAAAGTGGTTGAGTAACTGAAGAAGCTGAGAATCATGCAACACTCAACTGCGCTTCAAGGATGATCACGCCAAGCTGTTAAGTACAGAAAATGTTCAGAGCATGAAGATATCTTAGCAGCTCAGCACCAACTCCAACAAACCAACAAACAAACAACAAAAGCCAGGGCCTGAGGGGTCCTTATTTGAAGGGACTAAATGAAGCCAGGGCCTGAGGGGTCCTTGTCCGGAGGGACTAAACGAAGTATTGCATTACAAACAACGAATTACATATCACACAAGGCATAATACGAAGATTAATTCCAGAATTTGATAGCAAGCTTTGGAGGAGTATTTTGAAGAGATTTTAATGACGATTGCTAATAAAGGATACGTGAAGGGTGGTTTTGCATTATTCTTCATCTTACTGCTCTATTTGTAATTGAAAAGATGTTTCCTTTAAAGTATTCAGTTTTTATTTCATTCATTATGAACTAATTCACTTTTTAGGCTTATGATGGATCCTTAGGTGAAACAATGATTTTGTAGCTTTGATTTCCAGTTCAATAAAGTATTTCTCAGTTTATCTATATTAATTTGAGCTTGAATTTATGAATTGCCTGATCAACAATTCTTTGTAGATTTGTATGGAATTGAGAAAGGATATTCAAATCTAGACTTAGTTAATATAGCATGTATTCGTGAATTTTGTGAATAGCAGATTCTTGATTAATGTAAAGGTAGAGATATGCTTGACATCACATGTAATCGGATAGAGAACTTAATCTTAAACCTTCTTTAATTTCAGTTCACATAGAGATATAGTGAGTTGGTTGATTAAGGTGTTTAACTTATTTCTATCTAAATTGTGGATTTAAGTTAATATGGTATTAGTGCATCGAGAGGTGGCTAATACTACATTCGCGTTCTTGGTTAATAAACTGGGATATTGAGTTGAATTGGAATAAAGGTGTCAAAATCAGAGTGAAGCTTAGGGTGAAATCATAAATCTAATTCTTCATTATTTGTTTGAAATTCTAGATTTTGATATTTGTGATTGTTTTGAGATAGTTTATTTATTTATAAATTTAGTTTCTATAATTTTAAATCATTGAATTGAATAGTTTAATAGAATTAAGATTAATAGGAAATTGATAATTGTGAAGGTAAATTTCTTGCTAATTTGTCTCTGTGGGAACGATACTCTATTCAATACTATATTACTTGTTGACCATGTATACTTGCGTGTTTTGCGTATATAGATTTTACCCAACAAGTTTTTGGAGTTGTTGCCGGGGATAATTTAGTCTAGATTTTAATATTTTTACAATATCAGTTTAATTAGTCTAGCTTTACTTAAACATTTTTGTTTTAGTATTTATTTTTCTTATTTCAGGTTTTTGACATTGGTTTATGCAAACACAATCCAAAAATTCAGACTTGCTTCCTTTTGAAGACGACATTGAAAGAAGATTTTAGAGGTTAAATAAGTGGATCAAGGAAACAAGGAACGAATTCAAAAACTCTGACATAGAAGAAGCAGTGGCAGCTGAAGATCAGAAAGCGTTAAGGGAGTTTGCCACACCCAAGGTGACTGAACTGCAATCGAGCATCACCAGGCCCGCAATTGCTGCAAATACATTCGAAATCAAGTCTGGGACGATCCTAATGAACATCTAGTCAGCTTTCTGGAGATTTGTATCACCTTCAGGTATAATGGGGTATCGGATGAGGCGGTGAGACTTCTCTTGTTCCCATTCACCTTACGAGACAAGGTGAAGAGTTGGTTACACTCACTACCGCCGGGATCGATAACCATGTAGGAAGACTTAGCTCATAAATTTCATGCCAAATTTTTCCCACCGACGAAAAATGCCAAAATGAAGAATGACATAACAATGTTTGAGCAGCAACACGGGAAGTCGCTATATAAGGAATGGGAGAGATACAAGGAGTTACTAAGAAAGTGCCCGATCATGGATTACCTAAGTGGTTGCAAATGAATACTTTTTATAACGGACTACATGGGAATCTCAGAACCAGTATTGATGTAGCTTCGGGTGGAGCATTCATGCCTAAGAGTTATGAGGAGGCCTAGAATTTGATTGAGACTATGACGGCTAACAACTACCAGTGGCCCACAACAAGAATGACACAGGCAAAGGTAGTTGGGGTGTTAAAAGTAGATGGAGTGACAGCAATACAAGCATAAATTTATGTGCTGTC
This sequence comes from Panax japonicus, assembly GCA_020205505.1. Lineage (NCBI taxonomy): Eukaryota > Viridiplantae > Streptophyta > Magnoliopsida > Apiales > Araliaceae > Panax > Panax japonicus. The sequence continues at coordinate 5,403,275 of CM035104.1, forward strand.
TAAGAAGTTGGATGCCATGACAGGGGCTCAGGAACAACAGGTTGCAGTAATATGTGAATTATGCGTGGGTGACCATCCTACAGATCAATGCGCAATCAATCCAGCGTCCGTGCAGTTCGTAGGGAGCTACAACAGGGGTCCATAGAATATGTACCAAAACACTTATAACTAGGGGAATAGGAATCACCCAAATTTTTCATGGAGCAATAATCAGCAACATCAGGCTCCACGACCGTCATACCCCCCAGGTTTTCAGAATCATCAACAACCTGCTCAACATCAGGAAAGAAAATCAGATTTAGAGGAGTTGTTGTCAAAATACATAACTAGCAATGAGGTAGCAATGAAAAATCCAGCAAATGCCATAAAGAACTTGGAAAATCAGATGGGGAAAATTGCCTTAACATTAAATAACAGGCCATAAGGGACCCAATCGAATGATATAGAGAGAAATCCGAAAGGGAACCACGAACAGTGTCAGGCAATTACATTGAGGAATGAAAAATATCTCGTTGGCAAAGATGCAGAAAATTCAGCAATATCAGATGAAAAAGTTGACGACAGTAAAGTGGTTGAAGGAGACAAGGGTGAGGATAAGCAAGGTGAGAAAACAAAGTTAGACGACAAACCAGTTATATATCATCCACCACCATTTCAGCAGAGGGTCTAAAAATAGAAATTAGATAAGCAGTTCGTGAAGTTTTTGGAATTGTTTAAGAAACTCCAGATTAACATCCCGTTTGTAGAAGCTTTAGAGCAGATGCCAAGTTATGCAAAGTTCATGAAAGGGATTCTGTCAAGGAAAAAGAAATGGGAAGCCTTCAAAAGAGTGGCATTAATAGAGGAGTGTAGTGCGGTGTTACAGCAGAAGTTGCCACCAAAGCTGAACGACCCGGGGAGTTTCACTATTCCATGCACGATCGGGAACATGTCTTTTAATAAGTGCTTATGTGATTTGGGGGCGAGTGTGAACCTTATACCATTGTCAGTATACACAGAATTGGGTTTGCCCGCGCCAAAGCCTACAAATATTTCATTGCAATTGGCGGATAGGTCAGTCACATATCCGTGAGGCATAGTAGAGGACACACTTGTTAAAGTAGATAAGTTTATATTCCCCGCGGACTTTATTATTCTGGATTTTGAGGAGGACAAGAATATCCCGATTATCCTAGGGAGACCTTTCTTGGCTACGAGTATGACACTCATCGACGTACAGAAAGGAGAACTTACCATGAGGGTCCAAGATCAAGAAATCAAATTTAACGTGTTCAAGGCCATGAAATTCCCTACGGATGAGGAATAATGTTTCAGGATGGATATAATTGAGCAGATTATCAGTGAAGACATGGGCAAGAGCCTGGTCAACGACCCATTAGAAACAACATTATCGGGGGATGAAGAGTTTGATGACCCAGAATTTGTGGACTACTTACAGATGTTAGATTCATTGCCACGAATTAGTCAGTTCAGAGCACCATTTTAACTTTTACACACGGAGGAGATAGCCACAGAAAAATTAAAACCATCATTGGAGGAGCCACCAACTCTGGAACTTAAGCCACTCCCTAAACACCTCAAGTATGAGTATTTAGGTAATTCAAATTCTTTACCCGTTATTATTTTTGTTTCACTTAACGATTTACAGGAAGAAAAGTTACTGAGGGTGCTTAGGGAACGTAAAGCAGTGATAGGGTAGACGATCACGGATATCAAGGGAATCAGCCCTTCATTATGTATGCACAAGATTCTGATGGAAGATGATGCAAAATCGACGGTGGAGCAACAACGACGACTTAACCCAATTATGAAGGAAATGGTAAAGAAGGAAATTCTGAAATTGTTGGATGCCAGTATCATCTACCCGATTTTCAATAGTAAGTGGGTTAGTCCAGTTCATTGTGTACCAAAAAAAGGGGGAACAGTGATAGGATGGAGGGTGTGCATCGATTATAGGAAGTTGAATAAGGTAACCTGAAAAGATCATTTCCAGCTACCCTTTATCGATCAAATGTTGGACAGATTGGCGAGACATGATTACTACTATTTATTGGATGGATACTCGGGCTATAACCAGATCGCCATCGCTCCCGAGGATCAAGAGAAGACTACATTTACGTGCCCTTACGACACATTCGCGTTCAGGAGAATGTCATTTGGTTTGTGTAATGCACATCCTACTTTTCAATGGTGTATGATGGCCATTTTCTCTGACATAGTGGAGAAAAATGTGGAAGTCTTCATGGACGACTTTTCTGTCTATGGAGACAATTTTGATACTTGCCTAGGGAATTTGGTAATGGTGTTACAACACTGCGAAGATACAAACCTTGTACTTAACTACAGCCTCCGTAATCGTCGCACCGGATTGGAATATGCCTTTTGAGCTGATGTGTGATGCAAGCGACTACACGGTTGAGGCTGTTTTGGGACAACGCCGATAGAAGGTATTTCACGCCATATATTATGCAAGCAAAATGCTCACGGAGACTCAAATGAACTATACAACTACAGAAAAGGAATTGCTTACAGTGGTGTATGCGTTTGACAAGTTTCAGGCATACTTGATCGGGACTAAGGTGATAGTCTACACGGACCATTCGGTTATTCGGTACCTAATTGCGAAAAAAGATGCTAAGCCACGACTTATTCGATGGATTCTCCTGCTTCAAGAGTTTGATCTAGAAATAATGGATAGAAAGGGGACCGAGAATCAAGTCGCCGATCACTTGTCTAGGCTGGAAAATCAAGGGAAAGTGATAGAGGATAAGTGTGAAATCAATGAATCATTTCTGGACGAACAATTGTTTGGGATAAATGCAGAATTTCCTTGGTACGCGGATTATGCGAATTATTTAATGAGCAACGTTCTTCCACCTGATCTCACAAGACAACAGAAAAAAAAGTTTCTTCATGACGTAAAATGGTACACGTGGGACGAACCCAATTTGTTCAAGCAGTGCGCCGACAAAATGATTAGAAGGTTCGTGCCCTATAATGAAGTGAAGAACATTCTGCATGAGTGCCACTCATCTGCGTATGGCGGACATTATGCTAGTGAGAGGACATCAAAAAAGGTACTACAATCTGGGTTTTATTGGCCAACACTATTCAAGGACGCCCACCAATTTGTCAAAACATGTGATAGATGTCAAAGGGTGGGCAACATTTCGAAAAGGAATGAAATACCTCTACAAATGATTATCGAAGTTGAAATTTTTGATGTATGGGGCATCGATTTCATGGGGCCATTCCCTTCCTAATTTTCCAATCAGTACATTTTACTTACGGTGGACTATGTGTCAAGGTGGGTTGAAGCAATAGCACTACCTTCTAACGACGCTAAGGTGGTCCTTAAATTTCTACAGAAAAACATTTTCACGAGGTTTGGCACGCCAAGAGCAATTATAAGTGACGAAGGTAGTCACTTTTGCAATAAACCATTCACAGCTCTATTGGCGAGGTATGGGATCAACCACAAGGTAGCGACGACGTATCACCCCCAAACCAGTGGACAGGCTGAGGTGTCGAACAAGGAAGTCAATAAAATATTTGAGAAAGTGGTGAATTCGAATAGTAAGGATTGGTCGCTCTGGTTGGACGATGCATTATGGGCATACCGGACTGCGTATAAGACACCGATCGGGATGTCACCATATCAACTATTGTACGGAAAGGCGTGTCACTTACCAATCGAGCTACAACATAAGGCCTATTGGGCAATTCAGAAACTAAATTTTGATCAAGCAGCTGTAGGGGAAAAGAGTTTACTTCAAATAAATGACCTCGACGAATTTCTCCTTCAAGCCTACGAGAACTCCAAGTTATACAAGGAAAAGGTCAAGAGATGGCACTACCATAAAATTATGCGAAGAACATTCGAGCCGGGACAATCAGTCCTTTTGTTCAACTCATGGCTGAGATTGTTCACAGGAAAACTCAAGTCGAGATGGTCGGGACCATTCACTATAAAGCGGGTGTTCTCTGATGGAGCCTGTAAAACCCCAGATTTTATGAATAAAGAATTAATTTTCTCGAAATAATTTTTTTATATTATGGTGTGAATTTGAGATAATAGTATAGTTGTGGGTAGTATTTATAAATTTTGCAAAGTATGCAAGTTGTTATATTATATTCGATTGGTCAGGGAATATTCTTTGTGTCGGAAAAATATTCGTACGACGGTACAATTATTGGTGGACCCCACAACAGAATTATTGTCGGATTGAGAAAACGACAAAAATATTTTATTGAAAATAACGGCGGAAGTTCTACCATTGATACTGTTGAACTACTAGGTAGTAAAAGTACAGTAATATACGTTATTGCATAGTAGCACACGGTATTGATTAATGATATTTATGTGAGAAGTCGCTCAGTTTAATTCAATAATTGTCGATTAATAATATGAATTATTATAGCGATGATGACGTTTTGTTTTATTCGTATTATTAACGTAATAAAACAGAAACATCTTTTTATATAAAACAGAATACTTTATTAAAGTTATTCTATAAATAGAATATATTATATTTTATTATGCATAGTGTCGCATAGTGTTTTGCATAGTGTTGCATAGTGTTTGCATAGTAAAATTTTTTTTATATATAAATAGAATATATTATATTTTATTTAAAAGATTTTTCTTTAAATATAGACTGTCAGATTAAAGTAAATCAATCTGGACCGTTCATGGATTAGTTACTATGCATTCCATTTTCCTATAAATAGAAGCTCATTCCTTCATTATTTTCTTACGAATTCATTGAAACTCTAGAGAGAGAAATTATAGAGAGAAGCTATAGAGAGAAAATTATAGAAAGAAAGAAGAAGAGTGTTCTGCTACTTCACTACTTCTATATCCAGTTTCTGTTACGGTAAGGGGTGTTATTCTTTCTTATTCATGAAGAGAACTGTTGTTATTCCATTTCTTATTATTCTGTTGGAATAACCTGTATACGCGGTCTACCCTATACTTGGTGACATTCTTCTATCATTCTGTTGGAACATCCTGTCTGTGTGTTTTACACCAGACCTGGTTCCGTCTTTATTATTATTCCGTTGGAACATCCTGTCTGTGTGTTTTACACCGGACCTGGTTCCGTCTTTATTATTATTCCGTTGGAACATCCTGTCTGTGTGTTTTACACCGGACCTGGTTCCGTCTTTATTATTCTGTTGGAACATCCTGTCGGTGTGAATTTCACCTGACCTGGTTCCATTATTATTATTCTGTTGGAATAACCTGTCTGTGCAGTCTATCGCATGCATGGTGATTTCTTTTGTTATTTCATTCTTTATTATACTCAGTTGGATAAAACTTTGATTTCTATACTCCATGAAATTAGTGAAATATCCTTGACATTTGCGCTTCATCCAGTATCCTTTCATGGAAATATTCTTCTGATCATTCTTGAATTTTACACCACAAAATAGTATCGTGTTGACAATTTGGACGTTAATAATTCCTGGATAAAATAATTCTTGAACTTGTTTTATTGAATTCTTATATCATTGTCATCATCCTCTTATTTATATTTTTGAAAGTCATCTGTGGCCTGTAGAGCATGGATGGACTTGGTATGATTATGACCAGGGATTATTCGGTGTAATCATGACCGTAATGTTACAAATGATGTGGTAAAAGTCTCATTTGCCGTAGTGCATTGATGGACAGTTGTTGGCATGATCATGACCATTGATGAATACACAAATATCCTTGGCCCGTAGTGCATAGAATTTGTGGTCGTGACCCTAATGAGTATCCTTGGCCGTAGTGCAGGGATGATGTGGATTATTTATTAAGCTGAGTCTCAGCGATAAAAGTGATTAAAAACTTTTTAAATCATAAAAGATAGTAGATTCTATTCTCTACTTGACTCTTTTAATGGATTGCTTGATCCGCTGCTGTTAAACTTGATGTTGTTATATTTTATCAGTTTAATACTGTTGAAGGCTAACGATAATTTATTCTGCATTATCTTAGTCATAATATTTCTTACTAGGCTAGTTGAGCTCACCCTTTCTTTCACTGTTCTCTTCAGGAAATGAGAACATAGCAGGGACGAGTCGGGGAACGGAGTAATGGTCCAGAGGATAGCATTAGTAGTCCTCACTATTCTGTGAAATAGTGTGACAATAATTGTATTGAGGACTCCTTTTGAGTTTGTATGATCTCTAGTAGACAATTATTGTATTCAAACTCACAGTTGTATTTTGTCGTATTATACACGACAGTGGTATTAGTAAGTTGTATTTGAATTCTGTACCATGTATCTGACGACTCAAGATGGGTGATGTATACCTAATTTTGGGGGCGTCACAGTTGGTATCAGAGCTTAGGGATATGATCCCTGGCTAAGATGTGAGACTAGAACTAGGAGGGGAGAGACGGGGAATTCCTTCGCTAGTATGACCTACTTAAATTTATTTTGTATTTAAATTAGTTGGTCAAAGTTTAGAGATATTATGTTACATGTTAATTAATCTTTGTTTTGTGGCAGTATTTGAAAATGGCATCCGAGAATGTTGAGATTATCAATGGAGCACAGGAGACCGTTGAGTCTCCACAGATCAATAATCAGGATAATGTGCAACTAGAGGACAATACTCCTCATGAAAATAATAACACCGATGAAATGGTGAATGATGGGATGGTCAGAGACTTTATGCAATTCATGCAACAACAGGCTAAGGCAGCTCCTGTCCAAAATGCAGGTAGAAATACTGATAACTCTCGGACGGTCACCGCTAAGCAGTTTAAGGAGCAATTCATGCAACAACGGGAGAAGGCGGCTCCTGTTCATAATGCAGGTAAAGACAATGGCAACCCATGGTTGGTCACCGCTAAGCAATTCAAGGAGCTGGGGCCACCAGAGTTTTTGGGAAAGCCAGAACCACTTAAGGCGGAGACGTGGTTAAAGCAGATCACCAAGATATTTGATGTCTTGGGATGCTCAGAGGAGCAAAAGGTTCCATTTGCCACCTTTATGTTGCGTGAAGAAACAGATCATTGGTGGGAATCTGTAAAACGTACCCAGACTGACGCACTCAAGATGTCTTGGGAGAAGTTCCAAGAGCTGTTCAACGACAAGTACTTTCTCGAAAGTATTCGTCACATGAAGGAGGTAGAGTTTATCAAGCTGGAGCAAAACAATATGACCATGTTGCAGTACGAGGCTAAGTTTGCGGAGTTGTCCCGGTTTGCATCCCATTTGGTCGATAATGAGGAGCGAATGGCGCGAATGTTTTTGCGAGGTTTGAAACCCGATATACGTCAATACCTCATTTCTCATAAACTTTGTTTATATTCAGATATTGTGAATAGAGCTCAGTTAGTGGAGCGCGATAATGAGTTATCACAACCAAAAGGTAATGACCAGCAACACGATAATAATCATACCGGTGGCAACGGCCATCGGAACAATGATAACCATCGCGGGGGAAATTATCATACCAAGAATGGTAACCACTTCGGTGGTAATCATGGCCAAAATAATAAGAATGGACATTTCAAGAAGAGAAGGTTCAACAATGACGTAAAGACGTCAGCACCAGCAACCATTGTTAAGGAAGAAGAACGACCACCGGTCGTATGTTTCAGTTGCGGACAGGAGGGACACATCCGTCCAAACTGTACGCAGCAGTCCAAAGCATGTTTTAATTGCGGAAGAGAAGGTCACCTAGCTCGATTTTGTCGTATGATGAAGTCAATTTCAGCTGGGATAATGATGCCAAATGATGTCCCAGACAAGCCAAAGCCGGTAGTTTAAGAGAGAGCATTTTTTTCTTCTCTCGTGACGAGGAACCTGAATAAAATAATCACGGGTAAGTTAATCATAAGCTCTTACGAAGTCTATACCGTGTTAGATACCGGTTCTACTCACTCTTTTATTTCACCTAGTTGTGTTCAATATTTGTACTTAACTCCGGAGAAGTTAAACTTTGATTTATCTATTGAAACTCCATTGGGAGAAACCTTCGTTACCTCCACTGTTTATAAATCTTATTTGATTCAAATCGACACTTTCACGTTACGAGTTGATCTTTTCTCTTTGAAAATACTTGCCTTTGATGCGATTTTAGGAAACGATTGGTTAACTACTCGTCATGTTTTCGTAAGGTTGTTAGCTTTCATATTCCTAACCAACCTATTATGCGAATTCAAGCAACCAAACCACTAAATTCAATCATTGTCATATCAAGCCATAAGTAAAGAGCCCCGATCCTTTTGTTGATGACTTCCTTGTGTGGAATGCATCGAAGCCAGACTTTCTGTAGGCGACGTCGTGAATGACGATAATAAGTTGATAGGTATCATTGTGAGGTGCTATCTAGGTTAAGGGATAGAAGTCACAGTTGATATCAATGTGACGTACTATCCAAGTCTTGGATGTGAGTAACAGTTTTGAATAATATTTTTATCATTAATAAATCTCTTGACGTATTCCTGAAGACTTCTTAGCCTACCCCAGAGCGTGAAATCTAATTTTGTATTGACACCAGTACGAAACCCATTTCTTAAACCCTTAAAATAATTTTTTTCAACTAAAACGAAAGTAACATGCACCAAAGACGTTGACTCGAGCTGTTGAAGATTACGATCGTACTATTCAATATCATCGTGGAAGAGCGAACGTGGTAGCTGACGTGTTGAGTAGAAGATCGTATGCGTTTACAAGTGCGATGTTGTTAACACAAAGACTCATTTCGTATAACTTGCAAATGATGAAGATAGAGTTAAAGACTCTAGGGACCCACGTGAAGATAACGAATATACGAGTAAAATTGTCTTTAATCGATAAAGTTAAAGACGCTCAAGCTACATACCCGAATCTGATGAATGTGAAGAAGAAGGTTCAAGAGGGTGTTATTTTAGAAGCAAGAGTTGCTGAAGAGAGGAAATCTCAACCCTCGATTTAATTGGCACATTTGAAATCCTCGATTGAGTAGGAACTGTAGCTTATAGACTCGTTTTACCGCCAAATATATTGCGTGTTCATAACGTTTTTTTCTCGTATCGATGCTACGTAAATATGTGGACGACCTGAACCACATTATTAATTTAGAACCGGACGAGATAGCGGATGATTTAACGTTTGAAGAGATACGTGTTACAATCTTGGATAAGAAGAATCGTATTCAACACTCAAAGGTTATATCTCAAGAGTTAGAATTTGAAGTGGAGTCAAGGTATCCTCACCTGTTTGGCATACCAGGTACGTACGTAAATTTCGAGGGCGAAATTCCATAAGGAGGGGAGATTGTAAAACCCCAGATTTTATGAATAAAGAATTAATTTTCTCGAAATAATTTTTTTATATTATGGTGTGAATTTGAGATAATAGTATAGTTGTGGGTAGTATTTATAAATTTTGCAAAGTATGCAAGTTGTTATATTATATTCGATTGGTCAGGGAATATTCTTTGTGTCGGAAAAATATTCGTACGACGGTACAATTATTGGTGGACCCCACAACAGAATTATTGTCGGATTGAGAAAACGACAAAAGTATTTTATTGAAAATAACGGCGGAAGTTCTACCGTTGATACTGTTGAACTACTGGGTAGTAAAAGTACAGTAATACACGTTATTGCATAGTAGCACACGGTATTGATTATTGATATTTATGTGAGAAGTCGCTCAGTTTAATTTAATTATTGTCGATTAATAATATGAATTATTATAGCGATGATGACGTTTTGTTTTATTCGTATTATTAACGTAATAAAATAGAAACATCTTTTTATATAAAACAGAATACTTTATTAAAGTTATTCTATAAATAGAATATATTATATTTTATTATGCATAGTGTCGCATAGTGTTTTGCATAGTGTTGCATAGTGTTTGCATAGTAAAAATCTTTTTATATAAATAGAATATATTATATTTTATTTAAAAGATTTTTCTTTAAATATGGACCGTCAGATTAAAGTAAATCAATCTGGACCGTTCATGGATTAGTTACTATGCATTCCATTTTCCTATAAATAGAAGCTCATTCCTTCATTATTTTCTTACGAATTCATTGAAACTCTAGAGAGAGAAATTATAGAGAGAAGCTATAGAGAGAAAATTATAGAAAGAAAGAAGAAGAGTGTTCTGCTACTTCACTACTTCTATATCCAATTTCTGTTACGGTAAGGGGTGTTATTCTTTCTTATTCATGAAGAGAACTGTTGTTATTCCATTTCTTATTATTCTGTTGGAATAACCTGTATACGCGGTCTACCCTATACTTGGTGACATTCTTCTATCATTCTGTTGGAACATCCTGTCTGTGTGTTTTACACCGGACCTGGTTCCGTCTTTATTATTATTCCGTTGGAACATCCTGTCTGTGTGTTTTACACCGGACCTGGTTCCGTCTTTATTATTATTCCGTTGGAACATCCTGTCTGTGTGTTTTACACCGGACCTGGTTCCGTCTTTATTATTCTGTTGGAACATCCTGTCGGTGTGAATTTCACCTGACCTGGTTCCATTATTATTATTCTGTTGGAATAACCTGTCTGTGCGGTCTATCGCATGCATGGTGATTTCTTTTGTTATTTCATTCTTTATTATACTCAGTTGGATAAAACTTTGATTTCTATACTCCATGAAATTAGTGGAATATCCTTGACATTTGCGCTTCATCCAGTATCCTTTTATGGAAATATTCTTCTGATCATTCTTGAATTTTACACCACAAAATAGTATCGTGTTGACAATTTGGACGTTAATAATTCCTGGATAAAATAATTCTTGAACTTGTTTTATTGAATTCTTATATCATTGTCATCATCCTCTTATTTATATTTTTGAAAGTCATCTGTGGCCTGTAGAGCATGGATGGACTTGGTATGATTATGACCAGAGATTATTCGGTGTAATCATGACCGTAATGTTACAAATGATGTGGTAAAAGTCTCATTTACCGTAATGCATTGATGGACAGTTGTTGGCATGATCATGACCATTGATGAATACACAAATATCCTTGGCCCGTAGTGCATGGAATTTCTGGTCGTGACCCTAATGAGTATCCTTGGCCGTAGTGCAGGGATGATGTGGATTATTTATTAAGCTGAGTCTCAGCGATAAAAGTGATTAAAAACTTTTTAAATCATAAAAGATAGTAGATTCTATTCTCTACTTGACTCTTTTAATGGATTGATTGATCCGCTGCTGTTAAACTTGATGTTGTTATATTTTATCAGTTTAATACTGTTGAAGGCTAACGATAATTTATTTTGCATTATCTTAGTCATAATATTTCTTACTGGGCTAGTTGAGCTCACCCTTTCTTTCACTGTTCTCTTCAGGAAATGAGAACATAGCAGGGACGAGTCGGGGAACGGAGTAATGGTCCAGAGGATAGCATTAGTAGTCACTATTCTGTGAAATAGTGTGACAATAATTGTATTGAGAACTCCTTTTGAGTTTGTATGATCTCTAGTAGACAATTATTGTATTCAAACTCACAGTTGTATTTTATCGTATTATACACGACAGTGGTATTAGTAAGTTGTATTTGAATTCTGTACCATGTATCTGACGACTCAAGATGGGTGATGTATACCTAATTTTGGGGGCGTCACAGAGCCGTTGAACTTTATAGTCGAAATTCGTTATAAAATTTCAAAGTCAACGATCAACGATTAAAGCACTATTGGGGTGGCGAGTCCAACACCGATGTCATTGCCATCACATTGTCCGATGCACCGTGAATAGGAAGTAGTCAGGATGAACGACTTAAAATCAAGCGCTAATTGAGAGGCAACCCAATCTTTCGTTTATTTTTCGTATTTTCATTCATAATTGTTAGACTTTAGTTTTTATTAAGTTATTAGGTAGTTATTATAGAGTAAAAGTTTTGTTAATCTCTCAATCATACTCCAAGTGATCAATAATCTAATATCTTGCATGTTTTATGGTTGCAGGAGGTGTCAAAAGTGAGTAATAGCAACAACAAGCAAGAAAAGAAGAAAACAAAGCTAATTTTGAACTGCACAATTCGAAGCCACAAGGTTGAAGTCAGAGGACTAGCCCGCCGGGGCGGGCTATTTTGGCCGTGAACCCCTGGTCGGGGCGGGGGTCCTTGATTTTGGGCAGACATGTTTGGCAGTTACACACGCTGGCCCCTTCTACTTCCCAACTACACGCCCACTTCTCCATCCTTCTTTCTCACCTAAACTACCCATTCTCCTACACAACACCCACGATTGACAACTCCTACCCCATTCCTTCTACCCATGATCACTCCATCCTCTCACCCCATTACTACACACAAACCTATTAACTCCATCAATCACTCATAACCTTCTCCCTCCCATCATCCAATGTTATAAATTCACTCACTCAATCCTCAAATTCACCACATACACTCCACTCCTTCTACACAAGGCTACGAATTCAGCAAGATATTGGGGTAATTTTAAAGCACAATTCCACTTCATCTTCATCTTGTCTCACCAGAATTGCCATAGAAATCACCTAATTTGGGGGGAAGAAAATACTATGCACACCACGTATTCAACAGTTTGTGTGAACCAAGTTTGGGTGGAATTATTGTGTCTAAAGCAATCAATGGCTTCACAACCCACACTGAAACACCAAAGGGGAGAGAGTTCAAGGCCAACTCCACCATCCCGTATATTCAAACACCGAAAGTTCAAAAGTGCCGCCACCGCCGACCGGTACGATTACATGGTCACCAAGGCTCTTACACCGGAGCGGGGGTTAGCACTGGATGCCCACGACGGTGAGAGGATGCAACAAATTTATCAACAAGGGTGGGTCAAGTTCACTGAGGAGCCCGAGCTTGTCGCCGTTAATGTGGTCAAGGAGTTCTATGTGAACGCCAAGGACAAGGCACAGTTCAATGCCTTTGTGCGGAGTCGAATGGTCCCGTTCAGTGTCGATGCCATCAACACATATTATCAATTGCGGGTGCCTTGACAGTGTCAGTATGCTCATTTGAGAGATTTTGACCCTGACTTTAAAGAGGTTATCAAGAACATGACCAAGCCAGGTACAACTTAGATAAAGGGTCGGAAGGGAGGCACGGTTTTTCACAGCAAAGATCTCAATCGGTACGGGAAAATTTGGTATGCCTTCTTATGTGAGAAAATGTTGCCATCCACACACACCTCCGACGTAACCAAAGAGAAGGCACTGCTCCTTTATGCGATTGTGCAAGACTTCATCATCGACGTCAGGGCCGTTATCAGTTTTTTAATTTGCCGATGTCTACGGGGTAATTTTTCGGGCGGCTTGCCACACCCAACCCTTATTTATGGGCTGTGTCGTCAAGCAGGATTTCGATTGACTGATGATGAGCCCACTCAGATGCCACTGCAGCTACTAGACAACAAAATGATAGCGCGGTATTCGTTGTGGCCCGACGGTGAATCTCATCCTAGAGGTTTAGATTTTGTATTTCCATCAGCTTCAGAGGACGAAGTTGACGCTGAAGATACCTCGGAGGATGAGGATGAGGCTATGGGAGATCAAGGAACTGAGCAGGTACCGCAGGTCGAGGCACTATCCAGTCCTCAGTTCCTTGACTGTTAACGTCAAATGGATGCATACAACAAGGCAGCACGTCGAGAGATGCGGCGACTCGCATTGAGGCAAGACCACATGTTTGATGCTATGAACGTGTCGTTCACTTCACTCAACACGACGTTTCAGAGTTTCATTCTAGCAGCGTAATTTTCATATCAGCAGCCGATGCCACTGCCGAGGTTTTCACCTAGTGACTCAGACGAAGAAGATCAACCACCACCTCCCCATACTTAGGCGATTGCAGGGAAGTCCTCACGCAATTAATTTTGATTATTTATCCATTGAGGGCATTTTATTACTTAAGTTTGGGGGATTTAAATTCTTATTTTCATGCATAAGTAGTAGTTAGGTTTAAATTTGTCATTGCATTCTAGTTTTGCATCTTAATTAGGAATTATTATTTCATATTTTTATTATTGCATTGTTTTTATTCCTGTTATTATCGCATTCATTTTGTTATGTTATAAAAAAAAAGAGAAAAAAATTGTTTAGTTAAATATTGTGTTTACATATGTCCAGCAGTGTGGTTTCATGTTATTTGTGGGCCAATGATGAGATTGTGAATAAGTTAACCAATACAGTATTGATTATTAGAACTGTGATATAATTTATGTTATGAATCGAATCTTGTGCTTCTTTGAAACTGGTATAAAAAAGGTTAGCACGCTAATAACATCTTTGTTGACTGGTCTGTTCAAATTGATACATAAATAGTTTCTAAAAGATAATGCTAGAGTAAATGAGAAAATAATAAGGATATGCAGTGAAGACAACAAATTAGGTATGAACCTAAGTGTAGGGGGGAAACGTAGGGTGTATAAGTTTCAAGAAAAGAAAAAATCAAGTTGAGTCTTGTGGTGGGATGAGGAGAAATACTCCCCATAAACACAAGAGTGAGATGGAGCGTAAAACGCACTCACCAACCATCTTTCTAAAAAAAAGAGAAAATAAATAAATAAAAATGGGAAAAGAGCAAAAAAAACCCGTGAGAAAAAAAAATGAGATAAAAGAAGTATAAGTACCCGACATGAACCCTTGAATTTGGTATTGTTTATTTTTAGTTGGAATGTGCCTATTTTTTAGAATTTTTAAGTTTGCACTGTATGATTCCTTCTAAGAAATTGAGTATGTATTGAATTTAAGTCCGTATCAGTTATCATAGATGTTGAACACATACGCACATTATATCAGGGATGATGGTTTATGATTTGAGAATTAATACGGAATTGTGGATTGGTTTTGGTGATTCATATTGTAGAGTTGCTTGTTTTCTCTGAGGTCGATGGGATAATATTGATTATGCAATACTGTTGGATTAGAAGGCATATAGATTATATTCATTCCATCTCATTGCATTGCATTGCATAACATGTAGTTTGTTTTATGCTCGAGGACTAGCACGATTTTAAGTTTGGGGGATTTTGATAAGTGGATTTCACATCCACGAATCGTTGTCCATTTCACGCTTAATTGTTGCTATTTTCTTGTTTTCATGTTCATTTTTATTTGTTTTGTGTTCTTTTATGTGCAAGGTGGTTGGTGTGATGAATGGTGAAGAAAGGAGGTCATTTGGAGCAAAAATGGGAGCAAACTTGAAATGGTAGAAATTGTTTGACAGTGGACTAGCCCGCCGGGGCGGGCATGTTTGGCCTATAGACCCTCGTCGGGGCAGGGGGTCGCGAAATCTGGCAGTCCTGCTTGGGTTCGAAGACTGCTGGGAAGTGGATTGTGATACTTTGGGTGGCATATGGACTCTATTGACTGAGGGACTTCGGTTGGAACACTATGTGATATATGTATTACATTACAAACAACGAATTACATATCACACAAGGCATAATACGAAGATTAATTCCAAAATTTGATTGCAAGCTTTGGAGGAGTATTTTGAAGAGATTTTCGTGACAATTGCTGATAAAGTTTACGTGAAAAGTGGTTTTGCATTATTCTTCATCTTAGTGCTATATTTGTAATTGAAAGGATGTTTCCTTTAAAGTGTTCAATTTGTATTTCATTCCTTATGAACTAATTCACTTTTTAGGCTTATGATGGATCCTTAAGTGAAACAATGATTTTGTAGCTTTGATTTCTAGTTCAATAAAGTATTTCTCATTTTATCTATATTAATTTGAGCTTGAATTTATGAATTGTCTGATCAACAATTCTTTGTGGATTTGTATGGAATCGAGAGAGGATATTCAAATCTAGACTTAGTTAATATATCATGTGTTCGTGAATTTTGTGAATAGCAGATTCTTAATTAATGTTAAGGTAGAGATATGCTTGACATCACATGTAATCGGATAGAGAACTTAATCTTAAACCGTCTTTAATTTCAGTTCACATAGAGATATAGTGAGTTGGTTGGTTAAGGTGTTTAACTTGTTTCTATCTAAATTGTGGATTTAAGTTAATATGGTATTAGTGCATCGAGAGGTGGCTAATACTACATTCACGTTCTTGGTTAATAAACTGGGATATTGAGTTGAACTGGAATAAAGGTGTAGAAATCATAGTGAAGCTTAGGGTGAAATTATAAGTCTAATTCTTCATTATTTGTTTAAAATTCTGGATTTTGATATTTGTGATTATTTTGACATAGTTTATTTATTTATAAATTAGTTTCTATAATTTTAAATCATTGAATTGAATAGTTTAATAGAATTAGGATTAATAGAAAATTGGTAATTGTGAAGTTAAATTTCTTGCTAATTTGTCTCCGTGGGAACGATACTCTATTGATTACTATATTACTTGTTGACAACGTATACTTACTTGTTTTGCGTATATATCTTGAGTCGCCAAATACATGGCGCATAATTTAAATACAAACTTCTTTTATATAGTACGACAAAATGTAGTTGAGAGTTTTAACACGGATAATCTCTTGTAAAGAGTATCCAAACTCAAATAAAGTCCTCATTACAATTATTATCACACTATTTCACTGAATAGTGAGGACTACTAATGCAAACATCTGGACCGTCACTCCATTCCCCGACTAGTCCCAGCTACGTTCTCATTTCCTAAAGAGAACAATGAAAGCAAAAGGGCGAGCTCAACTAGCTCAGTAAGAAATATTATGACTAAGATAATGCAGAATAAATTATCGTTAGCCTTCAACAATGTTAAATGAATAAAATATAATAAACATCAAGTTTAACTGCAGCGGAACAAGTAATCCATTAAAAGAGTCAAGTAGAGCATGATATCTACTATCTTTATGATTTAAAAAGTTTTTCATCAACTTTATCGCTGAGACTCAGCTTAATAAATAAACCACATCATTGAATCATCCCTGCACTACGGGCCAGGGATATTCATGTAATCATCAATGGTGATGATAATACCAACAACTGTCCATCAATGCACTACGGGCCAATGAGGACTTTTACCACATCATTTGAAACATTACGGTCATGATTATACCGAATAATCCCTGGTCATAATCGTACTAATCAATAGTACATATATGCACGTAAGCCACAAATGACTTTTATCACAATATAAGCATGAGGATGATGACAATGATATAAGAATTCAATTAAAAGAAAGCAAATGATAAATTTTTAAAGATTTATAACTTAATTTATCTAGAATTCAAAAATGTCCAAATTGTCAACATGATACTGCTTTGTGGAGTAAAATTCAAGAATAATATTGTATCAAAAATAATTTGGACAGCAAAGAAATCAATTTTTGTCATGAATAATTCCCTGGGTGAATAGTACCCGAGTGAATAGTATCCCAAAAATAGTACTTCGAGAATAGTACACCGTGAATAGTACTTTGTGAATAGTACTCACGAATAGTACCCGTGAATAGTACTCTATGAATAGTACTTTATGAATAGTACCGTAAAAATGAATATTACTCATGGACAGTACTCCGACATGAAAAGCTTAAAATTTAACAAGAATGTGTAGAAAATATCCTTGTGAAACGATACTAGATGAAGCGCAAATTTCAAGGATATTCTACTAATTTCACAGAGTATAGAAACAATACTTTAACAAAATGAGGGTATAATCAGGAATACGAGACGAAATAATATTACTCGTATACTACAGAGTATGGAAGAAAATATTATTCATGTGAATACTTAACAAAATAATATTCCTTACCTCAGAAGAAAACTGGATACTGGAATAGTGAGGTAGCAGACTTCTCTTCTACTTTCTCTCTAAAGCTTCTCTCTCTATGGCTTCTCTTTCTATAATTACTCTTGTGAATCTTAGTGAATTGGTGAGAATGAAAGAAGAATGAGCTTCTATTTATAGGAAAATATAGTTTCGATAATTGCACGTTTTGGGGCTCGAAATATTACAGTATAATATATTCATATTTTCTTTCATTTTAATTTAGTCCTGCAAGTATTATCAAATTTGCACCACCTCCCCTAATAGTACATCTTGTGAATCAATAGTACAATCATGTGAAAAAAATTATTACAGTATAGTACCTTCATCTATACCTCAATTTTTAATTTAGTCATACAAATATTATCAATCTTGCACCACCTCCCCTAATAGTACATGCATATGAATCAATAGTACACACATGTGAACAAATACTTATAAGCATGTGAATATAACCTCCAGACATCCATTATTATCGAAATAGATGTCGATTTTCACTAACACTAATAATCCCAACACAATGGAAATATCAATTTCATCTTTAATCAACACGAACTTATTCATCATTAATATTATAACTCACAATATTTAACAACCAGATCATTCCCATGAAAGAGGGGGCTTTCCGATAAGGATTTCTCCCTATTGACGCGCAATTAGGTGACCAAACCTCTTCTTGACAAAACTTTCTATACATTGTCAATATTGAAAATAATAATATGAGTAAATTTGTCGTCTCAATTATTGATTTAATAATATAAGATATTATGCAGATGATACTGTGACAATAATTGAGTCAATAATATGAGAGATATTATGCAGCAATTATTGTAGCAATAATTGAGTATAACTGCGTGACTTCTCACGTAAGCATAAATAATCAATATCGTGTGCTACTATCCAACCACGCGTATTACTGTACTTTTACCACCGGGTAGTTCAATAGTTTAACGGTAAAACTTTCACCGTTATTTTTATATAAAGATAATTATGTCATTTTCTAACTACGACAATACTTCCGTTGTGAGGTCCACCAATGATTGTGACGTCATACGAATATTCCCTATTAAAACGAATATTCCCCGACCAATCAACTATTATATAACCACTTGCTTACTTTGCAAAATTTGTAAATAATACCCACAACTATAACATTATATCAAATCCACACCATAATATTCAAAAATATATTTCGAGAAAAATTAATCTTTATTCATAAAAGTTGGGGTCTTACAACCTCCCATTCTTATGAAATTTCGTCCTCAAAATTAGGGTGTGTACCTGGTATGTCGAAGAGGTGAGGATACCTTGACTTCATTTCAGATTCTAACTCCCAGTTCATTTCCTCAACATCGTGGTTTCTCCACAAAACTTTGACTTGAGGTATAACCTTGGAGCGTAGAATATGATCCTTCTTATCCAAGATTTTAACAGGTACCTCTTCATACGTTAAATCTTCCGCTATCTCGTCCGGTTATAATTCAATAATGTGGTTCGGGTCTTTCACATATTTACGTAACATGGATATGTGAAAAATGTTATGAACACGAGACATATTTGGCGGTAAGGCGAGTCTATAGGTCACAGTTCCTACTCGATCGAGGATTAAAAATGAGCCAATGAATTGAGGATTGAGCTTTTCTCTCTTTCCAAATCTCGTAACTCCTTTCTATGGAGCAACACGTAACAACACATGATCTCCAATATTGAATTCCACGTCCTTTCGATGAAGATCAACATAACTCTTTTGTCAATCTTATGAGGTTTTTATACGTTGTCGGATCATTTGAATCTTTTCCGTAGTCATACATACCAACTCCGGGTCCCAATAACGTTGCTTCACCTACCTCATCCCAGCATACTAGAGAACGACACTTTCTTCCATACAATGCCTCAAATGGAGCCATACCAATACTTGTTTGATAACTGTTGTTGTAAGAAAACTCCACCAATGGTAAGAACTTGTCCCTACTTCCTTTGAAGTTAAGGACACAGAGTCTTAATAAATCTTCAAAAGTTTAAATAGTCCTCTCCGACTTCCCGTCCGTTTGAGGATGATATGCCGAACTAAATCGTAAATCTGTGCCCATAGCTTTTTTCAAACTAACCCAAAATCGTGAAGTGAATCTTGGGTCTCGTTCAAAAACTATTGACACTGGCATACCATGCAATCTTATAATCTCGTTTATGTACATACAAGCAAGACGTTTAAGTGTATGAGTTTCTCGTATTAGTAAGATATGAGCAGACTTGGTCAATCTATCAACAATGACCCAAATCGCATCTATGCCTTGAGAAACCTTGGGAAGACCAGTAACGAAATCCATGGTAATGTGCTCCCACTTAAATTCTGGAATTTCAAGTGGTTGCAATGGACCTTTTGGCAATTGATGCTCCGCCTTGACTCGTCGACAAGTTAGACACCTTGAGATAATCCCCGCTATCTCCCTCTTCATATTTCTCCACCAAAATGTATGTCGAAGATCACGATACATTTTGGTACTCCCAAGATGAATTACAAACGGTGTGTTGTGCGCCTCCATCATGATTTTATACTTCAAGTCAGAATCTTTAGAAACACAAAGTCTAGAGTTGACTAGAAGTATTCCTTCTTCATCGATTCTTACTTCCGGAATAGCACCTTCTTGCAATTTTTTCCTCATATGCATCAGCTCCAGGTTTGTAGCTTGAACAGCTTTAGCTTTATTGATTAAAGTCAGTTCTACTCTTATATTCGCCATCATCATATGGGTCCTTGGAGTCTTTAACTCTGTCTTCATCATTTGTAAGTCATAATCTTTCAATAACTCAAGCCATCGTCGTTGTCGCATGTTAAGTTCCTTTTGAGTGAAGAAATATTTGAGGCTTTTATGATGCGTATAGATCTTCACCTTCTCTCCATACAGGTAATGCCTCCAAATCTTAAGCGCAAAAACAATAGTTACCAACTCTAGATTATGATTAAGATAATTCCTCTCATATTCTTTGAGTTGTCGTGAGGCATAGGCTATGACTTTCTCATGTTGCATAAAAACACATCCTAACCCTTTGTCTGAAGCATCACTGTAGATGACAAATCCCTCCGAGCCAGATGGTATTGTCAAAACATGTGCTGAAATGAGTGCCCTCTTGAGTTCTTGAAAACTCTTCTCACATTCCTCGCTCCAACCGAATTTTGTATCTTTCCGAGTCAGCTGAGTTAATGGAGTAGCGATTCGAGAAAACCCTTTTACGAATCTCCGATAATAACCAGCTAAGCCGAGAAAGCTATTAACTTCAGTCACTAACTTAGGTTGCTCCCAGCTTTGAATTGCTTCAATCTTTGCTGGGTCAACAGATATTCCATGATTTAATATCACGTGCCCAAGGAATGCTACTTCCTCAAGCCAGAACTCGCATTTCTTCAACTTGGCATATAACTTACTGTCACGAAGCTTTTGGAGTATCAGCCTCAAGTGTTACTCATGATCTTCACGGTTTTTGGAGTAAATAAGGATGTCATCAATAAAGACGACCACAAAGTGATCCAAATATTCCTTGAATACTAGGTTCAGCATATCCATGAAGGCAGTAGGAGCATTAGTCAATCCAAAAGACATGACTAGGAATTCGTAATGCCCATGCCGAGTTCTGAAAGTAGTCTTTGGAATGCCATCAGTTTTAATCTTTAACTGATGATATCCAAAACAAAGATTGATTTTTGCAAAGAATTTGGAGCCTTGCAACCGGTCAAACAGATCATCAATGCGAGGTAACGGGTACCTATTTTTAATGGTGACGTGATTCAACTCCCGATAATCAATACAAAGTCGCATACTTCTATCTTTTTTCTTAACGAATAGAACAGGAGCACCCCAAGGAGATGTACTAGTACGAATGAAACCGATGTCTAGCAATTCCTGTAGTTGGGTTCTTAACTCCTGAATTTCAATAGGAGCCATTCGATATGGGGCTTTAGAAATGGGTTTTGTACCGGAATCAAGGTCGATACAAAATTCAATTTTACGCACTGGGGGTAGGCCAGGAAGTTCTTCAGGAAATACATCAGGGAATTTATTAACAATAGGAATATCATACAAATCTGACGTATTTTTATTTAAATCCGTGACATGGGCTAAGAAAGCTTGACATCTATTTTTCAATAAATGAATAGCTTTATGGCTTGATATGACAGTAATTGACTTTAGTGGTTTGGTTGCTTGAATTCACATAATAGGTTAGTTAGGAATATGAAAGCTAACAACCTTACGAAAACAATCAATTTTTGCATGATGAGTAGTTAACCAATCAATCCCTAAATCTCATCAAATGTAATTATTTTTAAGGAAATAAGATCGACAGGTAACGCGCGATTACCGATTTAAATCAAACAAGACTTATAAACAGTGGATGTAATGAAGGTTTCTCCCAACGGAGTTTCAACAGATAAATCAAAGGCTAATTTCTCCGGAGTCAAATTTAAACGTTGAGCACAAGTAGGAGAAATAAAAGAATGGGTAGAATCGGTATCAAATAAGGTATAGACTTCGCTAGAGTTTATGATTAGCTTACCCGTGATCACCTCGTTTGGATTCCTCACTTTTTGGGAGGTTACGACAAATGCTCTCCCTTGAACTATCGATTTTGTCTTGTTTGGGACGGCCTTTGATGCCTCCATCCCAGCTGGACTTGACTATGGTGCACGACAAAATCGGGCTAGGTGACCTTCTCTTTCACAATTATAACATGCTTTGTATTTTTACGTATTCGGACTGATATGTCCCTCCCCTCCGCATTTTTAACACATGATTGGCTATCGTTCCCCTTCCTTAACAACAGGTGATGGTGATGACGTCTTTCCATCATTGTTGAATATTCTCTTCTTGAAATTTCCACTTCTATTATCTTAGCCATGATTTCCACTAAAGTGGTTACCATTTCTGGCATATTGATTCCCTCCACGTTTGTTGTCGCCGCTTCAATGACTGCTACCACTGGTATTATCATTTTGTTGGCTGCTCTTTCTTGGTTGGATTGACTCGTTATCTCGCTCCAATAACTGAGCCCTATTTACAACATCTGAATACAAACATAGTTTGTGAGAAATTAAGTATTGACGTATCTCGGGTTACAAACCTCTTAGAAACATCCGCGTCATTCTATCCTCATTATCAACCAAGTGGGACGCAAATTGGGATAACTCGGCAAACATAGTTCGTACTACGACATGGTCATATTGTTCTGCTCTAGCTTGATGAACTGTACCTCCTTCATATGACGAATACTTTCGGGAAAGTACTTGTCGTTAAACAATTCTTGGAATTTCTCCCAAGACATCTTTAGTGCGGCAGGTTGAGTACGCTTTACCGATTCCCACGAGTAATCTGCTTCTCCTCGTAACATAAAGGTGGCAAAGGGAACCTTTTTATCCTCGAAGCATCCCAAGACATCAAATATCTTAGTGATATGCTTTATCCACGTCTCCGCCTTAAGTGGTTTTGGCTCTCTAATAAACTCTGGTGGTCCCAGCTCCTTGAACTGTTTAGCGATGACCGTTTGAGAGTTGCCAGTGTTTCCACCTACATTTTGAATAGGAGCCGCTCTCGCCTGATGTTGCATGAATTGCATAAAATCTTTGAACATCCCATTATTCATCATTTGGTCAACGTTGTTTTTTTCTTGAGGATTATTGCCATCCTGATGCACATTATCTTGAGTAAAAATAGTAAAAAGATTAGTTTTAAAAATGGTCAATTTGACTTTAAAAAGTCAAAATTGAGAAATTAATTTGGGACGGAGGGAGTATAACTTAATTTATCCAGACTTCAATAATTTTTAAACTGTCAACATGATACTGCTTTGTGGAGTAAAATTCAAGAATAATATTGTATAAAAAATGATTTGGACAGCAAAGAAATCAATTTTTGTCATGAATAATTCCCCGGGTGAATAGTACCTGAGTGAATAGTACTCCATGAATAGTATTCCATGAATAGTACTCGTGAATAGTACTTTGTGAATAGTACCCGTGAATAGTACTCCGTATGAAAAGCTTAAAATTTAACAAGAATGTGCAGAAAATATCCTTGTGAAACGATACTAGATGAAGCGCAAATTTCAAGGATATTCTACTAATTTCACGGAGTATAAAAATAATACTTTAAGAAAATGAGGGTATAATCAGGAATACGAGACGAAGTAATATTACTCACATACTACAGAGTATGGAAGAAAATATTATTCCTATGAATACTGAACAAAATAATATCCCTTACCTCAGAAGAAGACTGGATACGGGAATAGTGAGGTAGCAGACTTTTCTTCTACTTTCTCTCAAAAGCTTCTCTCTATAGCTTCTTTTTCTATAATTGCTCTTGTGAGTCTTAGTGAATTGGTGAGAATGAAAGAAGAATGAGCTTCTATTTATAAGAAAACATAGTTTCGATAATTGTACGTTTTGGGGCTAGAAATATTACAGTATAATACCTTCATCTTTTCCTTCATTTTTAATTTAGTCCTGCAAGTATTATCAAACTTGCACCACCTCCCCTAATAGTACATCTTCCGAATCAATAGTACAATCATGTGAATCAATAGTACAACCATGTGAAAAAAATTATTATAGTATAGTACCTTCATCTATACCTCCATTTTTAATTTAGTTATGCAAGTATTATTAATCTTGCACCACCTCCCTTAATAGTACATGCATGTGAATCAATAGTACACATATTTGAACAAATAGTTATAAACATGTAAATTAATAACAATTAATTGCTCATTTATCCGATTAATTACCCGATTGGTCAATATAACCTCCAGACATCCATTATTATCGAAATAGATGTCGATTTCCACTAACACTAATAATCCCAACACAATAAAAATATCAATTTCATCTTTAATCAACATAAACTTATTCATCATTAATATTATAACTCACAATATTTAACAACCAAATCATTCCCAGGAAAGAGGGGGCTTTCCGATAGGGATTTCTCCCTATTGGCGCACAATTAGGTGACCAAACATCTCCTTGACAGAAGTTTCTAGACATTCTCAATATTGCAAATAATAATATGAATAACTTTTTCATCTCAATTATTGATTTAATAATATAAGATATTATGCAGAAGATACTGTGATAATAATTGAATCAATAATATGAGAGATATTATGCAGCAACTACTATAGTAATAATTGAGTATAACTAAGTGACTTCTCACGTAAGCATAAATAATCAATACCGTGTGCTACTATGTAACCACGCGTATTACTGTACTTTTACCACCGGGTAGTTCAATAGCTTAACGGTAAAACTTTCACCGTTATTTTTATAAAAAGATAATTCTGTCGTTTTCTAACTACAACAATACTTCCGTTGTGGGATCCACCAATAATTGTGTCGTTGTACGAATATTTCCTGTTAAAACAAATATTCCCCGACCAATCGAATAATATATAACCAGTTGCTTACTTTGCAAAATTTGTAAATAATACCCACAACTATAACATTATATCAAATCCACACCATAATATTCAAAAATATATTTCGAGAAAAATTAATCTTTATTCATAAAAGTTGGGGTCTTACACAAAACCAATCTTATCATAGGTCGAGCTAAGACCACACCAACCGATCGCACAGATTCATGCAAAATAAAAAGCAATTCTACTACATGAACACATACTAATGCAACACATATATGAATATGCAATTAACTACCATGTATTATATGCAACCTAAAAAACACACACAATGCTAACACAAAAATAACGAACTACAATGCAAATAACTAAATATATGCAATACGACACTAAAATGCTCCTAGACTTAAATTAGACATTGTCCTCAATGGCTGGAATAGGAAAAAGTAAAGCGAAGGACTTCCCTGAAAATATATCAATCTTCCTCCTTGTCCGCTAAGTTTGGAGAATAGGCTAGGCACATTGAACAAATTGGGCACCACACTTGAATTTGAGTTAAATAACCTGTAAACCATGATAGAAACAATTTTAATAAATCCTATATAAATACCAATTCAAAGCTACTATTATAAAACCTAATAAAAACTAAAAATAAAAATGAAACTTGGGCTGCCTCTTAATAAGCGCTTGGTTTATAGTCTCAGCTTGACTTCTTGAATGTCTTCTATCCAATTCCCTTTTAAAAATTGAGGAATCCTCCATCCATCAGTAGCAGTGTCTTTTTTTGGAGGTTCCCATTTATAAAGACCCTTGAATTAAAGTCACCTAGCATACTATTTATAGATAGGTTCCCCATTAAGAACGTCCAATAACTAGGTATTTTCTCCATTATATCTATGATCAGATTAGGGCATTGAAGCTTAATAAACAGAATGAGCTCTTCATCTATCTTCTCCTTTTCATCCCACCATGACTCCACAGTTGAACTAGCTCTTATGTCACAAAGAGCTTTACTGACTACATGACTGCCAATTAGGCATGGTTTTTCAAAATTGTCCGGATTCTTGAACTTTGGTGAAGGAGGCACATGAGATACTAATGAAATCAGCTCATCTTCGTTGAAGCTTACATTTAAATCTTCGTCGATATCCTTTTCTTGGTCCCTGATTGTTTACTCTCTTTCAACATCTTGTGGCTCATCCAATTTCAGATTTTGTTCGAGCTCTCCATCAGTCTCGGAATCCATATCATAGGGCCAAGTGTATTGAGGACAAATGTTCGAGGCATTGAATAGTTGTTCCACAAAATTTTGACTCGATATTTCTTGACTAATCATTCTCTCCTCACTTGAAGCTATGAACTTGGACATAATTTCCACCAAATTTAGATTTTCTTCCTATTGTAGTGGAGGTGGACATAAGAACTCCGGTGGGTATGTTGGACTTGGAGCATAAAATTGATCTTGAAGAGTATGGCTCCATGAAAAATCTGGATGATACCTTTAATCTTGATGATAGTAGTTGGGATAAACATAATTATTGGGATAATCACCACCATACTGTACCGGCTCAAAACTGATGGTGCATTGATGACTTAGAGGATTTCCAGCACAATAATCACAAGTAATCGCCACACTTTGATGACATTGTGCTGGAAAAGCGTCCAACATCCTCGAAAGTGTCTCAATCTATGTTGATAATGCAGAAAGTGTCGCGAGTCCATCAATCTCCTCTCCCCTTGGCTGAGTCATTCTCGTATACGACTATTGATAATTAAAGTCCGCTATGGTACCTGAAAAGAAAGAAAGAAAAAATAGAAAGAGAATTAAATAAAATAAAAAATAAAAATAAGAAACGTTTAAATTAAAACTAATTTGATTAAAATTAATATTGGCATTATTAAACTAATTCCCCGGCAACGACGCCAAAAACTTGTTGATCGATTTCTTAATCAAAACATGCGTGCAAGTATACACGATCAACAAGTAATAAAGTGAACATAGAGTATCGTTCCCACGAGGAATTATTTAATAAAAATCACCAAGTACTAGTTCTCAACCAAACTAATTTTATTTAAACAATCGATTTAATGTTGTGAATTAAAATATATAATTAAACTACTACTACTACCACCACTAATTGAAAATCAGGTTATAGAGATTTTAGATCACAACTTCACTTATTGTTTCACTTATATTAAAACAATTCTTATTAATTATGATCAATATTCTAGATTGTTAATCAGGAACTCATTAGTATTTATAACCACATTCTGATGCATCACAAACATATTAATTCAAATCCACAATTGATAGAATTGAATCAAACACCCTAATTAACTAATTCATTATATTCTTATGTGAATTATAATTAAAAATGATTTAAAGTATATGTTCTCTATCAGATTACACACGGCGTAAAGGCATATCACTGTCCTAAACACAAATCATGAATTCCAGCACCATGCAGAAAACACAATCACATGTTATTATGATCAGATCTAAATCTATACTTCATCTTCCAAATTCATATAGATTATCATGGTAATTGTTAGCTAGACAATTAAACAATTATACACAATCATAATAGACAATCCATAGAATAGATCACATTACTTAACAAAGAATCATACTAAAATAAGTTATGCAATAAGATCCGTTGCAATCTTAAACAAGAATTTAGTCCATTATCATTGAATTAAAATCAAGAATCCACAACTGAATAGACATTAAAAGATAAAAATAGAAGTAGAGAAAAGAATTAAATCTATTGTCTGCAAATCTGATGCTCCCTTCTAGCTCCTACTCTTGATCTTCAATAATCCTCAAGTTGCTTCAATCTCCAACAATCCAATATAAACTAGAGTTTATGTTCTAATCTAATGGAGTGTTTTATTTAATCTAATATATCTAATCCCCCTTATACTATGCATCACATCATGTATTTATAGGCTACAAGTTCAATTTCTAGCTTAGGAGGAAACCCAATCCAATTTGGAGTAAAAAAAAGTATTAAAATTCACCCCAAAATGCGTTCAAGCTTGATCTGGCCCGACCCCAACGCCCCGGCGCTACTCATGGCGCTGGAATTCTGCCTCCTAGCGCCCCGGCGCTGGAAATGGCCTTTGTTTGGGCACCCCGGAGCTGGGAGCTTTTATTGGAATTTTTTGCTCTGACATCCTTTGGAAAAATGGTCATAACTTCTTCGTCCGAACTTCAATTTCAATGATTCAAAATGTTCCAGAAAGAGGAGACGTAGATCTACAACTTTAATTCTTTGCGTTTTTCGAAATAAGGGTTGGAACAATGCTGAAATTGGCCCTAGATAGGCTGTTATGTAAATGACAAGCCAAAAATGTGAATCTAGCAACCTCAAACGTCGATCCAAATAAATTTTGTCCCAATTACTACAAAACAACATAAAACATGCATGAATAGACACAAACACTTAAAAACTTCCAAAAAATTAAGCTCAAACGCACTCAATTAATGGATATAAAACTCACTCATCATAAATCAATAATTGAGACGACAAAGTTATTCATATTATTATTTGCATTATTGACAATGTCTATAAAGTTATGTCGGGAAAAAGGGTTTGGTCACCTAATTGCGCGCCAATAAGGATAAATCCTTATCGGAAAGCTCCCTCTTTCCTGGGAATGATCTGCTTGTTAATATTGCGAGTTATAATATAAATGATAAATGTTATTAGAAATGTGTTTTGTGAAGCCAAGTAGTTTGAGATAAATAGAAAGGATTTTTATGAAGTATTTGTTATAAGTTTTGCGTATTATATGCACCCCACTTACCCATTTTTTAAAATAGTCGGTAGAAAGTTATCCCATTTTTATTTTATTATATATATATATATATATATTGTATAAGTTTTGTTTTATTAGATTATAAATAGAATATTGAGCGTATTTCTTTTGAGTTAAGGAAACTTTGAGGGTAGCAAATAGTGCAAGTTTTCTTCAAGAATATCTCCGCTTTGCCAGTCGGAATTGCTTTCCTTTTAAGGTAAGGGGCATTATTTATTTCATATTCGCTTACGATATTATTTTTCGTATTCATAAGGAATTTTATTTTCATTCAATATTCGTAATGAATATCATTTTTGTTCAATATCCGTAAGGGATATTATGTTCGTTTAATATTCATAGGAATATTATTTTCGTTCAACAGTCGTAAGGGATATTATTTTTGTTCAATATTCTTATGAAATAATATTTTCTTACACACTCTGTAGTATGTAAGTAATATTATTTCGTTTCATATTCCTAATTCTACACTCATGTTGATAAGTTTTGCTTCTATACTCCTTGAAATTTGCGCTTCATCTAGTATCGTTTCATAAGGATATTTTTCTGAATATTTTTTTTAAATTCTAAGCTTTTCATGCCAGAGTACTATTCATGGGTACTATTCATACGTACGACACTATTCATACGTATGGTACTATTTATATGTATGACACTATTCACAAAGTACTATTCACCCTGGTATTATTCATTTAGAAAATTGATTTCTTTTCTGTCCAAATTATTTTTGATACATGGATATTATTCTTGAAATTTACTCCACAAAGCAGTATCATGTTGACAATTTGGACATTTTTAAACTCTGGATAAATTGAATTATAAATCTTTAATATTTATCCTTGATCTCGTTTGATTGAATTC
This sequence comes from Panax japonicus, assembly GCA_020205505.1. Classification (NCBI taxonomy): domain Eukaryota; kingdom Viridiplantae; phylum Streptophyta; class Magnoliopsida; order Apiales; family Araliaceae; genus Panax; species Panax japonicus. The sequence continues at coordinate 5,433,060 of CM035104.1, forward strand.
TTATATCATTGTCATCATCCTCATGCTTATATTGTGATGAAAGTCATCTTTGGCCCGTAGTGCATAGATGAACTATTGATTGGTATGATTATAATCATGAATTATTCGGTATAACTATGACCTATAATATTATAAATGATGTGGTAAAAGTCCTCATTGACCCGTAGTGCATTATTATTATTATTATTATTATTATTATTATTATTATTATTATTATTATTATTATTATTATTATTATTATTATTATTATTATTATTATTATTGTTATTGTTGTTGTTGTTGTTGTTGTTGTTGTTGGTGGTGGTGGTGGTGGTGGTGGTGGTGGTAGTGGTAGTAGTAGTAGTAGTAGTAGTAGTAGTAGTAGTAGTAGTAGTAGTAGTAGTAGTAGTAGTAGTTATTGATGGCGGTGGTGGTGGTGGTGGTAGTTAGTGGTAGTGTTAGTGGTAGTGGTCGTGGTAATGGTATTTTAATTTTTCAAAACCTTAGGGTTAAACCCTAAAGGTTTCACAATTTACTAATTTGCCATTAAAATTATGTGCAAAAAGACCAAAATACCCTTGCTTAACTTTTATGTTAAAAGAGTTATGGCTAAAATTGTTGCCACATCTCTTGAATTACCACCAAACACCTTGGATCAACCAATTTTGAATTACCACCAAACACCTTGAGGATTGTTTAGTTTTATAAGTTATTTTATGAAATTTTTATTTGTAAGAATTTTTTTTTGAGTTTGACCCCACTGAATTATCGGTCTGGATCTGCCCTTGGGAACAGATAGACTGGTTAGACAATGAATTATTAGTGGAGACATAGGTTTTCCAAATCCCCTAGCTATGCTAGACTTCGAAATTTATTTACATCAAGCTAGATACGCACTATGTGCTTTTGGAAATGAATTTTATTCTCAACTTCTGGTGATCATTGTGTATGTGTGGACTTCGGGCCACCGACACATCGTTACCTGTTGAGATGATAAAACTAAATTACAACGGTTTTTGAATGGTTTAAAATATAGTCTATGCTACTTGTTTCGGCTAGACGATAATGATTTGAAACATCAAAATATATTTTTATTTATCACTTATGTACCATGTAACCTGGTGCAGAGATGATAAAAAGTTGATGGAGTTGTAAATATAAGAATGCTTAATGTTGAATTTGATCTAAAATCGTTGTTCCACTATTGTATGATGTGTTATGACAAAATCACTCAATGATGGCATCCTCAAATGGGCTGTTAATACAGTACATCATCATGACGTCATTTTCAAACTAATTTTAAATTGCCAACGGGGTTTTGGCTATACATTAATATTTCATTTGAAATTGATTATTGATATGAGTCTAAGTTATTTGATTCAGCTAGACCAATGTTTATAAAAGAATTCTAAGAGTTCTTTGAAAATTTTCCCAAACCAAATTATTTTGGTGCGGAATTCTATAATAAGACTGAGGTGAACTGTACAGATTGGATAAAATTATTCAATAGCGAGAATATTCGCGAGAAATGATTAAAGTATACGTACAGGAAATGACAAAGATAAGTCCAGCTTTGGATTATATGTGCAGCTAAAAATGTAACAGTAATGTATGATAATGACATTGTATGTCGATTAGGTTATGAATTGTGTATTAAGTTAAGGTTATTCGACCTTGGGATAATGTGTAAAGTTTATTGTATAAATAATTTATGTTTATATCTTCCGCAATAGTTATAGAAATGATGTACCAGATTCGTGGTGATTTGGGACCCGGATTTAGGAGCGTCACATACCCACTCAACGTTAGTAGATATAAATATATAAAAGTAGTAGAAAGCTTAAAAATCTAAAAAATCTTAAAGTGGGCTGCCAAGAAGACTTCAGATAGCTTTTGATGCCTGAAAACTTGATTTCCACAGGTTAACCTTCACTATGTTACAAAAAAACAAGCTTACAAGTGTTTAAAAAGAAGAATCACTCAGTTTAGAGCACTCTAACAGGGATTACAGGCTGAAATGGACAAAGTTTTCTCTATTTTTCTCTTTTTTCTTTCAAATGAGTTGTCAAGAGCTCATATTTAAAGACCAAATGGCCGCGGGTCTACCTGCAGCTTCTCGGGGTTAAAACTGAGCTGACTTCCAGGGTTATCTCTAGAAGACGATTCTGTCCTCCTGCAGGGTTAGTAACAGGAACGCAAAATTTTGAGTCTCTACATTGCTCAATTATCAATTAAATGAAAGAGATAGAGAATCAAAATCATACCCTCATAGATCAAAGTTTCATCAGGTACAAGTACAACTGCAAATCATTCGCGTTCTCCTTAAATTCTACCGATTAGATTCCTTCTGTTGATCAACACAAGCCACCCAAGTGTATGGCCTCAAGAGATGATCCACCAAGGAATAACATCTAATCAAGAAGATGGGTGTTGCCAAACCTTATATTTTATCTCTATAGAAATTATAAGTACTCTCCCAACTATTGGAAGCGTGTGTAATTATCTAACCCTTTGTTCTTAGTGTTTTACTCGAGGATAAACAAAGATTTAAGTTTGGGGGTATTTGATGAGTGGTTTTTATACCTATAAATTGAGTACTTTTGACTTTATGATTTGTGTGTTTTAGAATATTTTCTATTCCTTTTTATGTGTTTTATTAATTTTATGTAGGGAATGAAGTTGGAAGCTATTGGGTTATATTCTAGCTAAATTGGAGCTATATGGATACATTTTAGTCAAATTGAAGTATATTGTAATTTTTAGCTTTTCGACGATTTGACTTCTAAAGCTTCAATGGAGTTTTGGATGGTATTAGAGTTTTAGAATGAGAAAGTGGTCTTCTTGAAGTTTGTATAGTACTTCTCAAGCTTTCCAGAAAGGTGTGGTTTGTGACGAATGAATTGTTTGAGTTGTGATTCTGGGGGACAGAATCCTTGTAAGGAGGGAAGGATGTAACAATCCAGAATTTTGTATGTAATTTCAAATATTTATATAATTAAATAAATATTTTAGCTGATGTGTGTATTGTTAAATAAATATTTGTTTAATTTGGTTATTTATTAGTTAAATAAATATTTCATGAGTTGTGGGGAATTAACTTGATTAAGTGTAATATGATAATTAATTTAATATTCGGTAATTTGTATTTTTAAGTTAATTAATTAAAAGAGTGGTGAATTAATTATTATGTGGTAATATTTTAATTTAATTTAATAATTAAATTAGAGAGTTGATAATGATTAAATGAATTGTTATAATGTTGTTTTAATTTAATTTAGTAATTAAAAGTGATGTGCTAATTTATTAAATAAAATTATAATGAAAATTATAATTTTGTGGTAATTTGATTATGTGGTATTTTGATTTAGTAAGTTGGTATAAATTTATTTAATTGAATTTGAGTACTAAAATTTAATTAAATAAAGCGTGACAATAAACTATATAGTAAGTGAGTTATTAAAATAAGCTAAAAAGAGTTTTAATTTAGTTTTACCAAACAAGACTTAAGGCTTTATTTTAAATTAAGTTTGCCAAACAAGCCTTAGTGGCTTTTGAATTTAAAAAACATAATTGATATGTATTAAGTAAAGTTATTAAGGTATATGTCAGTTTTTATTTTATGTTAATACGTATTATATGTATACGTCTTTTTTTTATGTTAAGTTAGAAAAGAGAAAGAAACAGAGAAGAGAAAAAAGAAAAAACACAAAGAGAAAGAGAGAGAGCTCTAGAGAGTTTGAGAGATGAAGGATTTTTGTGTGAATTTAAGCAACTAAGGAAGAATCCTTATCTTCTAACAAAGTTTAATCAAACAATCAAAGGTATAATCTTAGCCTCTAAGTTTTAGTTCTCTTTTTCGTTTAAAAATTCTCTATAAAGTTTATATTGATGATTAATTTTGATTTTATGGTTTGTATATACTAATTTGTTGATATAAACTATTTTTATATATGATTTGGAGTAACTTAATCCATGAAAATATTATATATGTGAAGAAATCATGTTTACAGAGAAACATAGTGATATGTGTATGATATGGCTTATTTTATAATCAAAATTGATACTCAATTTATAATATAAAGTGTAAATTGATTTTTGATTGTGTAAATATATGAAGAAACGAAAACAATGAGTTTTACTCAAACTGTTTTGGATGAAAAACGAATTTACAATATCTTGTTTCGCTAAGAATGTCTAAAAGGGAAGAAATAGCAAAAATAGTGAATTTAAAGGTTTTAGGTTAGAAGTTTGTGTAGTTTATGTTTTTAATAACATGTTAAAATATTAGTTTATGTTTCTGTAAAGTTTATGTGAATTATATGAACTAAATTTGTTGTTAGAATAAAGTTTTTAGATCAAGTTGGCTTTATTTTGTGTTCCTCGCGAACACTATCTGCGTAAAACTGTGTCGCGGCACCGCAGCACTTGTTCTTTGAGGAAACAGGGCGCTGCAGTGCCACTCAGTGCATGTTGACGAGTACCGGCGCTACAGCGCCGGTTCTGTGAGTAACAAGAGCGCTGCAGCGCCGAGACCAAGCTGAAGCACCGGTTTCAAGTCTTTATCTCGCGCGGCAGCGCCAGACCAGCGTCGCAGGGCCGGTCCTCAGTATAAACTGGGGCGTTGCAGCGCCAGTTAGCAATTTGGCCTAGAAATTTGATTTTTAATATACAATTCTATAATTGTTAAAAAAAGTGTGATCTTATGACTATAAAATGTGACTAATCATATTGTGGTATTGTTATAATACCAAAAAGGAAAATTATTATTAGTAATTAATGAGTTATGCGATAACTGAAAATTTGCGTTAATAAGTGAAAAGTGTGGATTAACTATATGGTTAAACCTAAGACTAAGAGTTGTAAATGAAATCGATATTCAGTTATGTACTGTGATAATGTGGTAACTAATTATGTCATATGACATGTGTATAAGATATTTGGGAACTTGAGTTATAACTGTTTAGCTTACACATAAGGCAAGTTTCCGAACCCTACTTTAAATTTGACCAAGTTCTTGAATTCTATTGAGCAAAGTTTTTAACCTCGTTTCCTTGTTGGAAATTGTAACCTTAGCTTACCATTTTATTCAAGCAAAGTTTATTATATGTTTTTAATGCTTTGAACTTTATTCTTAAAGCATGAATTTGTTGCTTTATAATATTCATTTATGGTTCATAACTACTCTATAATACGTTGTTGTTGAGCCTTTGCATTGTCATTGAACTTTTGATTCAACTAATCCTTAGTTGATGTACGTTGAACTCTAAATCACCCTTGAAACTTACCCAAACCAAACTTCATTTGGTGCGAACTCGTATGTTAAAACTGAGACGAACAACTCTATTATAGAGGATTATTTACGCGAAAGCGTTAAGATGTTTATGCATAATACATGGTACGAAGGGCTGACCCCCCTAAGTACGAGAAAGAATGTCCATATAGTCTACGACTGTTAAAGGTTCAAGTAGAAATACTTATAACCTGTGACATAGTTCATGGTCTTGTGACCCTCAGAGATTTTCAATATCAGTTCTTGATTATTGATACTAGTAAATGTTATGCATTTCAGTCAAGCTTATTCATTGCCAGTTATTATGTTTTCTTTAAGTGAGCATTTATTTTGCTCACTCTTGTATATATATAACCATTGCAACTAAAGTTGAGAAGGTTGACGAGCTAACCACTAGTAAAGGGAAAGGCAAGATGAACAAGTGTTGAAGACTTGTTAATTGTTGAGACTTGTGTTTTTAAGACTTGGTTTTAATTATGTGATGTAATTAATTACTTTTTTCGCATTTGATGAATGTTTTAAGGTTAAACAACCTGGGATTTATCGGTTTAAGTTATGTAACTCTTTAATGGGAAGATTTATTGCTTAAGTTTTATATAACTTGGGTAGTTAGAAATGAATATTTGGATAGTGAACACCAAATCATGAAGGGATGAAGTACCCAGATTTGGCGTGGTCACATTGTGACGCCCCCAAAATTAGGTATACATCACCCATCTTAGGTAGTCAGATACATGGTACATCATTCAAATACAACTTACTAATACTACTGTCGTGTACAATACGACAAAATATAACTGTGAGTTTGAATACAATTATTATCTACTAGAGATTATAAAAACTCAAAAAGAGTCCTCATTACAATTATTAATACACTATTTCACAGAATAGTGAGGACTACTAAGGCTATCCTCTGGACCGTCACTCCGTTCCCCGACTAGTCCCTGCTATGTTCTCATTTCCTAAAGAGAACAGTGAAAGAAAGGGTGAGCTCAACTAGCCCAGTAAGAAATATTATGACTAAGATAATGCAGAATAAATTATCGTTAGCCTTCAACAGTATTAAACTGATAAAATATAACAACATCAAGTTTAACAGTAGCGGATCAAGCAATCCATTAAAAGAGTCAAGTAGAGAATAGAATCTACTATCTTTTATGATTTAAAAAGTTTTTAATCACTTTTATCGCTGAGACTCAGCTTAATAAATAATCCACATCATCCCTGCACTACGGCCATGGATACTCATTAGGGTCACGACCACAAATTTCATGCACTACAGGCCAAGGATATTTGTGTATTCATCAATGGTCATGATTACGCCAACAACTGTCCATCAATGAACTACGGGCCAATGAGAACTTTTACCACATCACTTGTTTCATTACGGTCATGATTACACCGAATAATCCCTGGTCATAATCATACCAAGTCCATCCATGCTCTACAGGCCATAGATGACTTTCAAAAAAATATAAACATGAGGATGATGACAATGATATAAGAATTCAATAAAAACAAGTTCAAGAATTAATTTGTCCAAGAACTACTAATGTCCAAATTGTCCACATGATACTGCTTTGTAGAGTAAAATTCAAGAATGATCAGAAGAATATTTCCATGAAAAGATACTGGATGAAGCGCAAATATCAAGGATATTCTACTAATTTCATGGAGTATAGAAGTCAAAACTTTAACCAACTGAGTATAATAAAGAATGGAATAATAACAGAAATCACCATGCATGAGGTACATCGCATAGACAGGTTATTCTAACAGAATAATAATAACGGAACCAGGTCAGGCAAAATTTGCACCGACAGGATGCTCCAACAGAATAATAAAGACGGAACCAGGTCCGGTGTAAAACACACAGACAGGATGTTCCAACGGAATAATAATAAAGACGGAACCAGGTCCGGTGTAAAACACACAGACAGGATGTTCCAATAGAATAATAGAAGAATGTCACCAAGTATAGGGTATTCCGCGTATACAGGTTATTCCAACAGAATAATAAGAAATGGAATAACAGAAGTTCTCTTTTTGAATACAAAAGAATAATATCCCTTACCGTAACAGAAACTGGATATAGGAAAAGAAAAGTTAAGTAGCAAAAAGTTTTTCTTCTATCTCTCTATAGTTTCTCTCTCTAGAGTTCAGTGAATTCGTAAGAAAATAATGAAGGAATGAGCTTCTATTTATAGGAAAATGGAATGCATAGTAACTAATCTATGAACGGTCCAGATTGATTTACTTTAATCTGACGGTCCATATTTAAAGAAAAATCTTTTAAATAAAATATAATATATTCTATTTATATAAAAAGATTTTTACTATACAAACACTATGCAACACTATGCAAAATACTATGTAATACTATGCATAATAAAATATAATATATTCTATTTATAGAATAACTTTAATAAAGTATTCTGTTTTATATAAAAAGATGTTTCTGTTTTATTACGTTAATAATACGAATAAAACAAAACGTCATCATCGCTATAATAATTCATATTATTAATCGACAATAATTGAATCAAACTGAGCGACTTCTCACATAAATATCAATAATCAATACCGTGTGCTACTATGCAACAACGCGTATTACTGTACTTTTACTACCCAGTAGTTCAACAGTATCAACGGTAAAACTTCCGCCGTTATTTTTAATAAAATATTTTTGTCGTTTTCTCAATCCGACAATAATTCCGTTGTGGGGTCCACCAATAATTGTACAGTCGTACGAATATTTTCTGACACAAAGAATATTCCCTGACCAATCGAATATAATATAACAACTTGCATACTTTGCAAAATTTATAAATACTACCCACAACTATAATATTATCTCAAATTCACACCATAATATTAAAAAATTATTTCGAGAAAATTAAACCTTTATTCATAAAATCTGGGGTTTCACAATCTCCCCTCTTTATGGAATTTCGCCCTCGAAATTTACGTACGTACCTGGTATGCCGAACAGGTGAGGATACCTTGACTTCACTTCAAATTCTAACTCTTGAGATATAACCTTTGAGTGTTGAATACAATTCTTCTTATCCAAGATTGTAACACGTATCTCTTCAAACGTTAAATCATCCGCTATCTCGTCCGGTTCTAAATTAATAATGTGGTTCGGGTCGTCCACATATTTACGTTATGAACACGCAATATATTTGGTGGTAAAACGAGTCTATAAGCCACAGTTCATACTCAATCGAGAATTTCAAATGGGCCAATTAAATCGAGGGTTGAGATTTCCTCTCTTCAGCAACTCTTGCTTCTAAAATAACACCCTCTTGAACATTCTTCTTCACATTCATCAGATTCGGGTATGTAGCTTGAGCGTCTTTAACTTTATCGATTAAAGTCAATTTTACTCGTATATTTGTTATCTTCACGTGGGTCCCTAGAGTCTTTAACTCTATCTTCATCATTTACAAGTTATACGAAATGAGTCTTTGTGTTAACAACATCGCACTTGTAAACGCATACGATCTTCTACTCAACACGTCAGCTACCACGTTCGCTCTTCCACGATGATATTGAATAGTACGATCGTAATCTTCAACAGCTCGAGTCAACGTCTTTGGTGCATGTTACTTTCGTTTTAGTTGAAAAAATTATTTTGAGGGTTTAAGAAATGGGTTTTGTACTGGTGTCAATACAAAATTCGATTTCATGCTCTGGGGTAGGCTAAGAAGTCTTCAGGAATACGTCAAGAGATTTATTAATGATAAAAATATCATTCAAAACTGTTACTCACATCCAAGACTTGGATAGTACGTTATATTGATACCAACTGTGACTTCTATCCCTTAACCTAGATAGCACCTCACAATGATACCTATCAACTTGTTATCGTCATTCACGACGTCACCTACAGAAAGTCTGACTTCGGTGCATTCCACACAAGGAAGTCATCAACAAAAGGATCGGGGCTCTTTACTTATGGCTTGATATGACAATGATTGAATTTAGTGGTTTGGTTGCTTGAATTCGCATAATAGGTTGGTTAGGAATATGAAAGCTAACAACCTTATGAAAAACATGATGAGTAGTTAACCAATCGTTTTCTAAAATCGCATCAAAGGCAAGTATTTTCAAAGAGACAAGATCAACACGTAACGTGAAAGTGTCGATTTGAATCAAATAAGATTTATAAACAGTGGAGGTAACGAAGGTTTCTCCTAATGGAGTTTCAATAGATAAATCAAAGTTTAACTTCTCCGGAGTTAAATACAAACATTGAACACAACTAGGTGAAATAAAAGAGTGAGTAGAACCGGTATCTAACACGGTAAAGACTTCGTAAGAGCTTATAATTAACTTACCCGTGATAATTTTATTCAGGTTCCTCGTCACGAGAAAAAAACGCTCTCTCTTAAACTACCGGCTTTGGCTTATCTGGGACATCCTTTGGCATCACTATCCCGATTAGACTTGACTTCAGCATACGACAAAATCGAGCTAGATGACCTTCTCTTCCGCAATTAAAACACGCTTTGGATTGTTGCGTACAGTTTGGACGAATGTGTCCCTCTTGTCCGCATTTGAAACATACGACCGGTGGTCGTTCTTCTTCCTTTAAAACGGGTGCTGGTACCGACGTCTTTACGTCATTGTTGAACCTTCTCTTCTTGAAATGTCCATTCTTATTATTTTGGCTATGATTATTACCGAAGTGGTTACCATTTCTGACATGTTGATTCCCTCCATGCTTATTATCACCGCTTTGATGACTGTTATCACCGGTATTATCATTTTGCCGGCTGCTCTCTTTTGGTTTGGTTGACTCGTTATCGCGCTCCACCAACTGAGGCCTATTTACAACATCTGAATACAAACACAGTTTATGAGAAATAAGATGTTGACGTATCTCCGGCTTCAAACCTCTTAAAAATAATCGCATCATTCTCTCTTCATTATCCACCAAGTGGGACGCAAACCGGGATAATTCCGCAAATTTTGCCTCGTATTGCGACACGGTCATATTGTTTTGCTCCAATTTGATAAACTCCACCTCCTTCATGTGACGAATACTATCGGGAAAGTATTTGTCGTTGAACAGCTCTTGGAACTTCTCCCAAGACATCTTCAGTACGGCAGGTTGAGTACGTTTTACCGATTCCCACCAGTAATCTGCCTCTTCACGCAACATAAAGGTGGCAAAGGGAACCTTTTGCTCCTCGGAGCATCCCAAGACATCAAATATCTTGGTGATCTGCTTTAACCACGTCTCCGCCTTAAGTGGTTCTGGCTTTCCCAAAAACTCTGGTGGTCCCAGCTCCTTGAATTGCTTAGCGGTGACCAACCATGGGTTGCCATTGTTTCCTCCTGCATTATGAACAGGAGCCGCCTTCTCCCGTTGTTGCATGAATTGCTCCTTAAACTGCTTAGCGGTGACCGTCCGAGAGATCAGTATTTCTACCTGTATTTTGGACAGGAGCTGCCTTAGCCTGTTGTTGCATGAATTGCATAAAGCCTCTGACCATCCCATCATTCACCATTTCATCGGTGTTATTATTTTCATGAGGAGTATTGTCCTCTAGTTGCACATTATCCTGATTATTGATCTGTGGAGACTCAACGGTCTCCTGTGCTCCATTGATAATCTCAACATTCTCGGATGCCATTTTTAAACACTGCCACAAAACAAGGGTTAATTAACATATGACATATTATCCCTATACTTTGACCGACCAATTAAATACAAAATAAATTTAAGTAGGTCATATTAGCGAAGGAATTCCCCGTCTCTCCCCTCCTAGTTCTAGTCTCACATTTTAGCCAGGGATCATATCCCTAAGCTCTGATACCAACTGTGACGCCCCCAAAATTAGGTATACATCACCCATCTTAGGTCGTCAGATACATGGTACATCATTCAAATACAACTTACTAATACAACTATCGTGTACAATACGACAAAATATAACTGTGAGTTTGAATACAATTATTATCTACTAGAGATTATACAAACTCAAAAAGAGTCCTCATTACAATTATTAATACACTATTTCACATAATAGTGAGGACTACTAAGGCTATCCTCTGGACCGTCACTCCGTTCCCCGACTAGTCCCTGCTATGTTCTCATTTCCTGAAGAGAACAGTGAAAGAAAGGGTGAGCTCAACTAGCCCAGTAAGAAATATTATGACTAAGATAATGCAGAATAAATTATCGTTAGCCTTCAACAGTATTAAACTGATAAAATATAACAACATCAAGTTTAACAGTAGCGGATCAAGCAATCCATTAAAAGAGTCAAGTAGAGAATAGAATATACAATCTTTTATGATTTAAAAAGTTTTTAATCACTTTTATCGCTGAGACTCAGCTTAATAAATAATCCACATCATCCCTGCACTACGGCCAAGGATACTCATTAGGGTCACGACCACAAATTCTATGCACTACGGGCCAAGGATATTTATGTATTCATCAATGGTCATGATCATGCCAACAACTGTCCATCAATGAACTACGGGCCAATGAGAACTTTTACCATATCACTTGTTTCATTACGGTCATGATTACACCGAATAATCCCTGGTCCTAATCATACCAAGTCCATCCATGCTCTACAGGCCATAGATGACTTTCAAAAAAATATAAATATGAGGATGATGACAATGATATAAGAATTCAATAAAAACAAGTTCAAGAATTAATTTGTCCAAGAACTACTAATGTCCAAATTGTCCACATGATACTACTTTGTAGAGTAAAATTCAAGAATGATCAGAAGAATATTTTCATGAAAAGATACTGGATGAAGCGCAAATATCAAGGATATTCTACTAATTTCATGGAGTATAGAAGTCAAAACTTTAACCAACTGAGTATAATAAAGAATGGAATAATAACAGAAATCACCATGCATGAGGTACATCGCATAGACAGGTTATTCTAACAGAATAATAATAACGGAACCAGGTCAGGCAAAATTTGCACCGACAGGATGCTCCAACAGAATAATAAAGACGGAACCAGGTCCGGTGTAAAACACACAGACAGGATGTTCTAACGGAATAATAATAAAGACAGAACCAAGTCCGGTGTAAAACACACAAACAGGATGTTCCAACGGAATAATAATAAAGACGGAATCAGGTCCGGTGTAAAACACACAGACAGGATGTTCCAACAGAATAATAGAAGAATGTCACCAAGTATAGGGTATTCCGCGTATACAGGTTATTCCAACAGAATAATAAGAAATGGAATAACAGAAGTTCTCTTTTTGAATACAAAAGAATAATATTCCTTACCGTAACAGAAACTGGATATAGGAAAAGAAAAGTTAAGTAGCAAAAAGCTTTTCTTCTATCTCTCTATAGTTTCTCTCTCTAGAGTTCAGTGAATTCGTAAGAAAATAATGAAGGAATGAGCTTCTATTTATAGGAAAATGGAATGCATAGTAACTAATCCATGAACGGTCCAAATTGATTTACTTTAATCTGACGGTCCATATTTAAAGAAAAATCTTTTAAATAAAATATAATATATTCTATTTATATAAAAAGATTTTTACTATACAAACACTATGCAACACTATGCAAAATACTATGCAACACTATGCATAATAAAATATAATATATTCTTTTTATAGAATAACTTTAATAAAGTATTCTGTTTTATATAAAAAGATGTTTCTGTTTTATTACGTTAATAATACGAATAAAACAAAACGTCATCATCGCTATAATAATACATATTATTAATCAACAATAATTGAATCAAACTGAGCGACTTCTCACATAAATATCAATAATCAATACCGTGTGCCACTATGCAACAACGCGTATTACTGTACTTTTACTACCCAGTAGTTCAACAGTATCAACGGTAAAACTTCCGCCGTTATTTTTAATAAAATATTTTTGTCGTTTTCTCAATCCGACAATAATTCCGTTGTGGAGTCCACCAATAATTGTACCGTCGTACGAATATTTTCTGACACAAAGAATATTCCCTGACCAATCGAATATAATATAACAACTTGCATACTTTGCAAAATTTATAAATACTACCCACAACTATAATATTATCTCAAATTCACACCATAATATTAAAAAATTATTTCGAGAAAATTAATTCTTTATTCCTAAAATCTGGGGTTTCACACACATGATTTGCGAAAACTCGAGTTCATTTGGACCTCCAAACATTTTGTCAAAGTGAGTTTATTCTTCCTAGGATTGAAGACTAATTTGTGTATAGGATAAGAATATACGTATATGTCGTGTGTAGCCAATTTGAGAATTTAAGCTTAATGAATCTGTTCTTAATTATTTCATATAAAAATATAGTGATATAATTAGAAGGGATATTTTTATTTAACTATCAGAAGGGTTTTATAAATAAATAAAAATTCTCAGTTAATGATTTAATATGATTAATTAATTGAAAATAGGGTAAAGAGATTTTGACGAAGTATTGGGGGAAATTGTAATCTTAACCTTATAAATATAATATTAATCCTTGTTTAGTAATTTAGTTTTAGTTCATCAGTTGAATTTCGTAATTTAAATTTGCTTATTTAAATAAGATTACATTAACATAAAGTTAGTAGTTAGATTAATATTATTAACATATCCCTCGTGAGATTGACACTCTACTTATCATTTTATTACTTGTTGACTACGTATACTTTCGTGTAAATTCTTAATAGTAATTTCGGACAACAAACTCCTTCAATAGAAGAGGTTGATCTTCTAGATGATTCTCAAATATTTCTTTTGGCAGGTGGAGCCGTACTTTGTTTGGGATCATCAAATGGATCTAGCCTTATAGATTCGTTGTTTCTAAATTGAATTATAACAGATCTATCATCATTTCCAATTATATTATGTAATTGACCATCTGATCAGTGTACCCTTTTATGTACTTCATTTGCTAATGTCCAATCTTCTAGTATTGTAATTTGACCCCATTTGAGTGGTCGTCGTACCGAAATATGTCTTTATAGGATCTGTTTGAAATACTGTAGTATCTCTGTAAGACCCCGAATTTTATGAAATGAAAGTATTCAATTTTTTTATAATTTAGTAAATGGTTAAATTGATAAAAGGTTAAAGTTAAGGGCGATATATGAAAATTTTGTAAATTAAGCAAGTGGTTATAAAATATTCGTTTGGTCGGAGAATATTCTTTTTGTCGGGGAATATCCGTACGACGACACAATCATTGGTGGACCCCGCTACGGAATTACTGTCGGAGTTAAAAAAAGACAGAAATAATTTTATGAAAATAACGGTAAAAGTTTTACCGTTAGACTGTTGAAATACCCGGTGGTAAAAGTACAGTAATTCGCGTGGTTGCATAGTAGCACACGGTATTAATTATTTATGCTTACGTGAGAAGTCACTCAGTTATACTCAATTATTACTACAGTAGTTGCTGCATAATATCTCTCATATTATTGATTCAATTATTGTCACAGTATCATCTGCATAATATCTTATATTATTAAATCAATAATTGAGACGACAAAGTTATTCATATATTATTTGCAATATTGACGATGTCTAGAAAGTTCTGTCAAGGAGAGGTTTGCTCACCTAATTACGCGTCAATAGGGAGAAATCCTTATCGGAAAGCCCCATCTTTCCTGAGAATGATCTGATTGTTAAATATTGTGAGTTATAATATTAATGATGAATAAGTTCGTGTTGATTACAGATGAAATTGTTGATAAAAATATTTCCATTGTATTGGGATTATTAGTGTTAGTGAAAATCGACATTTATTTCGATAATTATTGATTTCTGGAGGTTATATTGACCAATCAGGTAATTAATCAAATAAATGAGCAATTAATTGCTATTAATTCACATGCTTATAACTATTTATTCACATGTGTGTACTATTGATTCAAATGCATGTACTATTAGGGGAGGTGGTGCAAGATTGATAATACTTGCATGTCTAAATTAAAATTTGAGGTATAGATGAAGGAACTATACTGTAACTATTTTTCACATGTATACAACTATTGATTCACATGAATGTAATATTGATTCACATGCATGTACTATTAGGGGAGGTTGTGCAAGTTTGATAATACTTGTAACACTAAATTAAAAATGAAGGAAAAGATGAAAGTATTATACTGTAAAAATTCGAGCCCCAAAACGTGCAATTATAGAAACTATATTTTCCTATAAATAGAAACTTATTCTTCTTTCATTCTCACCAATTGACTAAGACTCACAAGAGCATTTATAGAGAGAGAAGCTAAAGAAAGGAAGAAGAAGAGTATTCTGCTACTTCACTATTTCAGTATCCAGCCTTCTACTAAGGTAAGGGGTATTATTTCTTTCGTATTCATAAGGGATATTATTTTTGTTCAATATTCAAATAAAATAATATTTTCTTCCTTACTCTATAGTGTGTAAGTAATATTATTTCGTTTCATATCCCTAATTCTACACTCATTTTGTTGAAGTATTACTTCTATACTCCGTAAAATTAGTAGAATATCCTTGACATTTGCGCTTCATCTAGTATCTTTTCATGGAAAAAATTATTCTGAGTATTCTTGATAATTATTGATCTTTTCATGCCAGAATACTATTCACAGGGTACTTTTCACAAAGTACTATTCAGGAAGTACTATTCATGGGATACTATTCATAAAGTACTATTCACAAAGTACTATTCACCCGGAGTACTTTTCATGACAAAAATTGATTTCTTTTCTGATATAATATTATTCTTGAATTTTACTCCACCAAGCAGTATCATGTTGACAATTTGGATATTTTTAAAACTCTGGATAAATTTAAAGTCTTTAATATTTATCATTGATTGCGTTTGATTAATGCTTATATCATTGTCATCATCCTCATACTTATATTGTGATGAAAATCATCTTTGGCTTACGTGCATAGATGGACTATTGGTTGGTATGATTATGACCAGGGATCATTCAGTATAATCATGACCTGTAATGTCACAAGTGTTATGGATTATTGAGCTGAGTCTCAGCGAAAGTTGTTGGTATGATCATGACCATGCGTTCTTTTCGGCCAATGGTGCAAAGATGAATTTTTGTTTGGCATGATTATGACCATTGATGAAAACACGAATATCATTGGTCCGTAGTGCATGGATAATTTGTGGTCGTGATACTAATGAATATCCTTGCCCCATAGTGCATGGATAATTCAGTGATGTAGATTATTTATTAAGCTGAGTCTCAGCGATAAAATTGATGATAAACTTTTAAATCATAGAAGATAGTAGATATCATGCTCTACTTGACTCTTCTAATGGATTGCTTGTTCCGCTGCAATTGTTGATCTAAAACTTGTTGTCTATTGTATTCTATCAGTTGTTATAATGTTGAAGGCTAAGGATAATTTATTCTGAATTATCTTAGTCAAAATATTTCTTACTAGGCTAGTTGAGCTCACCCTTTTCTTTCACTGTTCTCTTAAGGAATTGAGAATATAGTTGGGACTAGTCGGGGAATGGAGTGACGATCCAGATGGTTGTTATAGTAGTCCTCACTATTTTATGAAATAGTGTGATGATAAATGTAATGAGGACTTCATTTGAGTTTGAATACTGTCTATGAGACAATATTCGTGTAAAAACTCTCAGCTACGCTTTTGTCGTATTGTATAAAAGAAGTTTGTATTTGATTTATGTACCATGTATTTGGTGAACCAAGATGGGTTGTGAGGACCTATTTTGGGGGCGTCAGACTCTCTCCTTTTGTCTTTGATCAAATTATTTTTCAAATTAACGTCAAGAGTAATAGTGTTCATAAATTTAATAAAAATCCTATAGATGGACAACAAATCCATCTCAAAACTTGATGTTTGAACATTTAATATTAAGGTTTTTAAGATCGTTGGATCTAACAGAGAGATAGAGAAATTTGGAAAGCTATTAAAATAAACCAGTCCTTCTGAAAGAGATGGGGTTACACACCCTAATAGGGAATCAGAAAATCTTAAATGCATTTTATCTCTTAATCATTTCATAAGAGAAATTTTTAAGCCATTTTTAGTTAACGGTTTAATCGCTACTTGAACCACACCAATATAGAGGAATTTATATCCTCTTTTAACTACATTTTCTAATACCTTTTTAGGTAATAATTCAACAGTCATATGGCCTTGAGTAATCAGGAGTGATTGCTCAACAAATTTGATAATATAATCAGATTTCAAAAAAAAAACCTGAGTAACAGAAGTTTTAGGTATAAACCAATTTTGTAAATGGTTTTTAATTTCTCTAATAGAGACTACCTTCTTACTACCACTGGGAGTAGAATCCAGAGAAGCGGACAAAGAAGAAGTAGTCATAGATCTAGCTAAGTTTCTTATCAAATTAGCCATTAGTGGTATTCACTAATTAAAGACTTTTAAGAGGCAAGAGGGCAAGATTCACATAAAGGGAAGTCCACTTAGGGATTTATGTCTAACACGACCACCATAATAATTGTGACGCCCCCAAATACGGGTTCCTTTGAACCATGGATCCGGTCCGCCATTGTGACTACTATCGTCAACTATTTATATCTCTTATTCATAACTTACTGAATATAACTTTACTTATTACATAGTTTAGAATATAAATTCTTTCCATTACCAGGATCTGCACAATGACCCCAAACTTTTATAAGTTTCACAACTTGGTCATTTACTATTCCTATTTTACATCACATTCGATGTTGTACAAATATGCGAAATAATTTAAACCTTTTCAATCTCTTTTGAAAATAAATCTCTTATTGATATCTTAACTTGATCCAATTACATATAAATTATGTTATGATTCATTTAATTCGAATTACTGTATAAATTTTTACATCTCGATTCGAATTTCTCTATGTATCATATATTACAACTTAACATGTATTACACATTGTAAACTACTGTCATGTACATCTCCTAGAACCTAAACATGGCTCAAGAGTATATATTTAAATAAACGAATCAATCTCCTTCGATACTATTGAGTCTATCAATCAAGTATCATGTAATCATTACCGTGAGTCCTTAACCTACAAAAGTGGTTATTTGCAAGGGTGAGCTCGACAGCCCAACACTTCTAACAGTTTTCATGCAGCACATAGCATATAATAGTATACTCAGCACATGCATTCATAATCGATTAATATTTACTACGCATGTTACTTCTCACATAACATGCATAGAGGTTTATATCACAAGCATATCATCAAAGATCAACTTTCACATTTCATACATATCTCATATGCATCTCATATATATACATCAACATTTTTATAGCATAATATAGCTTAACTAATAGTTATCAAATTCATATATCAAATAGGAACTGAAAGACTTGCCTGATTCATAGTTTATGAACTACGACTTAACTGCTTAACGCTTATCTGCACTTCGTGTATTCCTACATAGTTATATAATCATGGATTCATATCCATCAGTAACATATTTCATGTATTCTCAATGTAATAACAATGTTACATTGTTTCCTAACTAGGTTCGTAAAACCTACATTTCACTTTCTCATCACATTCTCGGAAGGTTCGTATAGGTATACCTTAACCATTCGGACATGACATCAACATTCATATATAGCTATCACATACTTGATTCACTATGTGTTCGTCATATTTCAAACTCATAGATGAATGTTTTATATAGTTCTTGTATTTTGCAAACTTTAATAAATTTTAACAAATTTGGGTTTTATATAACCATTACACGCTCTCAGGCTTAAAACATCATCCATGTCAAGTACTATAGCTTAGGACAGTACTATAAGTAAGTTGCCAAAATTAAAAAGCAAATAAAATGTCCAGATCAAACTTTCTTGCAGCGCAGCTGTGCTGAGGTTAGGCTTGGGACTGGCGCAACTGCGCCGTCCCCTGACCAGACCAAAGTTGAATATTTATTTTCTGGTTTCAGTCCAAACTTCAACATACATACATACTTATACTTAACATGAATACACGCTAGAGGTCTTTACATACTTGTATGACCACTTCAAGTTCACCCTTATATGTAGGGACTTTAGTTTAGGATTTTCACGAAATTGAAACCAAATAGGGTTATGTAATCATTAGGTGTACTAATTAGCCTTATGTTCTCATAAAGAGGTCACATAATTTGTACTACACATGCTCATACTTATTCATATCTTTTACTCATAGCTAGCATCATTTAACACTTTTAACGTGCTTTAACCTCATGCTTGGTTTACTTCCATTATGTTTAACATATAAACTTATGTTTAGAGGCATAATGAAACATAACATGGCATCTCAAGCCTTTAGAATCTAAATACTCATATAATGCAACTTAAGTTCGAAAACATGCTCGAGGTTGCCTTTGAAATCATTTTATCATAAATGATGCAATATAGCTTATATAAATCATATCTAGGGATATTCTAGACATATCATGACCTATAAATCCTTTAGAATGTAGATATCCATGCGATGCAACTAGATTTTTAAAATATGTTCAAGTTTGCTTTTAAAATCATTATAAACTTGAACGATGTAATTCAACACATGCAAGGCAACTTTAAAGCTCTTATCTCATGTAGTTAAGGCATGTTAACATCTTCATAAGATCAGAATGTACATTATGTAATATTCATGCACCTTAGTTCTTTTATATCAAGTTTTCTTAAAAACTTCCTTCACACAAGGTCTAAAAGTTTGATTATGAACAAAGGAACTATGTACACTAAGCATGCTCATTTATGTGAAAAATCAGTCATGTTAACATCTTTTCAAGTTCTGAATCTATATCTTATAGCATTCATGTCCATTAGCTTATTATACTTGAAAATTTCTCTAACACAAGACTTAACAAGTTTAGTCATGGATACGGACACCATAAACATTATATCATGATCACTTATATAAGTAATCCATCATGTATATCAATCACTAAGTTTAGAACTTGTAAAACATAAGTTTCCACAAGATTTGTTTTTCAAAACTTGGGGTTCTTGTTAAAGATCCTCTACTAATTTATGTTTGAAACCTCCTAACTCATAAGGAAACCTTATAACACATGTTATACCTCTTTTGCAGGTATATATAAGTCTTAAAACCCAATTAGCAACCACTTAGCATAACAGAACTCAGCAACTGTGATGCACCCCACTATAAACAGGGCGCAGCTGCGCCACGTCGAAGTCAGAAGCAGTAAACAGACTCTGTTTTGTAGAGTGTTACCCAACTTCATTTCCCTTGATTTAAACATGTTCCAAACCATTACTAAAGAGTTCATACATGTTAGTAAACTTCCTAAACACATTATAACATATTAATTCATATTAATTAACATATGAATTCAAGAAATTTCAAGAATTAAACTAGACCCATTTCAAGAACGTAGTTAGAATTTATACATTCTTGAGCTTGAATAGAACTTCCTACACTCTGGGTATGCTTCTAAAGTTTCTCAGCCACTTAGAACTCCCAAACTCAGACAATTACCAACGTCAAAAAATGAAAATCAAGCTCCTATTTATAAAGAAATTTTGGACTGGACTATGACATTACACAAGCTTGGAGTCTATAGTGTAATGGGAAGAAATAAAGCTGGTTGCTTGAGAGTTGTTTAACAACTCAGTACCAACCACCTAGCTAGCCATGATCACCTATGCTTAGCCATTTGAAAAATACGTAACTTAACTTTTAAGTCACTGTTCATGTACTTTTGTGTCAGTCAATTCGGGACAAATGAAAAATCTCAGCATCTTGTTATCTAGGCTTGGTATTGTTCTTTTAAATTCCCATAATGTAATATTACGGTACAATTGTTACCATATTAGGAATTTAAAGATAAATTTCATGCTCACATCATATAGTCCATGTACATTAAATACACACATTAAAACAACGCAGTTAGGCATTATTGTCCGAGTAGTTCCATAATTATTTCTACTACTCACATAACCACATTATAACCTTATTTAATATTAATGTTTATTCAAACATTTAATCTCCTACCTAGTTTCTAGAATACGCGGATATTTAATTATTTATGTATTACCACTACATATGATTTCACTGTACCACTTGGTACCTTATATCATTAGTCCCAATTAAATATCATACTTCACGTATTCTTAAGACATAGGTATTATATATTACTACTACTCACATTTTCCATATTACCCATAGTAATACTATTTAATGATTATACCCACATTAATATTTTAATTGGGCTAAATATCATTTAGTTGGGTACTTTCAACCCACACAATAATTAATATTAATCATTTCTTTTCAATAATTATTATGCATTCCTCTAATTAATAGAATATAATATTCTATAATATCTCTCAATTAACCAATATTTAATTCGGGTTAATTAATTAAATCTTTATTCAAGTCATGTTTTGCTAACCAAAAGAACATTTAGTCACCATTCATGACCTTATAAGAGTTATTAGTATGCATGGCTTGCAATCACATTATCAAAAACTGACTCTGCATTTTCTATAGACCGGCGCAGTTGCGCTGGTCACAGGCTTGGAAATGGCGCAGCTGCGCCATACCAAGTTCAGAGGTAGACCAGTTCTGCCTTAGCTGAAATGAAACATACGCTTCTAAATACTTTACATATTCCCCTTAAGTGTTAACTCGTCTAACATCAATGCCCTTTTTGCTTCTGGAATAGCACCTTCTTTCATTTTCTTCTTCATACGCATTAGCTCCATATCCGTAGCTTGAGCAGCTTTAAATTTATTGATTAAAGTTGGTTCTACTCGTATGTTTGATATCATCACGTGGGTACTTAGAGCCTTTACCTCTATCTCCATCCTTTGCAAGTCATACAAAATGGACCTTTGTGTTAACAACATTGCACTCGTACCCGCATATAATCTTTTACTCAATGCGTCAGCTACCACGTTTGCTTTTCCAGGATGATATTGGATGGTGTGATCGTAATGTTTCAACAGCTCAAGCCAACATCGTTGTCGCATGTTGAGTTCCTTTTGGGTGAAGAAGTATTTGAGGCGTTTATGATCTATATAGATCTCCACTTTCTCCCCATACAAGTAGTGTCTCTAGATTTTCAATGCGAAAACAACTGCTACCAACTCTAGATCATAAGTAGGATAATTCCTCTCATATTCTTTGAGTTGTTGTGAGGCATAGGTTATGATTTTCCCATGTTGCATGAGAACACATCCTAACCCTTTACCTGAAGCATCGCTGTATATAACAAATCCATCCGAACCAGATGGTATTGCCAGAACAGGTGCTGAAATGAGTCTCCTCTTGAGCTCTTGAAAACTCTTCTCGCATTCATCGCTCCATACAAATTTTGTATCCTTCCGAGTCAACTGAGTTAACGGAGTAGCGATTCGAGAAAATCCTTCCACGAATCTTCGATAATAACCAGCTAAACCCAGAAAGCTACGCACTTCGGTCACCGACTTCGGTTGCTCCCAACATTGTACTACTTCAATCTTCGTCGGTTCGACAGATACTCCATGTTTTGACACCACGTGCCCAAGGAATGCTACTTCCTCAAACCAGAACTCGCATTTCTTCAGCTTGGCATAAAGTTTGTTTTCACGAAGCCTTTCAAGTATTAGCTTCAAATGGTGCTCATGATCTTCACGGCTTTTGGAATAGATGAGGATGTCATCAATAAAGACAACAACGAACTGATCCAAATATTCCTTGAATACTCGGTTCATCATATCCATGAAAGTAGCAGGAGCATTAGTCAATCCAAAAGACATGACTAAGAATTCACAATGCCCGTACTGAGTTCTGAAGGCAGTCTTTGGAATATCCTCAGTTTTAATCTTCAGCTGATGATATCCAAAACGAAGGTTGATCTTTGAAAATAATTGTGTTCCTTGAAATTGGTCGAACAGGTCATCAATATTAGGTAGCGGATACCTATTCTTGATGGTGACATGGTTTAATTCTCGGTAGTCAATACAAAGTCGCATACTCCCGTCTTTCTTCTTTACGAATAAAACAGTAGCACCCCAAGGAGATGTATTAGGACGAATGAAACCTATGTCTAAAAATTCCTGTAGTTGGACTTTTAACTCCTGAAGTTCAATAGGAGTCATTCGATATGGGGTTTTAGAAATGGGTTTTGTACCCGGTTCAAGGTCAATAAAGAATTCAACATCACGTTCTGGGGGTAGACCGGGAAGCTCTTCAGGAAATACATCAGGAAATTCTCTAACCAAAGAAATATTATTCAAATCTGACTTGTCTCTGTTCAAATCCATAACATGGGCTAAGAAAGCTTGACATCCGTTTTTCAATAAACGAATAAATTTGTGGCTTGATATGACAGTGACTGATTTTAGTGGTTTAGTAGTTTGAATTCGTATGACATGTTGGTTAGGAATATGAAAACTAACAACCTTACAAAAACAATCAATTTTAGCATGATGAGTGGTTAACCAATCAATTCCTAAAATCACATCTAAAGCAAGTATCTTTAAAGAGATAAGATCGACAGGTAATGTGATAGTGCCAACTTGGATCATGCAAGATTTATAAACTGTAGATGTAACGAAGGTTTCACCCAACGGAGTTTCAACAGATAAGTCAAAGTCCAATTTCTCCGGAGTCAAGTTTAAACATTGAGCACAAGCAGGAGAGATAAAAGAATGGGTAGAACCGGTATCTAGTAAGGTATAAAGTTCGCAAGAGTTCAAGATTAGCTTACCCGTGATCACCTCGTTCGGGTTCCTCACGTTTTGGCCAGTCACGACAAGCGCTCTTCCAGGAACCGCTGATTTCGACTTATCCGGGACAGCCCTTGGAGTCACCATCCCCATTGAACTTGGTTTTGCTACAGAACAATCCCGAGCTATGTGGCCTTCCTTTCCACAGTTGTAACATACCTTGGATTGTTGTGGACAGTTTGGGCTGATATGTCCCTCTTTCCCGCATTTGTAACATCTAACTGGCGGTCGTTCTCTTCGCCTAGAATTTGTTGTTGGTGTTGGTGCAGGTGCTGATGTCTTCCCGTCATTGTTGAATCTCCTCTTTCTGAAATTTCCACTTGACTCACCTCTACTATTATCATGGCGACGATGACCACCCGGGTGGTTACCGCCTTTGTTCGTATTTTTCCTCCTCGTTGGTTATCATCGCTCTGATGACTGCTGTCACCGGTATGACCCTGGTTGTGGTCCCTCGGTTGAACAAACTCACTATTTCACTCTAATAATTGAGCCTTGTTAACAACATCTGAATACAGAGAAAATTTATAAGAGATAAAGTATCGACGAATATCGGGTTTTAGACCTCTCAGAAACATCCTTGTCATTCGTTCCTCATTCTCTACCAAATGAGGTACAAACCTGGATAACTCAGCAAACTTCGCTTCATATTGGGAACATTCTCATACACTCCATTGTTAACATTCTCAGCATCCATTCTTAAATACTGCCATAAAATAAGGGTTAATTAAACAAATTAACATATCACATAATATCCCTATATTATGACCGACCAACAAATAAGCTTAGATAGGACACACAAGCGAAGGAATTACTCATCTCTCTCCTCCTAGTTCTATTCCCCGATCTCCGCTAGAGACCATATCCCTAAGCTCTTATACCAACTGTGACGCCCCCAAAATAGGTATACAACACCCATTTTGAGTCGCCAAAATCATGGTACAGAAAGCAAACTACAACTTCAAAGTACAATTATCGTGCAAAATACGACAACACATACTGTGAGTTTAAATACAAATATTGTCTTCTAGACAATATTCACGCTCAAATAAGTCCTCATTATAATTATTCAAACATTATTTTACAAAAATAGTGAGGACTGCTAAAACATCTTTCTAGAACCATCACTCCATATCCCGACTAGATCTTACTATGTTTTCACCTCCTGAGAAGAAAAATGGAACAAAAAGGAAAAGAGTGAGCTTAACTAGTCCAGTAAAAAATATTATGACTAAGATAATATTCAACAAATTATCATTAGTCTTCAACAGGGAAAAATCTGATAAAATATAATAGACAACAAGTTTTAGATCAACAACTGCAGCGGAAACAACAATCCATTAGAAGAGTCAAGTAGATAATGAGTTCTACTATTTTCTAATAATTAAAAGTCCATCATCAATATTTTATCCCTGTAACAATAATCAATATACATCTTTAATCAAATATTCATCTTTGCACTACAAGCCAAATATATTCATTTGTATCACCAGTTGGTCATATCCATCTCAACACCTGTTCATCTTTGCACTACGGGCCAAAGATATTCATCAGTTAATCATTCATCTTTGCACTACAGGCCAAAGATATTAAGTAATATCATCATTTAGGACTGAGGATGATGAAAAATATTTTAAAGAAAACGAATCCAATGAGACAGAAGGACAAATATTAAGGATTCGTATAACAGTTTATCCAAGATCAATAATACTTCATAATAACCAATTTTGAAGAAGAATTCAAAAAATAAAGACCAAAACATGGATACAATCAAATATAGTAACCATAATAGACATCTTAGACAAAAAGAAGAAAATTTCATTTTTCGGTGAATAGTGTCGTATTCGTGAATAGTGTCATATACGTGAATAGTGTCATATACATAAATAGTAACCCCGATACAAAAAGTTCCAAATTTGATAAAAAGTTCAGACCAATATTTTGGCATAATGATATTGAAGAAAATAATATCATTTAAGAAGAAAATAACATCCCTTACCTCAAAATAACGGTACTTCTGATCGGAATATTGGATAGAAAGCTGAAGGAAACTTGTACCGAACAGCAAGTCTCAAAGTATCAAAAATATGCTCAATATTCTAGAGAGAAAGAAAACTAGTTTCTGGTGTGATTTTCAATTCTAACCTAAGCGCCTATTTATAGAAAAATGCTAGAACGCCGTAGGAGACTAAATAATAAATTAATAATATTTCATTTCTTATTTTCTACGCATGCTTCTTGACCAAGCTCAGCCACCAGCCATCTTTGAACAAAATCTGGCAGCCCACATGGGTTAAACAAAAGTGGGTCCCACCCATAATTTAATAAAAATCATTTTATTTTCTGAAACTTCAGTAATTCATAGAAAATAACTCGTTTATCAAAAAAATATGAATTTTATGTCCATTCCACAAAAATCGAATTCTCTACAACTTTGTAGCTTTGAGTTTTTCCAAATTCCAAACATAAAATATCTGAAATCCACAAACGGATGATTTTTAATACCTCCACACTGACAAAATACTGATAAAATACCTCAGCATTAATTCCTTTATTTTTATCCACATAAAAATAAATATATCTGTCATTTATATCCACATAAAATAAATATTTACTTATCGTATAAATCAATAATTAATTATTCACAAATAATATTACAGAAACACAATTATGACAACCAGGCCGTTCTCAGGAAAGAGGGGGCTTTTCAATAAGAATTTCTCCTTACTAGCACGCAATTAGGTGACCAAACCTCTCATTGATAGAACTTTCTAGACATTGCCAAAAATGCTATCTAATAATATTATTCAAATAAATGAATTATTGATCTGATAATGGGAAATACTGTGCAGTGATAATTATTGAAAAAATAATAATATAAAATATCAACGCAGCAATTATTGAATCAATAAAATAAATTATTGAACAGTAATTACTGTAACAATTATTGAGTAGTGTCTTCTTACGTAAGAATCAATAATTCAAAAATATTGTGCATCCACGCGTATTACTGTATTTTAACCACCGGGTATTCCAACAATGTTTACGGTAACAACTACGTCGTTATTTATAAAAACTCAAACTTGTCGTTTTCTTCATCCGACAGTTATTCTGTTATGGGGACCACAAATGACTGCGCCGTCCTACGAATATTTCCCGACAACAAGAATATTCCACGGCCAAACAAATATTCCCCGACAACAATGATTATTTTATAACCACTTGCTTATTTTGCAAAATTTGCATATTTCACCCATAATCAGAGAATTATATCAAATTAATACCTTATTATTCATAAAAATAATTAGAGGAAATTCGATTTTATTTATAATAAGTTGGGGTCTTACAACCTCCACTCCTTATGAAATTTTGTCCTCGAAATTGACATACGTACCTGGTGTTTCGAAAAGATGAGGATACCTCGCTTTCATTTCTGATTACAACTCCCAGGTCATTTCCTCAATAGCATGGTTTCTCCACAAAACCTTAACTTGTGGTATAACCTTCGTGTGTACGACATGCTCTTTCCTATCCAAGATCTTAACAGGTACTTCTTCGTACGTTAAATCTTCGGCTATCTCGTCTGGTTCTAAAGATATAATATGGTTCGGGTCTTTTACATATTTACAAAGCATAGATATGTGAAAACATTATGAACACGAGACATACTTGGAGGTAATGCGAGTCTATAGGCCACATTTCCTATTCGGTCAAGAATCTCAAATGGACCAACAAATCATGGATTGAGCTTTCCTCTCTTCCCAAATCTTGTAAGTCCCTTCCATGGAGCAATACGTAATAGTACATGATCTCCAATATTAAATTCCACGTCCTTTCTATGAAGATCCGCATAACTCTTTTGTCGATCCTGTGCCGTTTGTATACGTTGTCGAATCATTTGGATCTTTTCTGTACTTATGCGTACCAATTTTAGTCCTAACAATGTTGTTTCACCCACCTCGTCCCAGCATACTGGAGAGGGACAATTTCTTTCATACAACGCCTCGAATGGAGCCATGCCTATATTTGCTTGGTAACTGTTGTTGTAGGAGAATTCCACTAATGATAGGTACTTATCCCAACTCCCTTTGAAATCTAGGACATAGAGTCTTAATAGATCTTCAAGAGTTTGAATAGTACTCTTTGATTGTCCGTCCGTTTGAGGATGGTATGCTGAACTAAATCGTAAATCTGTGCCCATAGCTTTCTGCAAGCTAACCCAAAATCATCAAGTGAATCTTGGGTCACGATCCGAAACTATGGATACTGGCATGCCATGCAATCTCACAATCTCATTCATGTACATACGAGCAAGACGTTCAAGAGAATAAGTTTCTCGTATAGGTAAGAAATGAGCAGACTTGGTTAATCTATCAACAATAACCCAAATCGCATATATGCCTTGAGAAACCTTGGGAAGACCCGTAACGAAATCCATGGTAATGTGTTCCCACTTCCATTCCGGAGTCTCGAGTGGTTGCAATGGACCTTTTGGCACTTGATACTCCGCTTTTACACGTTGACAGGTTAAACACCTCAAGGTAAACTCCGCGATCTCTCTCTTCATATTGTTCCACCAAAATGTGTGTCGAATATAATGATACATTTTGGTACTCCCATGATGGATTGCAAATGGTGGGTTGTGTGCCTCCATCATAATTCTATGCTTCAAGTCAGAATCGTTAGGAACACAAAGTCTGGAGTTGAATCGAAGTATTCCTTCTACATCGATTCTTGCTTCTGAAATAGCACCTTCTTGCACTTTCTTGTTCATACGCATTAGCTCTATATCTGTAGCTTGAGCAGCTTTAACTTTATCAATTAAAGTTGGTTCTACTCGTATGTTTGATATCATCACGTGGGTACTTGGAGCCTTTACCTCTATCACCGTCATTTGCAAGTCATACAAAATGGACCTTTGTGTTAACAACATTGCACTCGTACCCGCATATAATCTTTTACTCAATGCATCAGCTACCACGTTTGCTTTTTCAGGATGATATTGGATGGTGTGATCGTAATCTTTCAACAACTCAAGCCAACGTCGTTGCCGCATGTTGAGTTCCTTTTTGGGTGAAGAAGTATTTGAGGCTTTTAAGATCCGTATAGATCTCCACTTTCTCCCCATACAAGTAGTGTCTCCAGATTTTCAACGCGAAAACGACTGCTACCAACTCTAGATTATAAGTAGGATAATTTCTCTCATATTCTTTGAGTTGTCATGAAGCATAGGCTATGATTATAAGGAGATATTTCATGACTTAGAAAGAAATATTGCCTTCAATGTTCAACAATAATATAAGATTGTGGAGGAACATGAATTATTAATCAACAATTGAATATTCGATAATTGAATAACATGAACTGAGTGGTTTTGAATAAATATGAATATTTGCCAAGGTGCTTAGTGATTTAAACTGGACCTTTTAATAAGTTTTGGTATTCAAGGAGATCAGCCTTTCATACCCCGTAATTTATGCATAAACACTTAATAATCCGACATTGATATCATGCCTTAATCAAATTCGTCCTTTTCTCAGTCAAGAGTTCTTACCATATCAATTAATAAGAACAATTAATTAAAACCCATTTGATTTAACAAATTTAGACATGCTTGATCTAGTTGATACATTTAGCATAGATCTATCCCATAAACAGTTCATAAATGAAGAACTTTAATTTAATTCACAGTTCAATGGCAGTAGAACGGAATTCAATTGCACAAAGTGCGAATTTCAATAATCAATAAAGACGTGAATAATCATCAATAATTATTCACTAACATGCTTTGAAAAATAATAACTCAAGTTTGAGTTAGGAAACTTGCCTCAATCGTAGGTTACGGCTACGAAATTAATTTCTATCCACTATGCAGTTAAATTATCTTCCTTTGAGAGACCTATAATTAGTCTTTCAATTAGTCAATGTATAACATCAGATTATGTAATCACATAGATATTATACATTACATTTAGTTCTTATAAACATTATCATGTCTAGATAGTGTTACTATTAATTAACAACTACCTTTAATTCACATAATATTATTAACTTAGATAATATTTAATTCACCTTCTGGTATTATTGGTTCCCTAATAATACTTTCAATCATTTACTAATATTTTATTCACTTACTAATATTATTAATCATTTAATAATATTTTATTTCATTTACTAATGTTATTATATTTAATAACATTTTATTTAATCTCGAATATTATTATTTAATAATATTTTAATTATTTAATAATAATACTTTAATCTAATATTATTAATTATTTAATAATATTTTAATGAAATTTTAATCTTAATATTTTTATTTACATAACAACATCATATCATAATATTATTAATATTATAATAATATTCCAATGATTTATTCTAATTGTTCATCCTTTATTAACCTCTTATTTAATATCCATAAAAGGTCATAAATAATATTTATTGTTATAAATTACCAACATGCCCTAAGATAGTCATCATATAACATATTATGAGCATTCAAGCATAAAAATCATATTTTTCTCATTACAGACATAATTTAACTATTTATTTCCTTTTATTCATAACTCAACCATTTTTAGGAAAAATAGCAAACTGACTTCAAAAATTCTAAACTTCTGGATTTCTACAGATTATGAATTAACAATGAGATTTTAATTTTTCTGGAATTTTAGAAAATGATTTACTATTTTTAAAGTGCTCAAAACACTCGGATCTTGCTCTATTTTTAAAAAATTGAGTTTTGCTCAGACAAATCTGAAATTTTCAGGGTATGTTCTCCTAACATATATGAAGCAACTGTAAAAATTTCAGAATGTTTCAGTGTATACACAATGAGATATTCGAAATTGAATATTTCGGAGTCCTTTACGGAAATGGCTATTACTCACAACCTATAAGTCAAAACGCGTCTGTTCTTTTTCCTACGCGTAGATAACTTCTCAAGGTACCTTTGTGATTTTTCCCAGATTTTTAAAATACATTTAACTGACCGAAATAGTCTCGACAAAAACAAAATCAGTAGCCATTTTAGAATTTTAACCCTTAACAAACAAAGTGGGCTATTTTGGGAAAAATAATCTTAAAGGTTTCAAAACTTACTAGATTTGTGTCCTGTCACTTGGGTTTACTAGGTAACTCATGTATCTAGCACCCCTTTTTACGGATCAAAATTCCAAGTTGTAAAACTTAAGTTACACAAGATTTAGTGGAAGAAAAAAAAACAAGAGTTTTCACCCTTGGAGAACATATGCTCATTTTCTTCCTCTAAGTCTTTAATCTAACACTCAAGATACTTAATTTCATGCATGATGATATGTAGAACTAGTGTATCTTGAGTAGTTGTACACAACCCCGTCAAAACTCAAGCTAGCAAAACAAAGTAAAAGAAGAAGATGAAGGTACATTATACCTTGACTTAGTTGCTACCTTTCTTGATTTTCCAAAGTAACTCATAAACTTAGGGGCATGAATAACTAGCACTCCTATCTTTTCTCTCTATAGCCTAAACCCTCACTCTCTCCTCTCTCTTTGAAGTTGGCTAGCTTGGGAGCATAAGATAGAAGAAGAAGAAGACGGAGAGAAAATGAGATGTTGGAAGAATGAAATGTGCTTACAAAATGAAATGGTCAATTCACTAATAATTCTCCCATAACTATTTAGTTGCCCATTGGTAAAAACTTTGTATTATTACTTTCATTAGGCTAAACATGATTAAATGTGCATAATGGAGTGGAAACCAATGGGAGCTTAACAACATTGTCCTTGTGTAATAATTTTAACTAATGGTCAAATTAGCTTAATTATTCTACTTAGGATCCTCATAATATCCTCCATTTAGCTTTTATTTTAAATGCCCAATTTTGATTAATCAAATGTCTAGAATACCCCTAATCAAGTGAGCTAAGTATTGGATTGTATTTTATTTCCTTTGGGCTTTTCTTTTAATTGATTTGGGCTAGATAATAAACATAGTCTAGCAATTTCAATAATGTTACCCAATTTGATAATTTAGGGCTTTCATTTCTAATCATATGAAGTTTAATTACTTATACATATGATTTTATCTCATAGCCTAATTAGATTTACAAGAATTAGGTTTAAAATTATTAGTCACTTAAAATACTAAGTTTACCCACTTAAGTTAGTATACAAATAAAATACTAACTTTTTTGTATTATCATAACCCTTAGGTTATTTAATATTCTTACCTAATGTATAATTAGGTCACAAGGCTTTCACTTTTAATGAAGTCTATAAATGTATGTGTCCATAACTATAATATATATGTTAATTGACCCTTGCACCACATCACATATGTGGTCACATATTAAATCCATATATAACACAAAGTAAAAAAAAAGTACATACATATATGGTGACTTAAAATTTACGGTTATTACATCCTCCCCCTTATAAGAATTCCGTCCCCGGAATTACATATAAGGTTACTCAAAAAGGTGTGGATAATTTTCTCTTATCTTTTCTTCAAGTTCTCACGTTGCTTCTTCAGCATTGTGGTTCCTCCAAAGAACTTTTACAGAATGTATAACTTTATTTCTCAATTTCTGTTCCTTTCTATCTAAAACTTCGACAGCAATTTCCTCGTACGACAAATCTTTTTCGACCTAAATTGGCTCGTACGATATCACATGCTTGTAATTAGGCTTATATGGTCGTAGCACTGACACATGAAACACATTACGAATATGTTCCAGTTCAGGAGGTAGAGCTACCTCGTACGCCACTTTGCCTATCTTCTTCAGGATCTCAAAAGGTCTAATAAACCTCGGACTCAGTTTACCTTTCTTTCCAAACCTTATCTTCCCTTTCCAAAGAGATACTTTCAAAAATGCATAGCTTCCCACCTCAAAATCTCGCTTCTGGCGATGTAAGTCTGTATACTTCTTCTGGCGATCTTGAGCTGCTACCAGTCGGGCTCTAATCACCTTAATGGTCTCTACGGTCTGTTGCACCAGTTCTGGTCCCAACAGTCGACGTTCACCCACTTCATCCCAGCATAAGGGCGTTCTACATTTCCTCCCATACAGTGCTTCGTACGGCGACATTCTGATGCTGGCGTGGTAGCTATTGTTGTATGCGAACTCTACCAATGGAAGATGATCCTCCCAACTACCCTTGAAGTCC
The DNA here is from genome assembly GCA_020205505.1 of Panax japonicus. NCBI lineage: Eukaryota > Viridiplantae > Streptophyta > Magnoliopsida > Apiales > Araliaceae > Panax > Panax japonicus. The sequence continues at coordinate 5,466,188 of CM035104.1, forward strand.
ATCACACAAGTTCTGAGCATGTCTTTAAGTGTTTGAATCGTTCTCTCGCTTTGCCCATCGGTCTGCGGATGATACGTGGTGCTCATCCGTAGCTTCGTCCCCATTCTTTCTTGAAGACTCTTCCAGAAGTTTGACGTGAATCGCGGATCCCTATCCGACACAATAGATACTGGTACGCCATGTCTCGAGATAATTTCTTTGATATATAATTTGGCTAGCTGGTCCAGACTATACCTGATCTTGATCGGCAAAAAGTGAGCCGACTTCGTAAGACGATCTACGATCACCCATATGGTGTCGTGTCCCTTTTCCGTTGTTGGAAGTCCCGCCACAAAATCCATCGTGATGTGCTCCCATTTCCACTCTGGAATCTCTAAAGGCTGTAATAATCCACTCGGTCGTTAATGCTCTGCCTTGACTCTCTGACAAGTTAGACATCTGCTGACGCATTCGGCAACCTTTCTATTCAAGTTTAGCCACCAAAAGTGCTGACGTAAATCTTGATACATCTTTGTACTTCCCGGGTGTATTGAGTACCTCGTACTATGCGATTCATACAAAATCTCTTCTCTTAATTCTGGTACTAATAGTACCCAAATTCATCTTTTAAATCTTAGCAATCTGGTGCCATCAATCTTGTATTTTAATTCATCCCCTTCAGCTAACCGCTTCTTGATGTTGTCGCAATCTTCGTCCTTCTTTTGAGCCTCTTTAACCTTATCTAATAAAGTAGGGCTCGCTGCCACAGTAAATAATTTCTCATTGATCTCCATCAGATACTTAACCTCTAAGTCAAGTCGTTCGAAATCCTTCACCAATTCCTCTTGAATGGTTAACTTCAATAACTTCTCTCTACCTTTTCTGCTCAGGGCATCAGCCACTACATTTGCTTTGCCTGGATGGTACAGAATCTCACAATCATAATCCTTGATCAATTCTAGCCATCGGCGCTGCCTCATATTTAGCTCCTTCTGCGTGAAGATATACTTTAGACTCTTATGATCCGTATATATCTCACACTTCTCTCCATACAAATAATGCCTCCAAATTTTCAAGGCAAAAACTACTGCTGCTAACTCCAGGTCATGAGTCGGATAACCCTTCTCATAGTCCTTTAGCTGACGTGAAGCGTACGCAATGACCTTGCCATGCTGCATCAGTACACAGCCAAGACCCTTGTGTGACGCATCACTATACATTACAAATCCTCCCGTGTTGTCCGGTAAAGCCAGCACAGGTGCTTGACTGAGCCTCTTCTTCAATTCCATGAAACTCTGTTCACATTTTTCCGTCCAAACGAACTTCACTGTCTTTCTAGTAAGGTTGGTCAATGGCGATGCTACCTTTGAAAAATCTTGGATGAATCTTCGATAGTATCCTGCTAATCCCAAGAAACTCCTAATTTCTGTCGGTGTCTTTGGCTGTTCCCAGTTGATAACCGCTTCTACTTTTGCTGGATCTACCGAAACACCATCTTTGTCGATAACGTGACCCAAAAACTGCACTCTCCGCAACAAAAATTCACACTTGGAGAACTTTGCATACAACTTCTCCCTCCTTAACGTCTCCAACACTTTCCTTAGATGTTCAGCGTGATCTTCCTCTGTCTCTGAATATACCAAAATGTCATCGATGAACACAACAACAAACTTATCCAAATACTGCTTAAACATTCTATTCATCAAATCCATGAATGCTGCTGGCGCATTCGTTAACCCAAAAGACATTACCAGAAACTCAAAGTGTCCATACCGAGTTCTGAATGCCGTCTTTGGAACATCCTCATGTCTCACCTTCAGTTGGTGATAACCAGTCCTCCAGTCAATTTTTGAAAAGTATTTTGCCCCCTTCAACTGATCAAACAAATCGTCGATCCTAGGCAACGGGTATTTATTCTTAATGGTGACCTTGTTCAACTCCCGGTAGTCGATACAAAGTCTTAATGACCCATCCTTCTTCTTTACGAATAAGACTGGTGCTCCCCACGGTGATACACTTGGTCGAATGTATCCCTTATCTAACAACTCTTGCAGTTGAATCATCAGTTCATTCATTTCTACCGGAGCCATGCGATACGGCGCTTTGGATACCGGTTATGTCCCTGGTGCCAAATCGATAACAAACTCTATCTCTCTATCTGGCGGCAATCCCGGAATCTCATCTGGGAAAACGTCAACGAATTCCCTTACAATAGGTATCTGACCCAGTTCACCCTCGACTCTGCGGGTATCCACAACGTAAACCAAATAACCTATAAAACCCTTCCTAAGTAACTTCCTTGCTTGCATCATCGTCAGACAACAAGATTGTCTTGGCGATTTACTACCATAAAATACCACCTTTGACATATTCGGAGTCTTCAGGTGTACACACTTTTTCTTATAGTCAATGACCGCTCCGTTACTTGATAACCAATCCATCCCGAGGATTACATCAAACTCTCCAAGACGAATCGGTATCAAATCCACGTTAAGCTTAAATCCTCTTACATTAGCACAATAGTTCCTATAAATGTTGTCTACAAGGATAATTTCTTTGTTTGCTACTTCTACATTCATTGGGTTTTCTAATTGTTCGCGAGGTAAACTTAATCTTTGAGCAAATTCATCAGATACAAAAGAACATGAAGCTCCCGAATCGAATAACACATAGGCATTTATATCATTGATCGAAATTATACCTGACACCACCTCCTTGGATGCCACAGTATCTTGCACTGTCATATTGAAGGTCCGTGCTGTCGGCTTGTTTGGCTGGGCTGGTCCTCCACTGGTTGTCTTAGTGTTATTGCCCATGTTGCCATATCCGCCATCCGTGCTTTTCTTCTTTGGGCACTCCTTGCTCCGATGCTCCACTCCACCACAGTTAAAGCAACCTCCTTTCTTCACCTTAGGACAATTGGGTGTGGTTTGACCTTCTTTCCCACATGTATAACATACTATTTTTCCTTTCAAGCACTCCCCCGGGTGACTCCTTCCATATTTTCCACACACTGACTTCTTTTGTTGCACACTTCTGTGCTGCATCTCCAAATTACTACCCATACTGCTCCATTTCCGCTTATTATTGTTGCTACCGCCACTGCTAACATTTTAATTCCCACCTTCTAATTTCTTCTTATTCTTCTCCCGATTGTATCTTGAGACCGATTCGCTTCCTCCTTCCGCTATAAGAGCTTTTTCCAACAGAGTTGAGAATGATGTGATTTGTAAAATTGCTACCTTACTATAAATCCACGACTTTAGTCCATTTTCAAACCTTCTAGCTTTCCTCACCTCTGTGTCCACCTGATGTGGAGCGAATCTGGCCAATTCATTGAATTTCGCAGCATACTCTGATACTGACATATTCTCCTGTTTCAGTTCCAAGAACATGATCTCCATTCTTTCTTGAACACTCTCAGGGAAGTAATTCTCAAAGAACAACTTCTTGAATGCTTCCCAAGTCACCATTCCAGTTCCGGCTTTGTTCTGGTTGGCATCCCACCAATAGTTAGCCTCACCCTTCATTAAGTAGGTAGCAAAAATTGTCTTCTGCTACTCTAGCAATAACGAAGGCCTTCTCAATCTCCTTTACCCACGTTTGGGCTTCTATCGGGTCTGTTGTTCCTCTGAACTTCGGCGGTCCTACTGCCTTGAAGTCTTTAAAGTTGACTAGTTGGGTGCCTGCCTGATTTCCTGCAGGTTGAGCTTGATTCCTCATGTTGATAAAATCTTGCATTGGGTTTTGTTGAGATCCCGCTGCATTATTAACTGACTCTTCAATATCTTGGTTCCTCGGTCCACGTCTGCGCGCCATTATCTAGTGAAACAAAATTCTAACACGTTACTCGGATTTATTATCATATGATTACTTAGCATGTAACACGTTTTTTTTAAAAAAAAAACAATCAGATGATCATTATGTGAGAGTTTGAAGTTACCAAGATTTGGAAGTCTTTCTCCCTGCTTAATGGGTTAAGTTTGTTTTTAAAGAACATTTTCCAAATCAGTCTACTAGATTCACATAAACATTAAATTGACAATTTACTATTTAAAATTTTCCAACACATATCATAACAATACTGCATTTATATTCATACACCAATCTTCAGTGACTTACATGATTAATACAGGTATATTTATAAATGCTACTATCCCATTTTAACACAAAAGATGGGATTAAATCATAATGATACCTCCCTACAAACACAATTAGGGAAAGTACCTAACCATTTACTACCTCACACCTGTTGAGGTTTACATCAACATAAAACCTTATTACACAACAAGAAAGGTACTAATGCATCTATCTACAACTGGGCCATCACATCATCACCACTGGTGGCCCTGCCAGGTCACCTGCACAGGCTCCTAGGGAAGCAACTACTGCAGGACTCTACGTCGAACGGATCGACTAGGCTCTCCTATCTCATAGTGTGCCCTCCTAGCCCCACTGCGCTGGCCCTCATACGCTGCATCAAGGGCCAGTCCTAAAGTTTCTACTCTGACCTTTATGGCTTGCAGTTCAATCTTTAATTGGCCCACCAGCTCATCCGACTCATGGAATACCTCTTCCACCCGTATCTTATCGGCAATTTCTACATCAAACTCAGCATGCATCTCCAGATGCTTTATGCTCAACTCTCCAAACTTTGCCTTTTCATTCTCTAGTTGTACCCTCAGCATCTCAACTTGCAACTAGGACTCATCCAATTTTCCCTTCTGTTTGACTTTCTCCATCTGGGCTTGATGAGCCACATCCTTGTATTGTCCTTCAGTAAATTGGTGGGTGTGGTTTTCTACTTCTAATTCCTCCACTCTGCCTTCTAATTGACTGATTCTCCTCAACAAGTCCCCTACCGGAGGACCATGAGGGACATCTTGGGTGACCTCATGCTCAATGGGTTCCTGATCAACTGAGTAACTACCTTGGCGCTCGTTAGACATCCTACAAACACCATAAATAAAATCAACATCAGTACCACAATAAAATATATTCATTGATGAAATGAAATAAAATTTTATTAAGTACAACACAAACTTGATGAATTTCCATAATCCATATCCTAACATACTCTATAAGAGTTTTCTACTAAGGTTATAACCTAGGTTTTGCATTCCTAATGTTTATAACCTACAGCTTTGATACCAACCTGTGACACCCCCAAATCCAGGTTCTCTAACCTCAGATTCAGTGCTCACGATCCTATCATCATCATAAGCATTCTATAACTATTACGAAATAATAAACATACATTGTTCATTATAATAAAGTCTCATAACATGGTCCCAAGGTCTCCATAACCTTAACTTTAAATACACCATTTATAATACAAATAGTTTACTTAAGGAAATCCATCAGATAATAATTTAATTGACATTCATTCTAAATTACTTCTGGATCTTTCCCTTGCCCTTGCCCTTGTCCTTCGCGTTAGATCCTTCGGGCTTAGCTGAAAATAGAGGTCATGATATAGCAAGAGTAAGCAACTAATTTGCTTCACAAGTTTATAAAGACAAAGGAGATATATCATGACTTAGAAAGAAATATTGCCTTCAATGTTCAACAATAATATAAGATTGTGGAGGAACATGAATTATTAATCAACAATTGAATATTCGATAATTGAATAACATGAACTGAGTGGTTTTGAATAACCATGAATATTTGCCAAGGTGCTCAGTGATTTAAACTGGACCTTTTAATAAGTTTTGGTATTCAAGGAGATCAGCCTTTCATACCCCGTGATTTATGCATAAACACTTAATAATCCGACATTGATATCATGCCTTAATCAAATTCGTCCTTTTCTCAGTCAAGAGTTCTTACCAAATCAATTAATAAGAACAATTATTTAAAACCCATTTGATTTAACAAATTTAGACATGCTTGATCTAGCTGATACAATTAGCATAGATCTATCCCATAAACAGTTCATAAATGAAGAACTTTAATTTAATTCATAGTTCAATGGCAGTGGAACGGAATTCAATTGCACAAAGTGCGAATTTCAATAATCAATAAAGACGTGAATAATCATCAATAATTATTCACTAACATGCATTGAAAAATAATAACTCAAGTTTGAATTAGGAAACTTGCCTCGATCGTAGGTTACGGCTACGAAATTAATTTCTATCCGCTATGCAGTTAAATTATCTTCCTTTGAGAGACCTATAAATAGTCTTTCAATTAGTCAATGTATAACATCAGATTATGTAATCACATAGATATTATACATTACATTTAGTTCTTATAAACATTATCATGTCTAGATAGTGTTACTATTAATTAACAGCTACCTTTAATTCACATAATATTATTAACTTAGATAATATTTAATTCACCTTCTGCTATTATTGGTTCCCTAATAATACTTTCAATCATTTACTAATATTTTATTCACTTACTAATATTATTAATCATTTAATAATATTTTATTTCCTTTACTAATATTATTATATTTAATAACATTTTATTTAATCTCGAATATTATAATTTAATAATATTTTAATTATTTAATAATAATACTTTAATCTAATATTATTAATTATTTAATAATATTTTAATGAAATTTTAATCTTAATATTTTTATTTACATAACACCATCATATCATAATATTATTAATATTATAATAATATTCCAATGATTTATTCTAATTGTTCATCCTTTATTAACCTCTTATTTAATATCCATAAAAGATCATAAATAATATTTATTGTTATAAATTACCAACATGCCCTAAGATAGTCATCATATAACATATTATGAGCATTCAAGCATAAAAATCATATTTTTCTCATTACAGACATCATTTAACTATTTAATTCCTTTTATTTATAACTCAACCATTTTTAGGAAAAATAGCAAACTGACTTCAAAAATTCTAAACTTCTGGATTTCTACAGATTATGAATTAACAATGAGATTTTAATTTTTCTGGAATTTTAGAAAATGATTTACTATTTTTAAAGTGCTCAAAACACTCGGATCTTGCTCTATTTTTAAAAACTTGAGTTTTGCTCAGAAAAATCTGAAATTTTCAGGGTATGTTCTCCTAACATATATGAAGCCACTGTAAAAATTTCAGAATGTTTCAGTGTATACACAGTGAGATATTCGAAAGTTAATATTTCGGAGTCCTTTACGGAAATGGCTATTACTCACAACCTATAAGTCAAAACGCGGCTGTTCTTTTTCCTACGCGTAGATAACTTCTCAAGGTAACTTTGTGATTTTTCCCAAATTTTTAAAATATATTTAACTGACCGAAATAGTCTCGACAAAAACAAAAACAGTAGCCATTTTAGAATTTTAACCCTTAACAAACAAAGTGGGCTGTTTTTGGAAAAATAATCTTAAAGGTTTCAAAACTTGCTAGATTTGTGTCCTATCACTTGGGTTTACAAGGTAACTCATGTATCTAGCACCCCCTTTTTACGGATCACAATTCCAAGCTATAAAACTTAAGTTACACAAGATTTAGTGGAAGAAAAAAAAACAAGAGTTTTCACCCTTGGAGAACATATGCTCATTTTCTTCCTCTAAGTCTTTAATCTAACACTCAAGATACTTAATTTCATGCATGATGATATGTAGAACTAGTGTATCTTGAGTAGTTGTACACAACCCCATCAAAACTCAAGCTAGCAAAACAAAGTAAAAGAAGAAGATGAAGGTACATTATACCTTGACTTAGTTGCTACCTTTCTTGATTTTCCAAAGTAACTCATAAACTTAGGGGCATGAACAACTAGCACTCCTATCTTTTCTCTCTATAGCCTAAACCCTCACTCTCTCCTCTCTCTTTGAAGTTGGCTAGCTTGGGAGCAAAAGATAGAAGAAGAAGAAGAAGAAGACGGAGAGAAAATGAGATGTTGGAAGAATGAAATGTGCTTACAAAATGAAATGGTCAATTCACTAATAATTCTCCCATAACTATTTAGTTGCCCATTGGTAAAAACTTTGTATTAATACTTTCATTAGGCTAAACATGATTAAATGTGCATAATGGAGTGGAAACCAATGGGAGCTTAACAACATTGTCCTTGTGTAATAATTTCAACTAATGGTCAAATTAGCTTAATTATTCTACTTAGGATCCTCATAATATCCTCCATTTAGCTTTTATTTTAAATGCCCAATTTTGATTAATCAAATGTCTAGAATACCCCTAATCAAGTGGGCTAAGTATTGGATTGTATTTTATTTCCTTTGGGCTTTTCTTTTAATTGATTTGGGCTAGATAATAAACATAGTCTAGCAATTTCAATAATGTTACCCAATTTGATAATTTAGGGCTTTCATTTCTAATCATATGAAGTTTAATTACTTACACATATGATTTTATCTCATAACCTAATTAGATTTACAAGAATTAGGTTTAAAATTATTAGTCACTTAAAATACTAAGTTTACCCACTTAAGTTAGTATACAAATAAAATACTAACTTTTTCGTATTACCATAACCCTTAGGTTATTTAATATTCTTACCTAATGTATAATTATGTCACAAGGCTTTCACTTTTAATGAAGTCTATAAATGTATGTGTCCATAACTATAATATATATGTTAATTGACCCTTGCACCACATCACATATGTGGTCACATATTAAATCCATATATAACACAAAGTAAAAAAAAATTGTACATACATATATGGTGACTTAAAATTTACGGTTATTACACCCGTGATCACCTCGTTCGGGTTCCTCACGTTTTGGCTAGTCACGACAAACGCTTTTCCAGGAACCGCTGATTTCGACTTATCCAGGACAGCCCTTGGAGTCACCATCCCCGTTGAACTTGGTTTTGTTACAGAACAATCCCGAGCTATGTGGCCTTCCTTTCCACAATTGTAACATACCTTGGATTGTTGTGGACAGTTTGGGCTGATATGTCCCTCTTTCCCGCATTTGTAACATCTAACTGGCGGTCGTTCTCCTCCCCTAAAATTTGTTGTTGGTGCTGGTGCTGGTGCTGATGTCTTCCCATCATTGTTGAATCTCCTCTTTCTGAAATTTCCCCTTGACTCACCTCTCCTATTATCATGGCCACGATGACCACCCGAGTGGTTACCGCCTTTGTTCGTATTTTTCCCTCCTCGTTGGTTATCATCGCTCTGATGACTACTATCACCGGCATGACCCTGGTTGTGGTCCCTCGGTTGAACATACTCACTATCTCGCTCTAATAATTGAGCCATGTTGACAACATCTGAATACAAAGAAAATTTATGAGAGATAAGGTATTGACGAATCTCGGGTTTTAGACCTCTTAAAAACATCCTTGTCATTCGTTCCTCATTCTCTACCAAATGAGGTACAAACCTGGATAACTCAGTGAACTTCGCTTCCTACTAGGACACCGTCATGTTGTTTTGTTCCAGTCTGATAAACTCTACCTTTTTCATATGACAAATACTTTCAGGAAAGCACTTGTCATTGAATAGTTTCTTAAACGTTTCCCAAGACATGTTGAGTGCAGCAGGCTGGGTACACTTCACAGACTCCTACCAGTAGTCTGCCTCACCGCGGATCATAAAGGTGGCGAATGGAACCTTCTGTTCCTCCGTACATCCCAAGACATCAAATATCTTGGTAATTTTCTTGACCCATGTTTCCACCTTGATCGGATCCGGCTTTCCAATAAATTCTGGTGGTCCCAACTCCTTGAACTGCTTGGCTATGACAGACCGCGCGTTGCTATCACTTCCACCCGTATTTTGTACACGAGTCTCCCTTGTCTGATTTTGCATGAACTGCAAAAAGCTCCTAAACATTCCATCATTCATCGTTTGCTCGGTAGTGTTGTTTATAGGAGGAATATTTCCTTCCTGTTGTACGTTCTCCTGGTTTGTGACTAAAGGTTGTTCCACAGTCTCATACACTCCATTGTTAACGTTCTCAGCAGCCATTCTTAAATACCATCATAAAACAAGGGTTAATTAAATAAATTAACATATCCCTATATTATGCCCGACCAACAAATAAGCTTAGATATGACACACTAGCGAAGGATTTACTCATCTCTCCCCTCCTAGTTCTATTCCCCGATCTCCGCCATAGACCATATTTGTGATGCCCCCAAAATAGGTATACAATCCACCCAACCTATTCTGAGTCGCCAAATACATGGTTTGGAAACAACTACAACTTCATTAATACAATTGTCGTGCAAAATACGATAACACATAAACTGTGAGTTTAAATACAAATATTGTCTTCTAGACAATATCCACATGCAAATAAACCCTCATTATTGATACACTATTTTACAGAATAGTGGAGACTACTAAAACAGCTATCTACAACCATCACTCCACACCCCGACTAGTTCTTGCTATAATCTCGCTTCCTGAGAAAAAAAATAGAACAAAAGGAAAGGGTGAGCTCAACTAGCCCAGTAATGAATGTTATGACTAAGATAATGTACAACAAATTATCGTTAATCTTCAACAGGAAAAAATCTAATAGAATACAATAGACAACAAGTTTCAGATCAATATTCGCAGTGGAAATAATAATTCATAGAAGAGTTACGTAGAGAATGAAATCTACTATAATCTATGAATTTAACAGTCCATCATCAATATTTTATCCCTGTAACATCAATCAATATTCATCTCAAATCAAATATTTATCTTTGCACTACAGGCCAAAGATATTCATCAGCCGGTCATGTCCATCTCAACACCTGTTCATCTTTGCACTAAAGGTCAAAGATATTCATCAGTCGGTCATATTCATCTCAACACCTGTTCATCTTTGCACTACGGACCAAAGATATTCATAAGAAAATCAACCATCTTTGCACTACAGGCCAAAGATATTTAGTAACATCATCATTTAGGACTGAGGATGATGAAAATAATTTTAAAGAAAACGAATCCACTGAAACAGAAGAACAAGTATTATGGATTCGTACTTTAAACAATCCGAGCTCAAAAATACTTCATAAATAACCAGATTGGAGTAAAATTCAAGAATGAAGTTTAAAACATAGATCCAATAAAAGATAGGAATCATAACTGACAATCTTTGACGCAGAAAAGAAAATTTAATTTTTCTGTGAATAGTGCCGTATACGTGAATAGTAACTCCGACACTAAAAGATAGAAATTTCACAAAAAAAATATCATCATGCTTCGTGAATAGTAACTCGTGAATAGTAACTCATGAATAGTAACCCCGACATGAAAAGTTCCAAATTTGATAAAAATTCAGACCAATATTTTGACATAATGATATTGAAGAAATAATATCATTTACGAAGAAAATAACATCCCTTACCTCAGAAAGAATAGTACTTCTGACTAGAATACTGGATATAGTGCTGAAAGAACTTACACCGTATAGCAATACTCAAAGTACTAAAATACTCACAAAATACGCTCGATATTATAGAGAGAGAAAGAGAGAAATCTTTAGTTTATGATGTGATTTTCAATTCTAACCTAAGCACTTTATTTATAGGAAATTGCTTAGAACACCAAAGCAGAAAATTTAATAAAATATTATATTTATATAACAAATTTCCTACGCCTCTTTGAATTCAGATTTCAATATGTTTAACAACCCACTAATCATTAAAAAAATGTTTTTCTGGAATAAAACAATTAAAACTTCCAAAAATCAATTATTCTAGAATTTCAGAACTTCAATAATTCATAATAAATAGCTCTTTTATCAGAAAAATTCGAATCACGCGACTTTTTATAGGAAATTCAATTCTCTACAACTTTGCAAAAGAAAAGTTTTCCAAATTCCAAACAAAAATTGACCAAAATTCACATACGGACTATTTTACAGGCTATAATCAAATTTCAATCAAGAAATGGGGTCCACCGACACACAAAACATGTGTTAATCATTTAATGCAACAAAAATACTCTTCCTCTTCATATACTCATATATCCCATATTCATTATAAAAATATCATCATTATTTTATTATAATAATATAATAAAATATTATTTTATCAGAAAAGATAAAATATCAATTTTCAACAATTGTCACTTTAAAAAAATTTCTCCATCTATATCCACATAAAATCAATATTTTTCTCATCATATAAATTAATAATTAATTATTCATAAATAATATTACAGAATCACAGTACTGGTAACCAGGCCATTCCCAGGAAAGAGGGGGCTTTCCAATAAAGATTTTTCCTTACTGGCGCGCAATTAGGTGACCAAACCTCTTCTTAGACAGAACTTTCTAGACATTGCCAATAATATTATCTAATAATTTTTTTCAGATAATATGAATTATTGCTCCGATAATGAAAAATATTGTGTAGTGACAATTATTGAAACAACAGTAATATAAAATATCAACGCAACAATTATTGAATCAATAAAATAAAATACAGAATAGTAATTACTGTAACAATTATTGAGTAGTGCCTTCTTACGTAAGAATCAATAATTGGTGCAATACCGTGTGCTACTGTGCAACAACGCGTATTACTGTGTTTTAACCACCGGGTATTCCAACAGTATTAACGGTAACAACTACGCCGTTATTTATAAACAACTTATACTTGTCGTTTTCTTCATCCAATCGCTTTCTATTATGGGACCCACAAAAGGTTGCGCCGTCGTATGAATATTCCCCGACAACAATGAGTATTTTATAACCACTTGCTTATTTTGAAAACTTTACATATATCATCCTTAACTTTAAACTTTTATCAATTTAACCATTTACTGAATAGAAAAATTGAATAATTTTATTTCATAAAATTCGGGGTTTTACAATATTCCTAAGCTCTGAGTCGCCAAATACATGATACATAAAGCAAACTACAACTTCAATAGTAAAATTGTCGTGTAAAATACGACAACACATACTGTGAGTTTAAATACAAATATTATCTTCTAGACAATATTCACACTCAAATAAGTCCCCATTACAATTATTCAAACACTATTTTACAGAAATAGTGAGGACTGCTAAAACATCTTTCTAGAACCATCACTCCATACCCCGACTAGATCCTGCTATGTTCTCACCTCCTGAGAAGAAAAATAGAACAAAAAGGAAAAGGGTGAGCTCAACTAGCCCAGTAAAGAATATTATGATTAAGATAATATACAACAAATTATCATTAGTCTTCAACAAAGAAAAATCTGATAAAATATAATAGACAACAAGTTTTAGATCAACAACTGCAGCGGAAACAACAATCCATTAGAAGAGTCAAGTAGAGAATGAGTTCTACTATCTTCTAAGATTTAAAAGTCTATCATTAATATTTTATCCCTGTAACAACAATCAATATACATCTTTAATTAAATATTCATCTTTGCACTACAGGCCAAAGATATTCATTTGTATCACCAGTTGGTCATGTTCATCTCAACACCTGTCCATCTTTGCACTACGGGCCAAAGATATTCATCAGTTAATCATTCATCTTTGCACTACCGACCAAAGATAGTCAGTAATATCATCATTTAGGACTGAGGATGATGAAAAATATTTTAAAGAAAACGAATCCAATGAGACAGAAGGACAAATATTAGGGATTCATATAAAAGTTTATCCAAGATCAATAATACTTCATAATAACCAATTTTGAAGCAGAATTCAAAAAATAAAGACCAAAACATGGATACAATCAAATATAGTAACCATAATAGACATCTTAGACAAAAAAAAAGAAAATTTCATTTTTCGGTGAATAGTGTCGTATTCGTGAATATTGTCGTATACGTGAACAGTGTCGTATACATGAATAGTAACCCCGACACAAAAAGTTTCAAATTTGATAAAAAATTCAGACCAATATTTCGGCATAATGATATTGAAGAAAATAATATCATTTAAGAAGAAAATAACATCCCTTACCTCAAAATAATGGTACTTTTAATCGGAATATCGGATAGAAAGCCGAAGAAAACTTGTACCAAACAACAACTCTCAAAGTATCAAAATACTCACAAAAATACGCTCGATATTCTAGAGAGAAAGAAAACTTGTTTCTGGTGTGATTTTTAATTCTAACCTAAGCACCTATTTATAAGAAAATGCTAGAATGCCATAGGAGACTAAATAATAAATTAATAATATTTCATTTCTTATTTTCTACGCATGCTTCTTGACCAAGCTCAACCACCAGCCATCTTTGAACAAAATTTGACAGCCCATATGTGTTAAACAAAAGTGGGTCCCATCCATAATTTAATAAAAATCATTTTATTTTCTGAAACTTCAGTAATTCATAAAAAATAGCTCGTTTATCAGAAAAATACGATTTTTATGTCCATTCCACACGAAATCGAATTCTCTACAACTTTGTAGCTTTAAGTTTTTCCAAATTCCAAACATAAAATATCTGAAATCCACAAACAGATGATTTTTAATACCTCCACACCGACAAAATACTAATAAAATACCTCAGCATTAATTCTTTCATTTTTATCCACATAAATATAAATATATCCATAATTTATATCCACATAAAATAAATATTTTCTTATCATATAAATCAATAATTAATTATTCACAAATAATATTACAGAATCACAATTATGACAACCAGGCCGTTCCCAGGAAAGAGGGGGATTTCCAATAAGAATTTTTCCTTACTGACGCGCAATTAGGTGACCAAACCTCTCCTTGATAGAACTTTCTAGACATTGCCAATAATGCTATCTAATAATATTATTCAAATAATATGAATTATTGATCTGATAATGGAAAATACTGTGCAGTGATAATTATTGAAAAACAATAATATAAAATATCAACGCATCAATTATTGAATCAATAAAAAAAATATTGAACAATAATTACTGTAACAATTATTGAGTAGTGCCTTCTTACGTAAGAATCAATAATTCAAAAATACTGTGCATCCACGCGTATTACTGTATTTTAACCACCGGGTATTCCAACAGTGTTAACGATAACAAATACGCCGTTATTTATAAAAACTCAAACTTGTCGTTATCTTCATCCGACGGTTATTCTGTTATGGGGCCCACAAATGACTGCCCCGTCGTATGAATATTCCCCGACAACAAGAATATTCCACGACCAAACGAATATTCCCCGACAACAATGATTATTTTATAATCACTTGCTTATTTTGCAAAATTTGCACATTTCACCCATAACCAGAGAATTATATCAAATTAATACCTTATTATTCACAATAATAATTAGAGGAAATTCAATTTTATTTATAATAAGTTGGGGTCTTACATATAGCTCAATTAAAAGGAGGGTGTTGGGTTTCGGCATAGAAACGTAGCGGAAATAAACCAATTAAAGGCAATTCTGAAACCCTAAAACAGGATCCATGCGAAAAATTCAATTAATTCAGAGGTTAGAAATTATACCGATTGTTAAAGCTAGAATCGATGAGGTCGAATCTCCAACGCAATTCAAACGAACTGCGTCTATACGGTATCCATACGAACGATCCACACGAATCGTCCTACGATCTGCAGAAGAAGGAAACGTGGTACTAGCCACTAATGATGAGGATTTTCTGAAACTGTTTTCTCTCTAGTCTTTCTCTAAGAGCGACTAGAGTTTTCGTTAATGAAAAATCCCTAAAATGGCTGCTACAAATCATATATATAACGATTAAAAGGAATTATTCAAAACCTAATTTAATAAAATCCGAATTTATATATATATATATATCTTAATTAAGTCTTACTTAATTAATATATCTATATATAAATTATCCTATTAATTTAAATTCGTAATTTAAATACTATCAATCATATTGACATATTTAAATCTTTATAATTTAAATTAATTCCCTTTTAATTATGTTCTATGTGTGTGACCCTATATGTTATTATTACGTTGACAATAATTTTAAAATCATATTATAAAATTATAAACAGTGAGCGGCATCTAGTAATGCATCACTGCTACCCAAGTAATAATAAGATCGATAATTCGATGCAACCTTTTAGTGACCAATGTTTCAATGTAATTTAATTTTTTTAACCTTAATATCCTAGATTAAACTCGAGTCATGGAATGTGTCATACTCTTCATAATTTAATCTGAATTTTTCTTGATAAATGAGTAGACTATATGAAACAAATCACTATTTTAGCATGACCATGCATTTCATAGTCCTACTCAATCAAGAGGCCTATGGATATCACCCCTAGTATATAGGAGGGTTAAATTCCATCTAGATCACTCATATTACTCACATGATTCATGATGTATAGTCCACCCTATTAAAGGTGACATTTGATGATATCAAAGTACATAAATTCCCGTGTAGAAATATAGTGATTTCAGGTCGGATGACCATTACATCATTATCACTATGAGAATTGCTAATGACACTTCGCATAATGCTCCACATATAATTCTCATGGTGGATCTGTCCAGTACATCGTTCTCTAACATGTACCTATGCATTGACTTAATATCTCATATATTTATGACCAATGAGATTTGGTCATCAGTCAATCCACATACTAGTCTTAATGCATCATTGTTGTCCCATCAACAATGATACTCGACTAGGGACATTTAAGAACAATGATACTAATTGTAAATATATAATCTCATGTTCAAGTCACATACTTGAAACTATATAATTTGTATCAATATTCTAAGGATTTTTATTATGTTAACATTTATATAACACAATAAATAAAACCATAATAAAATCATTCATTTATTCAATCAAATATAATATCAAAACGTTAAGCAATTATATCAAATAATTGGCCTATAGGGCATAAATTCTAACAGAGGGTACATCAAATGAAATAGAACAAATCATATCTCATCGGAATTCTTTTTCACACATGAACTTGAAAAGTGTGGTATCATTGATGTTCAACAAATTCGCTCAAAAGATAATCTAGCAGATTTGTTCACCAAAGCATTACCAACTGCAACGTTTGAAGGAAAATTACGTCGCAATATTGGAATGCGACATCTGAAGGACTTAAGGATACATTAATGAGGGGGAGCTAATAAGTGCTGCACTCTTTTTTTCATTAACCAATGTTTATTTCCCATTGAGTTTTTTCTGGTAATGTTTTTAGTGAGACAACATTCAATGCGTATGACTATACAATAGACATCCAAGTGAAAATGTTATAAAATTATAATGAATGTCTAAATTCATATAATGGATGTCTAAATTCATTATTCTTTCCTTTTATTGTAATGATTTTGAAACTCCCATTTAGTTATGAAACTTATGACATTTGAGTTTTGTAACAAAAATTTAATTTTACAAAATTTCACAAATTAACTTTAGAATCAAAGTTATTGTACTTATTTTCTTTTTCATTTTTTTTAAAAAACGGGAGTATAAGGCTATTTTAAAATATAGGCTGCGACAAACAGGGTAAAACACGTCTCTCCAACCAAAAAAGAATCAGAATTCTCATTTCCATTTTCTCTGATAAAACATACGCCGAAGAAAACCCCTTTTAGTCTCATTTTCTCTGTCCATATTTCCCCTGAAAATCATCGACCGGTAAATCCACTCTTCTCTAGCCGTTCAATTGATCGTTATCCTCCCTCACACGGCGTAGATTAGCAGCTACCACTACATATAGCCTCTATAAAACACCATACAACACACAAAACCCCGCATTTCTTTCCCGGCCGCCGGCGCGTCGGTTCCCGCTCCCTGCGTGCGATTGTTAATCTTCGCATTCCTCCGCTCTTTCACTCACTGTGTTAGTATAAATCTCGTTCTAATTCGTTTGACAGAGGTGATTCTTCTTAAATGAACATCGGTTTCTCTGTTTTCGTTTTTGTTGCTTCGTTTCACACTCGTGTATGTTCAATTTAGGGTTTTATGGTACTGATTTAGTTTTTTGTGTTCTAGGGGTTGTAAAATGACGTTTGGGATTGTTTTGAATGGATAACGGTTCATTCATTTGGGAATCATTGTGTTTTGGTGTTTAAGCAATTGGGTTTTCAGGTTTTTAAATTTTCAGATTATTGGAATCAGGGTTTTTAGAATTTTTATTGTTTGTTTGTCCAATTCAGCTTTTGAAAGTAAGTAGCAATTTAACTCTGCTGTATTTTCGTTAGACATGCCTTGTTATAAGTCTTTTGCTGCGTAGGAATTGTAATTTTTACTCACTTTGATATTGTTATTGATTTTGAGGGTTAGCTTTGATTTAAGAGATAAATTTGTGAAGAATTTACTGTTTTATAATTGATTTTCAGTTTTGAGCCTTATACTTGATACTCATCTTTGACATTTTTATTGATGACGTGGGTTACCTTTTATGAAGAGGTTTATAATTGTGAAGATTATGCTCTTGTTAATTTAATATAATCCTCACACACTAGTTCATTGAATAGTTACAAGCTAATTATAGTTATCTTTTTGTTAACTTAGTTTACTGGTAGCTCACTGATGAACTTTAAATTTTTGTTGCTAGTTCAGGTTTCAATACTGTGTCTGCATTGTCTTGTCTGTTAGTGCCTTCCATTTGAAGCAAGTGCCTACCTAGTACAGAAAAGCAGCACTTACTGAAGTTCCATGTAAGAGATAATGGCATTTTATAGGAATTACTCAAATGAAACAGTTCCAGAGGGTTTAGTGGACAAGAAAGGGCAGGGTCAAGGTATAGAAAAAGTCCATAACAATGTCAGAAATGTGGATGTAGATGTGATTTTGAGTGATAAAGATTTTGAGATAAAAATGGAAGGCCAGTATAGGAGTGATGGTGAAGCAGATGATGTTGGTAAGTTGCAAGAGGATGCAGCTGCAGATGATGGTGGGTTATCGAATGTACAACCCTCTACAAGGAGAATGGCTTTGGCTGGGAGATGGGGTTCGACCTTTTGGAAGGACTGTCAACCTACACCTCTTGGGTCAGAATCTGGGCAGGAGTCAAAAAGTAGTTCTGGTTATAAGAATGAGGAAGAATCTGAAGATGATTCAATTGGTGGCAGGGAAGATAAAACAGAGTCTGAGGATCCGGACAAGGTTCTAAGGGTTCACGCTGATGTACCTGCGGATGAGATGTCGTCTGACGAGTATTATGAGCAGGATGGAGATGAGCCAAGTGATTTATTGCATCACAGAGTGGTAAACAGTTCAATTGGTTTAAATTCAAATCCAAAATCGAGGCCTGTTTCCGCCAACAAGTATGTGTCGAGGAATTCGAAAGCTTCAGATGATGATGAGTATGATGATAATGATGTTGATTATGAGGAGGATGATGATGACGAAGATGGTAATTGTATTTGATGAAGCATTTTTCTCATAAATAATACGCTGAAGAGTACATCTATTTAGCCATATTGGCTTTTATAAAATTTTTATGTACAATTCTTGTTTGTTAGTATGTGTATTTTTTTGCGACTTTGGCATTAATTATTTAAATAATTTTTTCTTCTCATTATTTCTGCAGAAGATGATCCTGACGATGCAGATTTTGATCCGGAATTCACAAGTGACTGCAGGGTGAAAAAGGTTACCATGTTGAATTATTGCACTCAATACACATTTAATTTTATTTATTACTTCGTAAAGTAATTTTCTTGAAGTTTTGTGTTCATGAGTGTATTATACTCGCTAATCTTTGGTCTAGTGCTTGCTAATTACCCTGATAATGGGTATAAAATCTGGAAGCTCCTTCATCTCTCCCTCTCCCCCCTCTTGTTTGGACTTAATACTCAGGATCTGGGGAAGCTTGGTTTATTATTACGTGCGAAACTTTTCTTTATGTCTAATGACAAGAGCAAAGTGAGTTTCATTGAACTGGGGAAACTCAATATACTCTGAGTCTCCTACATATATGGATTTACCTGGTTTGGCAAAATTGCATGTATTTGCATGATTCATTGAAAGGCATATTTTCTGGCATAGGATCAGAGTGTCTTAATAAAAAAGGTTAAAGAACAGTTTTATTCTTTGCGAGGGCCTGTGGTACATGCAGGTGATGGTACTTATTAAATTCTAATAGCACATAGCATTCTTCTTATATAGTACTATTTTAAAATAATGAATATTACAACCAGTCATTCTTATAGGATTCTATTCCAAGTAATTTCTGTAATCTAATCTTTGTAACAAATTAAGCTTATTAGCAATGTAATACCAAAAAAATCTTAATATCACAATTAAGAAAAATACCCTGTGATAATATTCTTCGATTGCTAAACTTGCATCAAGGTAACCCAATACTAAGCGTAGAAAAAAAGGGCAATCCTTAAATTCATAGTTTCGTTGACATGGGTTCTAAATTGGTTTAACCACCGTAGAAAACTCATTTTTTAGATTATGAAATGTTTAAGAATGTGAAATCATTGTTACTGCGATGAGATCTATTGATGTAAGACAATGGTGCATATGTAATTAATTGAGAAGAAGTGTTTTCATCCTCGTGTAGGATTTACGCCTACGGTGCTCGTAATTATACATAGCCTAAGGCCGAATAGTTTATTCTTGTTGGAGTACTATGTTAAGTTTTCGTGGGTTTTATCTAGAAAATCTGTTGGCCTTGCAAGCAAGGGCAAACAGCCTTCAACCACAAACTTTCTCATGGGTGTGCTAGATTAAGTTTTTGTGCCTTTATATAAATTGAAAATACAGAAAATCTGTGTTAACGAAGAATTGTTATCTTTTTGAAGAATGTAGTGAGTCTTCTCTATAATTTTCCTATATTCCCCACATGGATGTGGTGGAGCAGATTCAGATAATTATCAAGTGACTAAGGGAGTCTGGGTATCTAGCAATGTTGCTCTGTTTAATAAGGTCTCTATTACTTCTGCTTGTAAAGCTAATTTTTATGTGATGCTTGGGAGATCTTAGTTGTTTGGACAAAATTGTAAAACTTTGATTGATCCAGGCGCAATTATCTGATGGTTTGAAACAATATTTTTTGGTTATCGAAGGGTCAGAGTCCAAGAATATGCAGGATGGGAATAGGAAAACCTCCTGTCAGACATCACTCTTGTATTTTGAAATTTTGATTGTTTCAGTTGTCTTGAAATGTCTTGTGACTCTTGTACTTGATTTAATTTCCTCCTTGTTTCAACTTTAATCTATATGTAGAAATAATATGATGCTAAACTCAATAAGTTGTGACGATATTCTTGGGATTATCCCACTAGATTTTGGTATTATGGTAAGTGATCCTTGCGTTGTTTTTATCTTGTAATTTTAGGGATGCTTGATGTAAGGTCATAAACTCCCTTTCAAGGGGGAAACAAGCTATATTAGTTGGATAAAAATTAGTAGTTGTAGCTGTTGTCATGTCTACAACATGTGTTTTAATCAAACTTATAGATGAAGGTATTCTTCAAGCTAGTATAGAGGAGATCTGCTTCTAAATGAAGCTATGGTTCGCTTTCCAATAGCTTGGCGGTTGTGGTGCTTTTTTGTTTGCTCGTTGGGTGATGTTGGATAACCCTTTTCAACGGAAGATGTCTATACAGATTTGGGAATTTTGGCTATGTTAAGGGTAGGGGGATTATGGAGATCTGCTTGTTTCTCCATTCTGTATTATATTGCGAGGAATGCAAGGATTTTTTATGCTTGGCCAATGAATATTGATTTACTTTGGAATAAAGCGTCTCTTTTTCTTTCCTTTGGGCTCATTTATTGGGTGCTTTCCAAGGAGTTTCTTTATCAGATCTTATTAGGGATTGGCGGGCGGTGCTTAACTAATGTATCAATGTTTATATGCTCATATTTTTAATATATTCTTTTGGTCTTTTATTTTGGAGGACTTGTTGTCCTCCACGTGCACTGCATTTATTTTTTCTTTTGACAAGTATAAGTGTTGTAATTTCTTCTCTCTTCTTTAATTTTCAAAAAATGAAAAGTGAATCTATGCTCAAGCTAATGGTTGAAGCAAAATTAGGCAGTTTGATCATGTAGATAACATTTTATGCTTACATTACTAGCAATCAATAGAAGTTTAGGTTGAATTATGGATGGAGCCATGCATATACTCCTTGTAGTTTATAAATAAAAGCTGGCTTACATCAGTGACTGTCAGTCGTGCATTTAAGCCTTGTACTTTATTAGTGATACATATTACTAGTGAAGAACCCTTTCCTCCTTAGCATGCTCAGCAGTGTAAATGTCTGTCACTGTTTTGGAAATTTAATGAAATATAAAATAGGTTTTTTTTTCGTAAACATGTTGATTGTGATGAAAAGAAAAGTTCTGTTCTTAATATTGTTTCGCTTGAAATCCATGCCCTTCTCCTTTTATTATTCCCATTGTGATGTGATGAACAGAAAAGTTTGTGTCCTTAATATTGTTTCGCTTGAAATTCATGCCGTTCTCCTTCTCATGTTCTCTTTGCGTATGTTTTATTTATTGGTTGCGCCTCAAATTTTATTATTCCCATTGTGATTGAATGAGAAACCTATGGACTATTTTCTTAATAGTGTTTATGCCTATTTTTACTTCACTTTTTTCGAGTCATCAAGGTATATTTTTTCACTCCTTGATTTTCTTTATTAATTTTTATTTATCTCTCTTTTGTACGTGGCTTCTGTTAAGTGAAAGAATTCTTATTTTATTCTTGACTTATGAGTTAATGAAGAATCTTATGCGTGCTTTGTATTGTTTTGATTATTGTGCTATCTGTTTTTCAAAAGTGTTTAGAGTTCAGACTTTGATAGAACAAATAGTGTTGCTACTTCTTTGCTCGGATATGCTCAGGCACAGATTGAATTTTGGACTAACATTTTGCAATTCCTGCTGTAGAACCAGGATGATGATTGGGAGGGTGACGACATTGATGAAGATGATAATATTGATGATGACCTGGACATCTCAGATGAAAATGATGCTTTACGTAAGAAAACGAGAGTTAGGCAACGAGGTAACGGTGGATTTGGTGTAAAGTCTGCAAGAGAACATAAGTCATTTACATCTAGTCGGCAAAAAAGAGGAAGAATATCGTTGGATGACGATGAATCATCTGCAAAGGACTCTGAGATTGACAGTGATGAGGACTTTGGTAGTAGGAATAGGAGAGGAACACATCTACGCAAGAAAAATGGTACTCGGTCAACTTTTACATTTATTTCTGGAAGAAGCAGGGAAGTCCGAACTTCAAGGCGGTCCGTCCGCAAAGTATCATATGTTGAGAGTGAGGAAAGTGAAGAACTTGATGAAGCCAACAAAAAGAAGAGGCAAAAGGTTAGATGTAGTTTAATTGTGTACTTCCATCCCTTTTATTTTCATACATTGCATATATCTTTGGTCTATGGACGCAAGTTATTGATTACCTACTTTAAATATGCCTGAAGGAGGAGATTGAAGAGGAAGATGGAGACTCAATTGAAAAGGTGTTGTGGCATCAGCCAAAGGGCATGGCTGAGGATGCTTTATTGAACAATAAATCAATAGAGCCCATGCTATTAAGCCACTTATTTGAGTCTGAATTAGACTGGAATGAGATGGAATTTTATATTAAATGGAAAGGCCATTCGCATTTGCATTGTCAATGGAAATCATTTTCTGAGCTACAAAATGTAAGATTTATTTATGTGCTCATAACCTCATACTGTAATTAAATCAAATAGTGTTATTCATAGTGCTTTGTATTTCATAAAGCATCATTCTGCCAATGTGATAATTCTTGGTTGTTATTTGGTGGATGCCTTTGAATTGTGGTTTTTTTGCAGCTTAGTGGCTTTAAGAAGGTGTTAAATTACACAAAAAAAGTGATGGAGGATGTGAAGTATCGGAAAGCTGTCTCCCGTGAGGAGGTATTGTTTACCTTAACTACTTTGCAATCAAATTCTTGATGATCTTAATCTGGAGCTTATCTGTTTGGAGACAAGTCCAAAAGACAAAAAGTCCTTTATATTTTTTTTAATTTTAATATTTTTTTTAATTGTGAGACATGTTTTGGCTTTAACAGATTTTACTAAGATACTCTAGACTTTGAAGAGCCTATATGTTTCTTCTTTTTTATCCGATTATTTATTTTTTAAATTAGTAATTGATTTTGGGCTGTTTGTTTTCAGCTTTTCCGGGGTAAACATAAGTGATTTCGGCCAAAAAGCAATAATCAGGCCAGAGGCTGCTTTTTCATATTTTCAAAACCGATTTCTTAACAAGAGTACCACAAAACAATTTTTTTGATAAGCAAATATATATTCAAAAGGTGCCAAAAATGGGGCGTCAACCAAACAAAAACAGATGGATACAAAAAACACAGCCTGCAAAAATGAAACCTCTATTCACCAACCAACCAAACCTCAATGAGCCCCTATACTAAACTCCCTACAGAAACCAATAAAAAAGGAAACAATAGAGCCTGGAAAAGTCTCATTTGACATAATGCCCAAAAAATAACAAGCTGAAGAACAAATATTTGATTGAAATTACTGTTTTCTCCTTATTGTCAAAATATCTCATGTATCATATCCCACTTTTCCTCCGCCTGTTTGAATCTTATTTCCTTCACTTTACAAAATGTTTTGTGATTTAAATTGGCAGCGAGGGAACAATGTATTAAATGCCAAGCAACTATGTTCACAGAAGTTTGTAGTGATTAAGTTGTTGCCTAGTAAGCTGGTAAACAGTTTCATTTTTTTAATATAATTGTGTCATAGGTGTAAGTCCTCTTTATGACTTTATCGGACAATAATAAAGAAAAATAAGACATAAATTCGATGCGCCACTTAGTCTGTGGATTGCTAGTTTGAGGGTCGTTGTTCAGCTCTTTTATCTTCCATGCTTATCTGAAAGTTATTTGTCCTTTTCAGCAAGTATGTTTCAAATTGGTGGATAAACAATCTGTTTAATTGTTTTTTATTTAGTTATCTGTTTTTCCTGGTATTCGGTTTCCCTAAAGTTTTACCTTTTCAACATTTTGTGGTGTTTATGTAATACTTCTGATACATCTTTTATATGTACTATATTATTAGTCGCTGCATCTGAAGAAAAAAATAATAATACTCCCTCTGCTGCACAAAAATAGTCGCATTTTGATTTTTGTAGTCAATTTGTGAAAATTTAAATTTAGAATTGATGCGATTTGTGTATGTTTTGAAAACATATTTTTCCCCTGGTAATTAGCAGTACTTTTATCTGATCTACAATTATTAGTTTATTAACTCATCAATTTTGAATTTTAGGATATTCAAAGTAACTTTAAAAAGTCAAAAATGGGACTTCTTTTATATGTGGACGGGAAGGACTATTATTTTATAAATGATTTATACTACTAAAAGTTTTGAGTGCAGTTACATAGCATAATCTATATCAACTATATAATTAAAAGCACTAACTTGGTTTCACAAATTAATATTGATTCAACCTTACTTTTCTATCCAAATTAATGTAATTAAGTACTTGTTAGGTTTGTATGTAGGGCGATTATGCAATCAAATCACATAAAAGTAGCGGAAGCGCGATAAAACGGATTTTAAAATTTTCATATAAACCATCACCATGATTATTTTTTGTGCTCAATTATCAATTCAATAGAAAAGAGATGGAGATCAAATTCATATCCTGTAGAAACTAGCTTCCTCAGTTACGAGTTCACCTCCAATTCTTTTTCACATTCAACTTGAATCCATTAGGTTTGATTCTTTTATTTGATTAACGTTAGCCACCCAAGTGTTTTGCCTCTAGAGGTGATCCACCAAAGAAGAACAAATATTCAAGAAGATTTGTTTGGCAAAATTTTAATTCTATCTCTATAGAATTATGTATACTCTCCCAACTTTTGGAATTTAGTGTCTCCTAATCATAGTTGTTATGGCGTCGCCATGGTGTCGTTTAGGCAACAACTAGGCGTCCTGACGTTGGAGAAGGACGCCTAGCCGCCAAGGCTTACGCATTGGTAGCGGGCCCAAGTTAAGTGATTAAGTCATTTTTTTACCATGACTCATCATAACCCATAATTACCCAAGTGACTCAACCCATGACTTTAACCCAACTTACTCCTTTAAATGAGAGTAATGCTCATGTGAGAGACTTAAATGACTTCATAGTTGATGATTTTGCTTGAGCTATGACTAGAAATAGAGTATAGACTGTTAATTATTTTGTTTTGGGTTTTAGTGTATAAATTTTTAGTGTAATATATTTTTAAAATAAAATAAATAATGTATAAATTGCACATTGTTAACGACTTATCGCCATACGGACGCCATGGCGGATGCCTTATCGCCTAGGCGTTTTGACGGTCATCTACCGTCGCGTCCCGCCTTGGCGCAGTGACAAGTATGCTCCTAATCCATAATGAGACTCTTATTAATAGATGTAGGCAACCCTCCTAAACTATTTAGGAATAAAGTTTTATTCTAACTAATTAAACTCCTTTAATTAATTAGGTTCCTAATCCAATTAAGAATATACGTGAGTACTTTTATTAATTAATTTCCAAACCCCTTAAGGAATTAAACTAATAATAATAGTAATAATAATAAGACTTCTCTTATTAATTTATATTTAATATTTTCAAAATATTAATTAAATAATAAATATTAAGCTATTTAATTTATTCTATCACCATAGATTAAATTAATTATACACAATTTTTTACTATGATTATTCCATTTATTTCTCAAATAAATATTTTTCCTTTTATGGTGTGACCTTTAGGTTCTCCATATTAAACCGATTGTGAATAATTAGGTTCACTATCTCCATATACAACTTATTTATGGTGTGACCTTTAGGTTCTCCATATTTAATTTATTCTATCACCATAGATTAAATTAAATACACATAATTTTTTATTACGATTATTCCATTTATTTCTCAAATAAATATTTTTCCTTTTATGGTGTGACCTTTAGGTTCTCCATATTAAACCGATTGTGAATAAGTCAATTAGAACAATTCCAATCTTATTTAAATAAATAAATTAAACTATTTAATTCATTTAAATAAATAACATTTATTGATAATTCATTATCTCCATGTACAACTTATTATACCCAAATATACCCTTTGATATAACCCAAGGGTCTTAAGGGACATGTCAAGTATAACTTATCATACAGAAGATACTATAATGATCTCAAATCTAAGGATCACTTGTACTACTATCACTAGAGGAATTCCTATTGACAGACAGGTAAAACTCTATTTGGTATTCTTTAGCGAGTCACGTTCTGTGAACTTATTCTCTAATAAGTACAAATGATTATTTGATCAATTACCCTCTTCTTAAGAGCAAATAACGTATGTACCAATCTATCTGGATTTACTAATCCTTTTTTAGTACTCTAACGATTGGGAACTATTTTAGTTTTAAACTATCTAAGAATTTAGATCTCATTAGCATTATCATCATCATGATTCTAAAAGCACGACTTAAAACAATGAGTTTATCACATTTAATATAGCAACACCATGTAGATAAAATAAAAGATTTTAATAAATTAACTTTTTTATTAATAAACGAATAAATTTTTTACAAAGTATATGCTTTATCATATTAAATATGATTGGCTTATGTGCATTTTACTTTCAGTACTATCCAAATTTGTAACACTTAAATACTATCCAAATTTATTACGTATTTGAAAGGAACTTCAACCTGTTAGTATTAAGGAAGGTTTTTTTTGTTTTAATAGCTATAATAGAACTAGAACTTCTAATATTTTTTTTCAAGTCTACCAAACTTATTACAAGATATTTTATCACAAATTTATGTAAGATAATATATCTCAAGAATTTTTATGTAGGATAATTTTATTATTACAATTTTGTTAAGATACTACGATATCAAAAATGCCTCTTAACATATCACGTGCATAGTTGTCATAGCGCCAAGGCGGGACGTGACGTTAGCTGACCGCCAGGACGTTTAGGCGATAAGGCGCCCGCCATGTCGTTCGTATGGCAACAAGTCGTTAACAATGTGTAATTTATTTTATTTCAAAAGTATATTGCACAATAAAATTTTATATACACTAAAACCCAAAACATAATAACTAACATTATGAAAAAGTCTCCACTCTATACTCGATTTATAGTCATAACTCAAGTAAAGTCATCAACTATGAAGTCATTTTCGTCTCCCTTATGTGCATTACCCATTCAAAGGAGCAGGGTAATGGGTTGAGTTACTTGGGTAATTGAAAAAGACCATGAGTTATGACGAGTAATGGTAAAAAATAACTTAATCGCTTAACTGGGGCCCACTACTAATGTGTGAGTCTTGGCGTCTTGGTGGCTCGGCGTCTAAGGCGTTGGCTTGCCCTTATCGAATGTCAGGAGGCCTAGTCGTTGCTTAGGTGACGCCATGACAACTATGATCACGTGCTTTAATTAGATTAATATTATTCATTAATTTTATTATTAATTTAATGTCCAAAATAAATTTAATTTATTAAAATTTGAAGTTTTATCAAATAATTGTACTAATAGTAAATGTGAAGTTTTTGGAACATAATAACTGTAAAATTAGTTAAAAAATTATAATGAAGTCATTAATAACTAATTGTCATAACTAAATTAGAATTATTAAATCTTGAGTTCCATAGTTCTATTCGAATTAGAATTTCAAGAAAAATTTATCAATATAAAATTTTACTACACCCTTAAATAAAATTAAAATAATTATTTTCTCAAATCATAACTATATAAATTCACACTCCATTCAAATGTTTAGGATACTAGTTGATTGAAAGAACCTACAATATATAAGTCAACAATTTATTATTTAAATAAATATTCAATAATTTGATAACCGCAACTATCTTCTTAAATTCGTGATTAAATATTTACCCGATATTTAATTGATTATCTTAATAATTAACATAATAAATCATTATCCATGTTACCTGAACTTCGCGCAGTTGGTGAGCTAATATATAATTAATAGCACAAAACAGTCTCTCAATCCTAAAATTTAGGAATAAAAACCTAAAGTTTAGGAAAAGAAACTATTTTTTCATCTTTCATTTGATTTCAAAATCTTTTCATCTACATTCTTTGTATCACAATTATCTACTTACCATAATTAGTGTTCTTACAAATTCTAATTCTTGATAACAATAATATTTAATTATAAATTAATTTTCTATTGTTAAATTATATAAGTATAAGTAGTTGAGTTTAAATAAGATTTATCTATAAATCATAAATAGATGAATATATAAACAAATAAACCATTAATTTAAATATGAATAATATCATTTATATTATATAAATAGATGAACTATTATAGTAAATTTTTAAATTTATTTATAGTTAAATAATAAAGAATTTTTTTTAAAAAGTCATCATTCACGATATTAATCTATTATTATATAATTAATGTATAAGTATAGTATAACGCAAAAAATATAAACAATACAATAATTTTATAACAAGACCCGTTCTTCGTACGTGATGATAAGCAAGTTTAAGTAAATTTCTGGAATTAATGTTAAAAAGACAATCATGATACTTAAGAAGATTTGGAAACCGTCTTCAACATGTCATTAGAGGTGAAGTTTTATTCAGATAACTGATACGTATTTTTAGGTGAGGAATTGTATTTTGTGGGGTGGTGTGGGGTGGGGTGGGGGGTTGAGAATTTTGAAGGAGTTAAATAGAAACGTATTTATTTTCACCATAAGAGTTCATTAAAAATATACCTTTTATCATATGGCTTCCTCTTCCTCCCACTTTATAGAATAGATATATACATGCGCATTCAACCGTGTATTGTTTTTCCTTTTAGGTTTGGGTGATAACAAGCTAGCATTTGAGCTCCTTTGCTTTTGCCAATGGCTATTTGACTATTTGAACGATGTCCCCTTCTAGCTATTCACTCTGATTTGAAAGCAACGTAGTGTTGACATTCATTGAAGATAAGACCTTTGAATGTTAATATTTGTCTTTTTGTGTGGATGAGATATGGTCTCATAGGAATATGTGGATTTGCTGCCAGTGTGGATGAAGTACTGTCTACTTGCCTCGTTAAGATTGCTATAATTTCTACAATAACAATAATCACATTCTTGATTCTTAACAACTGGCTTAAAATCAATGAATGGAAAACTTATTAACCTGCGATGAGTTTAACAATATAATTAATTTCATTAATGTGTTCAAATTATTATGCTTTTCCATTTGAGAGTTTTTTCATCTTGGCTATATTATTTGTTCATGTATTATATCAGTTAGACAGACCTATACTTTATATACTGAACGACACTGTTAGCTTATTTAAGGCTTTACTACGTGTCTTTACCTATTAGATTGAGGTCAATGATGTGAGCAAGGAAATGGATTTGGATCTCATCAAGCAAAATAGTCAGGTTTGCTGTCAATGCCAATATGTTGTGTAATTATTGCTCGTCTTTGTATATCCAAATGTTTGTGTAAGTTGATGAATATCTCAGGTGGAAAGAGTAATTGCAGACAGAATTGGCAAGGACAGTTCAGAAAATGTGGTGCAAGAGTACTTGGTCAAGTGGCAAGGACTGTCGTATGCTGAAGTAACATGGTAATTAGCTGATACAATTTAATGATATTTGTTCTTGTCATATCCAGTCTAATATTGTTCTGAAGTAATTTTTTCTGGTCTGTTGGCAAAAACAATTTCATAAATATCAAGAAGTGTAATGCTATCCTCTATAAATCTGACTTTGATCTTCTTTCGGCTTCCAAAAGAAGGAAAAGTGGAAAGTTACAACTTGTGCTTTTGTTCTCTAATGAGTCCCTTGATAATTGCAAGTATTTTGCATTTTTTATCTGCAAGTATTTTGCATTTATGATTTCAATTATATAATTATGCAACAGTATTTTGACGTACTAGTTGTTGACGTGTCATTTTAGGGAGAAAGACGTAAATATTGCATTCGCTCAAGAAGCTATTGATGAGTACAAGGTAGTTCTTCAGCTCATATGTTGTGCTTTGTCCTATTTGCTTTTTTTATAGTATTTTTCCTAATGCATGTCCAGAATTGCTGATTATCTTGTTTCAGTTTTGTAACTTGTCCATGCCTCCTTGTGTCTTACAAATTTGTAATCTGTTATGGACCTTAGCTTCTTTCTATGCATGATTTGTACATTCTGTACCATTTCTAGCAATTTTTGATGTATCATAAGTTTGCACTGCACGCAATTGCTGTTTGTATGATGATGATGAGAAATGTACTGACCCTTACTTTGCCAGCTGATATTATATGTTATTGTAAGGACTACTGAAGTCAAGACAACGCCAAGTATGTTTGAAGAAAGTGCAAAAGTGAACCTAGATTCTCAAGTCTCTTTATGCAACTATCGTTGTTTGTGATAATTCTGACCATCAATTGAAATATTCCATGGCAAAGGTTTCCCATGAGTAGGATAGATAAAAAGACCTACGTAAAGCCTTTTGGTTGGCTGAAACAGTTGAAATTTTGTCTCCTTATGACTGTCTCATGGTTTGAGAATGGTTCAGCTTTTGTCTTTTTTTTATGCATTATCCAATTGTTGGAAAATTCATCAGTTTCCATAGTTAGGTGAAACACATCTTATCTCGTTTGCTCAAATTGTGAAAAGGAATCGGCGAATCGCAATATTAGGTAGTATTTCCTAGATGTGGCATAGTGGTTAAGAACTGTTCTTATCCGCCATACTCTATTCTCGTAAGATGATACACACTAGCTGACAGTCCACCTGGTGCTACATCATAGGCGCATTGGGAGCGTAGATAGAGGAATACATAGAGTTGAACATAGTAAAATAAGAAATTGAAAGATTTCGTTGAAATTGTTCGTTTGGAAATTTCCCGAAAAGCTAATCATAGGTTCTTCTCTCCATGTATAATTAGTCATCAAACATTTTTATTGATAACGTCGGGATAATGGAAATATTGATTATGATTGATTATCGTGTGTATTAGTATAAATATATTTGTTCTTAGTTTCTCGCTGTGTCCAATACTAATACTTGGAGGGTCAAAATTACCTATGAAAAACAAATATATGTATTATAGATATTTCAGTTTGTCTTGCCTATATTTACTTTTGAAATTTTATTATATTCATAGAACTGTGGTTTACATATATGTACATATGTTTCCTATTCCTATTAAATCTATTATTTATCTTTAATATGTTCCATTGAGTTTCTGTCTCTGGCTTGATAAGTATATCATTGAGTGCCTCTCAGCTCAACTCAACAACTTTTATCCCAAACTAGTTGGGGTAGGTTGAAAATGAATCCAAATATCCAATATAAAGTTAAGAAGAAAAAAGAAAGATAAACAAATAAAAATAAGAAAGAAAAACATTTTAAAAAATAAATTCCAGAAAATTAATAAAAAAACATATATACTAAAGTACATATATATATATACAACTAAAATGAAAATAAAAGAAAGAAAGGTAGGGAAAAGAGATAATCATAAAACAGACGCAAAAACATGTAACACCTTACTCACCAGTATACAAATTGCATTCTCTTGTTTCTATTACAGAGACAAACAAGTTCTCATTTATCTTCTGCTTCTTTTAGTTTCTTTGTACTACTTTCTCTTAAATAATTCTCGGTGTACTCTTCCCCCTTCTTATATCATCCTTTTGAAAGAATGCTCTTCTCACTGGAGAATCTATTTCTCCGTCTGATACCATCTCAACCTATGCTCCCTGATCTTTTCCTCTGTCGGTGCAACCCCATCTTTATTTCAATATCATCGTTTTTGATCCTATCCATTCTTTTATGACCACACATCACTTTTACATAAGGGCTTTCACTTGGCAGCTTAAAATTCAGACATATATTTACTTTGTATAAGTAAAGGCACTGTATTTATGCTGAAGTTCTGAATTATATTACTTGAACATCTTTCTTTTAAACTTTGGATTATGATTCCATTCCTTTTTTTTATATATGTTCCATGATCACGAGTCTTGACAATACTCGCATGGACATTCATTTTAGTAGTTTCATGTGATATAATTTTAAGGCTCATTTTATCTCGAAAAGCATCCTTATTTTTCATTTTTTAAGCAGGCTCGCGAGGCTGCAGTTGCAGTACAAGGAAAAATGGTAGATTTCCAGCGTAGGAAGAGCAAAGGTCTGTCTTAATTATTGGCCTATGCTTTTTCTCTCTTTCTGTGATGCATGTATCATCCTGTGCATATCTGCGACATAATAAAATTCATTTTTGCTTTTCTTGTTGTTTTTCTATTTAACTTGTATGCTGGACTAGGAAACTGAGATTTCGTAAAAGAGTTTATCATAATAATGGATGTGCTGTAAGTGTAACTTTCTTATTTTGTCATTTTGGAAAAGTTCAACTGAAGAAAACACATTTTAATTGTTACTAAGAAGTTGGATAGAGTCACTTAATTGATGTTGCAATTTATAGAAGTTAATAGGAGGGTCTTAAAATTCCTTGTGAAGTATCTGTTGATGTTTGATGAACTTTGAAGATTCCCGTTTTCCTCATAATTGTGTCATATCTTCTAACTTGTGATTTTTGTGACCTGATGGTCGTGGTCTTTTTCCTTTGATCACAAATTTTTTAAAGGGGTCTTGCAAGTTAATATTCATTGATTCCCCAACAATTTGTGTTGAGGTATCTTTTTTGTAGACATTACATAAGCTGGACACACTAGGAAACAATCTTGGCTATATTCAATTAGAATGACTCACGGTGATGGAATTAGTGAATGCTTTGTTGTATAAGCTGTTGATGCATATTATTTAGAAAATGCTAGGAGAATGAGTTTTTGAGAGGTAGTTTCAGGTTTTTGCTGAACTTGGTTTTTGTGCTTCTGATATTATGTTTGCGTACTGCAGCTGAGAAGTTAATTATATTTCTTATAATCATAGTTGTTACGGCGCCAGGGCGAGTCATGGTTTGATGAACTTTGAAGATTCCCGTTTTCCTCATAATTGTGTCATATCTTCTAACTTGTGATTTTTGTGACCTGATGGTCGTGGTCTTTTTCCTTTGATCACAAATTTTTTAAAGGGGTCTTGCAAGTTAATATTCATTGATTCCCCAACAATTTGTGTTGAGGTATCTTTTTTGTAGACATTACATAAGCTGGACACACTAGGAAACAATCTTGGCTATATTCAATTAGAATGACTCACGGTGATGGAATTAGTGAATGCTTTGTTGTATAAGCTGTTGATGCATATTATTTAGAAAATGCTAGGAGAATGAGTTTTTGAGAGGTAGTTTCAGGTTTTTGCTGAACTTGGTTTTTGTGCTTCTGATATTATGTTTGCGTACTGCAGCTGAGAAGTTAATTATATTTCTTATAATCATAGTTGTTACGGCGCCAGGGCGAGTCATGGTTGTAGCCGACTGCCAAGTTGACAAGGCGATTGCCATGACGTCCATATGGTGACAAGTCGTTTACAATGTGCAATTTGTATATTATTTATTTTACTTAACAAGTATATTGGCAATAAAATTTATATACATTAAAACTCAAAACGTAACACTATAGAATAATATTAAAAGCATAATTATGTAAATAAATAGCAATAACAATCCAAAAATAAAACACTTGATATTAAAAATTAGTAAAAGAAATGAAAAATTTAACAAACACCATAGAAAATAAAGTTGCAAGCAACCATCACAAATTTACACTAAATTAAATGAAGTTCGTAAGTTGCATTATTTTGATTTTTCAGCAATTATGAAACTTAAATTATATCCAACTAAGGCAACTAGTAGCAACCATAGGTCCATAATCCAAACCAGTCACTGCCAATGGATAATATATATATAAATACATGCATATATATATATAATTACATATTTATATATATATATATTAATATAAGACTGGGGAGGAAAGTGTAATATAAAGTAAATCAGTAAAAGCAGAGACAAAGAAGTGACTAGAAGCAAAGAATATATATGAAAGTTTAGAAGCTCTGCTAGCCGACCAGAACGAGAAGATGAGAAGAAGAAAGAACCGAGTCGCGACCAGAGAGACAACGAGCCAGAGAAGAAGAAAGAGAAGAAACTAAGAAATAAGAGCATACCTGACAGTCAGTCGGAGTCCTCGCGAGTCGCAATCGGAGCTGTGGTCGTTGTTCGTTGTTGGTCAGAGCTGTCGAGCTGTGGGGAGGTAATCTCTCGCTCGCTTTCCTCCTACTCTTCGATCGATCGCTGCCTACTGCAAATCTGAACGACGTCGTTTTGTTTTTTTTAACCCAGTTGGCCTTTGGGTCGGTCCATACCCACAACAAAGAGAGCGCTCGTCTAAGTCATCGACTAGGCGTCCATGGCGACGAATTTTTTTCCTAAGCGCCCGACTTGCAAGCCTCCACCAAGTCGCCTTGCCTTTATCTGATCGATTGGAAGCGACGCCTTAACAACTATGCTTATAATACTAAAAGAAATTTTGTTAGTATAAGAGACATAAATCATATATATTATCATGACAGGGTAAACTAAAGGAGTATTATTAAAGTAGTGCACATTTGAAAGGAAAGTAATCATTAGAAAGCACATGTATATCGTAATATGCATTCTTGCGCATAGAGAACATGGATATATACATCCATACTATGTCTTTATTTACACAACTTGTTTGATGATTTAATTACAACTCATCTTTGCAACTTTCAAGTCAGTAAATGATATCCTCAAGAAATTTCATCTGTACTCTACTTTTAGCATAAATAATATATTTTAGAGTCAGTGTCATTCCATTCCATGACGATGTCGTAATAATCTTTGAGGATTTTGTATGTATGTGTTCTGTCTATGCACCCATGCAATTGACTCTCTGCAGTCTGTTGCCTCGCATGTGTGTGCTGAATCAGCTGATATCAAGATTCCGCTTCATTGAAGGTGGGATATACTCTCTGATTTTCATGCTAAAATCTTAAAATATTAGTTTAGAGGCCATGAGTTTGTTGTATTCCCTGACACCATAACTTTTGGCAAGAACAAGAGTATTGTTGACTTATTCCATTCATCTTCCCAGGTATGTTGTGATACGTAGAAGTAGAAAGCTGAAGCAATTTAGTAGTTTCAGGTCTCCATTTAAGTTTTTATTTCTTACGTTCCAAAATGAATACTTTGGTGTTCATTTTTGATGTATATTTTAGAAAATTTAATTTGTTTATATTTCAAGTTCATAAAAATTCCTGCTGCAAGAAATTTTAGTAAATTACTAATCATCTTAGATCTGTCATTTCATATATATATATTATAATTTTTTTTTGTGAAAACAAGGAGACTGTCCAAATTGATTTTTTGAAACTGGTAACGGAAAACAGGTTTGAAAGTGCATCCAACCAGGCCCTCATTGTTTGATGTTGATTGGCTGATTGCTATATTTATTTATTGTTATCCACATCAGTTTACAATCCCAGAAGTCTTATCTATGAAATTATAGTAAAAACATATAATATTAATGTGTAGCAAGTTTAAGGAAGCTTGATGAACAGCCTGAATGGTTGAAGGGGGGAAAGCTTCGAGATTATCAGCTTGAGGGATTGAATTTTCTTGTTAACAGGTATCAATCCTCTTTCAGTTGATTCTTCAAATTTGTATTTAACAGTTTCAGTCAGGAAGGTGTTCTGATCATAGTCTTTTTCACAGCACAGTTGGAGAAATGATACAAATGTCATATTAGCAGATGAAATGGGTCTTGGGAAAACAGTTCAGTCCGTTTCTATGCTTGGTTTTTTGCAGGTACTTTTATAGACTTGGTGGTGATGAGTTTGGGACAGCTTTTACATTTTTTTTTTGTTATAAATGCATTATAAGGATTTCTTCCTTTTTTCTTCTTTCTGCAGAATGCCCAACAAATTCATGGGCCATTTCTTGTTGTTGTGCCATTATCAACTTTATCAAATTGGGCAAAAGAATTCAGGAAGTGGCTGCCTGACATGAATGTTATTATATATGTTGGAGCTCGTGCAAGCCGAGAGGTATTTTTCTGTGTATATTAATTATGATATTTTTGTGTGTTTCAAATGGGAGAATGGTAGACCGTTCAAGTTTCAATTATTGAAGACATTCATGAGGTTTTGGGTTTGGCGAACATTACGCAATGATTTGGCTGTGTATAATACATGTATGTATATACTTTAGTTTACTTGAAATGACCCCAAAAAATTGAAGATGTTCAGTTTCCACGTTTGCGATAATGAGGTGGTGATGTGCACTATCTGAATATTGTTAACTTAATAATTAACTATTTTTTGGGGATGAAAGAAGAAATTTTATAATTAGAAGAGAAGATGCAGAAAGGGAAGACAGTGCTCTCCACAAAAATAAGAAAGTGAAAAATATGAAAAAACTAATGAAGAACAGTCCGCCAATCTTCGTGAACATTGAAAATGGCAACAACTTTATAAGCTCCCATTGTCAAAGCCTATAACGACGGTAGAAATGAAACTCCGTCCCACAGAAGAGGAAGTGAGAGATAGGCATCATTGAAAATTCTGGTACTCCTTTCCGTTCATATGCCCATAAAATAGTAAAACAAGCACACTTCCAAAGAATCATGGCATCCTTATGTTCACCAAATCCTCAAAATCTTACTTTAAGCAAATTCTCTAAGGAGAAAGGGGATACCTAATCCTTCTCAAAAATGTCAAAAAGAAGATTCCAAAAGTTTTGCGCTATAGCCCAATATGCAAAAAAAGGTGCTCATGACACTTTGAACTTTGCCTGCACATGACATACATTCACTCACAAGTGTTTGAATGGCCTATCTGAATATTAAATTATATTATTGTTATTGTTAATATTTATAGTGATTCATTTAAACTAGTTTAAAAAAACAAGTGTTTGTATGGCCTATCTGAATATTAAATTATATTATCGTTATTGCATTGTTAATATTTATAGTGATTCTTATAAGCATTTTAAACTAGTCTAAACGCATACTTTATAATCCCAAAAGAACATCTAAATAAGAGAAGGAACCTTGTGTTTGGGCGCATGTATAGGCGGGAATAGTCCCTCAAATGCCTTGATTTGGTCTAGGCAGCCGGATAGGCAAGCAAAATTCCCTCCCCCTCCGATTTTTGAAAGAACAACAGTAATTTTTCATGAGAAACAATAGAAATAATATGCCAAAATCTAAATAACATATTTTTTCATGTATAAATTTAGATGGATCTGCGGGGTGTACACCTGCTGACCCAATATGCATTCACTGTTCTATCTAACTGTGACATTTTTCTTAAAATTCACTCTTCTCTGCCTCTTCTTTACTTGGGACTCTACTTTCCGATCGGACCCATACTTTCTCACTGTACTCTCTTTTCTATTCGCTAATTTCTTCTTTTTAAAAAAACTAATGATGCAATCGAAGCCATAGAGCTCCAAACCAAAAACTATAACAAATATTATAGACTACAGAACTACAAACAATTTGGCAATGGTGTTCATAAGTACAGAAGTAACATAACTTTAAGTACATAACTGCAGTCAAACTATTTGATCTGAAGAATCTTCGAGAGTTTTAAATTAATTATCAACTCAATTTCAACACCCAACAATAAATTATTAAGGAATCACTCATCAAACAGTACCTTACTCTTATTCTAGTCGAAATTTTTTTAAGGTACTCAAATTCATACTCGGATTCGAATAAAATTTTGCAATCTTTTTATTGTACTCGAGTTTGACTCGACTCAAACTCGTTTTTTAATCGAACTTCTCGCGAGCATTGAGACATATACGAATTATAATCGGATCATTTATATTATGATAATGTATATAAAATTAACTCAGTCAAGTAGTTGAAATAATTAAAATTTGAACACTTCAAATTAAATCTTTAGCCTTGTAAAAAAAATTAATGAGATGATATTAGCACTCCTGAAATAATTAATGAACTACTTCCAATTCTAAAAGTATGTGGAGAATTTAATTGTTAAGTAATATATATTACATAAATCGAGTATATTAGATACATTATACGAGTAAGTATCAACGAACTTGTTAAAATTCAATAATCTAAATAAGAGAACAGTGAGTGACTAATATTCGACTCATATAAGTGTCCGAGTATCAAAATGGATTCGAATTTGAGTCTCACTCAAATTTTTCTAGCCGATGCCGAACCGGGTTTCGAACCACTTGGGTTCATAATACTGCTTCCTCAGTTGCAAAGAGAGAGGTTAAGGGTGTATAGATTCAG
The DNA here is from genome assembly GCA_020205505.1 of Panax japonicus. NCBI lineage: Eukaryota > Viridiplantae > Streptophyta > Magnoliopsida > Apiales > Araliaceae > Panax > Panax japonicus. The sequence goes on from CM035104.1 coordinate 5,505,202, forward strand.
TGTGCGAGAGAATGCTTCACTCTGGTCTGTGACATCAATTTTCTCATTGCAATCTTTTGACAATTTTTAATTACTTGTTATTCTTTTGAAAATAATGAATTCAGTTATACTCAAATATACATATTAAAAAGAACGCTTAAGAAACTACTGAGGCGCTAGGTACCCTCTCTGCTGGATAGGTCTGATTCGTGTTTTCTAAAACAGTTGCTAACATACATAAATCATGCTATTATCTGATTTTATCTTTTACCAAAATGCTCTCTCTCTCTCTCTATGGTTATCCTATGACAATTATCTACCAATTTTGAAGGATTTTGCTTTTGAGTTTTGATGGGTAACATAAATAAATGTACCAATAGGCTTCTAACATCATTGTCTACACTATGGGGGGAAATTGGTCTCTTTCTCTCATAGTTTTTTTGGTATCACGTTTTGGGTTTCTCTGTGTAATTATACGTTTAGCTTGAGAACAAAAATGTTTGTTATAGATTGCCTTATTGAATTGAATTTACATCTTTGGTGCTTCATAATGTCTGTCCTTATACTTTTATGGTACTCAAAATTTTTAGTTGTTTTTATGTTTATTTTATATCCTTGGGAGATGTGCTCTTTTTTGCCATTTTGTGGTGATCGAGAGGGTTGCACAAAATTTTTGTGGTTAGATAGGGAATATATATTTGCGTTGGGGCAGAGGGTCATCCGTTGCTTCTCTTTGGGCATAGACTTGGGATCTTTTCTAGAAATTTCCTCGTCATTCAAAGTGATCGGCGAGCAGTGCTCCTCTAATGCCGCATTTTCTTCCACTTCTTATCTTTGATTTCTTTTGGGGTGGACTTTTTGTACTCCACATCCTTTGAAATTTCTTCTTTATTCATCGATAAAATCTTCTTTTATCATAAAGTAGTACTCAGTCTGTCCCATGTCAATTTTCCTGATTACATTTTACACGCTGATTAAGAAATAATTTCCCCCCCCAAATTACCCTTTTATGCTTTTTAAATGGACATTAATTTCAGTAATGATTCTCTATCTCTGATCATTAAATCTCTATGCCATCATTAACTCTCTCTCCCTTTCTCTTTATCTCAACATTTAATGCCATCAGCTACTATTTCCTATGCCAACTAGTATCATTTCATTAACTTTCTGGTTATTTGTTATTTTCAATGGATAGTTACAAAAGTAATTCAAGGGAATGATAGAAAGTGATTTTAAAACAGGAAAGTGGACATTTATTTGGGACAACCCAAAAATCTGTTTAGGACATCTAATATGGGACAAATAGAGTAAAAGCTAACGATTTTTTGTTGATCTTAATTTTACATTTTCATTTCTGGCTGTAGGTTTGTCAGCAATATGAATTCTACTCTGATAAGACAACTGGCAGGGGCATAAAGTTTAATGCCCTTTTAACTACGTATGAAGTACTATTGAAGGATAAGGCAGTTCTCTCCAAACTTAAGTGGAACTATCTCATGGTTGATGAAGCACATAGGTTAAAGAACAGTGAGGCTTCATTGTATACAACACTTTTGGTATTGCAATTTTTCACAACTTACGTGTTAATAGTTTTTGCAATTTTTTTCTGTTGTACTAATTTTAAGTTGCTACAATATATTGTCACAGGAATTCAGCACTAAGAACAAGTTGCTTATTACTGGTACTCCTTTGCAAAACAGTGTTGAAGAACTTTGGTAATTTACCTTTTTTCTTCCACTCAAGTTACCTAATCAAGTAATTTACTAGTATTCTTAATAATTTTAGCTAGAATTGACAATTCTTTATAAGTATTAAAATTAAAAAAATAAAAGAAAAATGAAAATAATCCAGCGAAGTGGATGCTTAGGCTCAAGAATAGTTATACTACAAAAAGCTTTAGTTGACTAAAATTGCATTGCATTCAAGAATCTTGCTACTCAATTTGATATCATGTCAATTCCACTTGTTAATTTTGAATTTTTTTGTAGTTATTAATGACATTGCTATATGTTATGTCAAATTGTACACTATGTTCTGCCCTTCGTCCTACAAAATATGCCCCTTTATATTATGGTGTTTTTTTGACACTGATCTTAAGATGTGATGAAAACATATATATACTCCCCTAGTCCCATTTTAGTTGCACGTTTCTTTTTGCAAACATATTATGAAAACATATATATTGTGTGACGGTTCGGTTGACAACTTTTCCAGCTGATCCCAACTAATGAGTCTACTAGACATAGGCTAAAATATGCAAGGTTGGTACAAGGTAAAAACTAGAATAGCTTTGTTTTGGGACATCCGGAAAAAGAAAGCATAGCCATCAAAATGACAGAGGGAATAAATTCATTTTTAATATTTTTTATTTTTTTTAAAATACATAAAAATGTACATTATATCTATAAAATTAGAGATAAATAATGAGAGTTTTGGCATGTCTTAAAATCCGTGGAGAAGAGAAGCCCAATAAGGCCTATCTTTTTTGGACAGAGTTATAGTTGGATTTGATAAATAACTCATTTGGATATACAGTTGACTTTCTAGTATCTGAGCTAGTGTTACACATATAGATAGAGTTAAAAGTTTAATGCACTGACAGTGTATACTCGAGCGGTGTTAGGATTAAGACACATCATTAATGAAGTAGGTGTGTTTAACAAAATTATTATTGTTTTAATGATGTATCATAATTCTAACACAGCTCGTGCCTCGTGTATACACGGTTAGTGTATCAAATTTTAACTCATAGATGTAGACACATCTCTCTCTACCTTTTGCATAAGAAATCTCTTTTTGGAAGTTTTTGATGGAATTTTAATGCAGCTTTGAGTCCATGTTATAGTGGTATGGCAGCTCAACTAATTTTTGTTATTTTTGGCCTTTACTTATACTAGTCTATTAGCCCGTGCGAGGGATGGGCCTTGTTTTGTTGTTATTTGTAATTTTTTTTAGTAATTCAATATCTTTATATATAGTTAGTTTCTCGAAATTCTGTAATCAAATATGTAATAAATAATAGCATTAAAATTTGTAAAATTCAAAATTTTCTAGATAAAAATAATAGTAATTGTTCAAACATATAATATTAGTAATTTTTGTTTTGTATTGAGCGCAAGTTTGTTGTAGTATATAAAAGCCCATGATTAAATGTGATTATGATTAGATGCATTTGTGAAACTTGAAAAACGTATAGACATGGATGCCTTACCAATATGAAAATTTCTGCACGTATCATTGAAATTAAAAAATTAATCCAACTAACAATTACTGAGTCCGGTTGTAATTATTAAACACAACATTTACTACTATTGAGTCAACTCAGTTGGATAATATGAATTACTACCGAGTTGACTTGGTTGTCCTTCAATTAATTGAATATTGAACTCAAGTTGGCCTCTAATGATTAGCGAGTCAACTCGGTTGTAATTATTAAACACAACATTTACTACTACCGAGACAACTCGGTTGGATAATATGAATCACTACCGAGTTAACACGGTTGGTCCTTAAATTAATTGAGAACTAAACTCAAGTCAGCCTTTTAAATATAGGTATTGATATATGTGTGTATTATAAAACAGGGCACTTCTTCACTTTCTCGATCCTGATAAGTTCAAGAGTAAGGATGAGTTTGTTGAGAATTACAAAAATCTAAGCTCATTCAATGAAACTGAGGTACATAATTTCTCAATCTGTCTTTTGTTTTCTATTTAATTGTTTGCTCGCTTCTATATAGTTTGTTTTTAATTGAAATATAAACTTGATCTTTTACATTTTTCCTCCTTATCTAGCTTGCTAATCTTCACATGGAACTGAGGCCTCACATTCTCCGGAGAGTTATAAAGGATGTGGAAAAGTCCTTGCCTCCAAAGATTGAACGTGTTTTAAGAGTTGAGATGTCTCCTCTACAGAAACAGTAAATAGCTACCAACTACCTTTATTATTCTAGATTACTTTTAGATTTTTAGTAATATCATGCATATTCACTATTGTTTCTGGTCTACTAATCTAGGTATTATAAGTGGATTTTGGAACGCAACTTCAACGACTTAAACAAAGGAGTTCGTGGGAATCAGGTTGTTATCTTTGTTTTTTACGTTTTAGCTGTGAATATGTTTTACTTCAGCACTTTCTCAAGTGATGCCTTTACTTTCTTCCGGTTGTTTTTTAACCATCATCATCCTTGTTATTTTCATTTTAGAACTTTTATGTATTATGTTTTAGGGCTTGGCTTAGTTGTGTCTGAAAATATTTAAATACTTAAAGTCGAAAACTTTCTAATTTTCCTTTTATTAAATATAGTGCATTTCATATTGTGTTAAAGCTTTTATTCAAATGAAATTCACTATAATAGCTACCACTTCAAAGGACAAAAATACCCAAATTTTAAGACAGACGAGCATGCTGTATTTTCTTTTCAACGTGTCTAAATGTCACGGAAATCAGTTGGGATCAGAAAAATTAGGATAATCCAACTTTTGGTGGTTTATATTGTCAAATAATTGCTATATGAACTGCTCTGCTAGATTTGTGCATCGGGATCTTTTTTATTGGAAAAGTAACCAATTTTAATACGCCGGACTCCCAAATATGCAGGTTTCTCTTTTGAATATTGTGGTTGAGTTAAAGAAATGTTGCAATCATCCATTCCTATTTGAAAGTGCAGACCATGGTTATGGTGGGGAGGCGAACATTACTGGAAGCAGTAAACTGGAAAGAATTATTCTGAGCAGTGGGAAGCTAGTGATACTCGATAAGCTCCTTGACAGATTGCATGAGACAAATCATCGTGTATTAATATTTTCACAGGTTTGTACGGAACGGTTCTGTTGGGCAAATACCTTCGCATAGCTTGCCGTTACTAATTGGCCAACATCAAATTTGAGTGTCAACTTATTTCCTTATCGAGTTATCCCCTCTCTTGCTGATTGCATGAAAAGAAATAATTGACATAACTAGGCCTTGTATGGATAAAGTCTAACAAAGTCATAGTGTCCGCAAGTTAAGCTGGTTTCTCTATATTTAAAGGTTTGCCTTTGGCAAAACCTCATCAACCCAAACATTTTTTAGGCTTGGATAGTCGGAATAAGAATAATTCTTGGTTTGGATCATTCTTGACTAAATTGAACTTTTCATTTTTGGGGTAAAGGAAGAGTTTAAGCAAAAATTATGATTTCGTATTGTGGTTTTGCATGTATTAAGAAATGGGGAAGTTTTGGTTGACTCGTCTGTTTTCCAAATTAAAACGCAATGGTGGGATCCACTTAGTCTTTCATGGTAAGGATAAAATAGTCAAATGCTCATGGATACCTAAAACTGAATAACTTAACTTATTTGGTGACATCCCGAAACGGAAGCCGAATAACTTTTTTTAGGACAGAGGTAGTATTCCATTTGATACTAACCTTGCTCTTCTGAACTGTATAGTAACAGTGAATATTTGTATAATTAGTTGTTGTGGGCCTTTTGGCATTACTTTACTTTATATATATATGTATTTAGATGAGCTATTAGACTAATCTTTATGCGCACATGGTATCCTTGACTTTCTTGCGTGGCCAAGCATGTTTGCAGTCGACATTGCACCTAACAAGGTTTTGGTTTCTTTTTGGCGCCTTGCACTATTTCAATGATTCTGTATGTGAAAGTAATAAACTAGAGTAGTATTTGATTTGTCCCAAATATTTGATTGGTTTCGTCTGGCACATAGTTATACTTGACCCAACCCAAGCATGCGTTTTATTATCCCAAAGTAGTTGGGATAAGCTGAAAATAATTCCTGTGTGAAAATGTAAAGCAAAAAGGCAAGGGAAAATGTAAAAGATAAAATAATTACCTTAGAGTAGGATTAAATTTAATAACTTAAACCAAAAAATAGAAGTGAAAGGCTAAAATAGAATAAAAATATATCCACATAGAAAATGCACACACATATGTAGACAAAATACTAAAAAGAAAACAAAGAAGAAAAGTAGAGAGATAAGAGAAAGGAAATAAAAATAGTAAAATAAACCTAAAAATAATGGAAGAAAATATACGGCAAAACCTAAAACTTTACCTCCCATCATGCCCTTTCAAACATGTAAATTTCCAAATGAAAAAGTAATGGTGGGATCCACAGTCCGCTTAGTTATGACAAAATAATCAAATGCACATGGCTACCAAAACTCATTCGCTTATTTGTCAGCATCCTGGAATGGAAGCCCAATCAGTTATTTTGGGATGGAGGGAGTATTACATTTGATACAAACACACTTGGATTTTTTTTGTAGATAATTATTACTTCGCCTTTCCAACATAGACTGCAAACATGCTTGGCCATGCAAGAAAGAGTTGAGCTTATCCAAGCATACCATGCGCACATAAAGCTTTGGTTGCTGTTTGGTGCCTTTGCATGATCTCATTGATTCTGCATGTGAAACTAGTAAACTAGAGTACAAAAACAAGACGATTGAAGGTACCATACTTGTAATGTCCAGTATCAGGAGAGGAATGATATGTATCAACATTATGTACAAAAATATTAATTGACTAGGGGGTTTAAGGATCTATATTAAAGTCACCTGAATCAAGCGGTAATGTGGTCTTATTCATCTTCATGTCATTTCTATCCCGAGATGAGTTTGTGGGTCTTTTGTTAAATCATATCAATATAGACATTGCTTTCACGTGCAAGTCATGTTCATAATGACAGATGTTAACAGATGCTCATTTATTTGGTATTCAAAAACATGAAACAATGAAAGAATATGATTAAATTACCCCTAGCACTGCGAGTACCATTAGATCTTCATCTATGTGGAGTGTTATATTGTTATTATAAATGTTTCCCTGCTTATAATGAGTGACATTGTTTACACATTTTCAAAAGAGCACCCATATTTGGAGAAATTCAGTTTTTCCGTGAAGGAACTGTTCATATTTTTAACTTTATCTTTTAGTGATTGCAATTTTTATTCTACTATGTTTATTGTTTATAATGGATGTTAGCAAAAATTATTTTAAAAATATGTTCTCTTTGAATTCTGGCACATCTAGTGATCTTTTTGAAATGCAGATGGTTAGGTTGCTTGATATCCTGGCAGAATACCTGTCATTTAAAGGGTTCAAGTTTCAAAGGCTTGATGGCAGTACAAAGGCAGAGGTGCGCCATCAAGCCATGGAGCATTTCAATGCACCTGGTAGTGATGATTTCTGTTTCCTTCTTTCGACTCGTGCTGGTGGCTTAGGTATCAATCTTGCAACAGCAGACACAGTTATCATATTTGACTCGGATTGGAATCCTCAAAATGACTTGCAGGTTTGGGGCAGTTATCCCTTGTTTATTTTTCTTTCATCTTTTAATTTTTCCTAGTTTCAGTGTTTTTTCTTTTCTAAATGTATTTCATTTTATCTTGGATTAGGCCATGAGCAGAGCTCACAGGATTGGACAGCAAGATGTTGTTAACATTTACCGGTTTGTCACAAGTAAAAGTGTCGAGGAGGATATTTTGGAACGTGCTAAGAAGAAGATGGTATAACATATTAAATGGTCTTATTTTTCTTTGTCTTGTTATGTTTTTTGTTGACTGTTCACCTTAGATGCGTATATTCATGTTTGAAATGCATACACCTCATCCTTCCAATTCAATCCATTCCTATACGCGGCATCCCAAAATAAGCACCCCTTTTGGAAGTTGAGCTACGAAACTCATGTTCATCATATTCTCTTTCTATTTAAGTTGAAGGGATTTTTTTTATAACATTTCACTTTGGACAAAATAGTACTTGTGGTTGTATGTAAACATTAAATTAGTTTAAATTTGGAAATATAAGTTTTTATTATGTTTTGGCTTTAGAAATGGCCAAATGGGGCACAAAATTTAGGATACATGTTTATATAAAAGTGCAATGAAACATATGCTTTCTGGATTTATGTTTAGGTTTTAATCACTGTATTACCTATGAGCATGAGGGTTTAATTTAGCTGGAATTATTTACCTGTGAAATTATGTTTGTGTGCTTACATGTGCTAGGTAAATTTGTGTTGTTCTTATTTGCATAATCGTCCTTGGTAGGTTCTTGATCATTTGGTGATTCAAAAATTGAACGCCGAGGGAAAATTGGAAAAGAAAGAAGCCAAAAAGGGGAGTTCCTTTGACAAAGTAAGTATTGGGAGATATACAATTAATGTAAATTTTTTACTGTATGGTTATAGTGGATTGCATGTGACTAGCTTTTAACCTTAAAGATTAGTATGGCTCTAAATCAGTGGTAATCATCAGTATTGTGGTCAACAGCACCTTTTTCACTACCTCCTTAAATTTTACAAATTATATTTCAAATATTTATGGTTGTACTATTCATATTCCACCTACCATGATTGTAGAACGAGCTATCAGCAATCTTGAGGTTTGGGGCAGAAGAACTATTCAAGGAAGACAAAAATGATGAAGAAAGCAAAAAGAGGCTTTTGAGTATGGATATTGATGAAATCCTTGAGAGAGCAGAGAAGGTTGAAGAGAAGGGTGCAGAAGAAGAAGAAGGACATGAATTGCTGAGTGCTTTTAAGGCAAGCATATCTAATTAACTCTTTTTGGGTTGGGGGGGGATGGGTTGTGATACCAGTTCATAAGAACAAATTTTTTTGATCTATATGTAGCTTCTCTATAGAAAGTGGAATCTTCTTGTTCTTTTTGTTTTTTCTTCTTTTTGTTTTTTGGCGAAAGAAAGAGGGGAGGGGGATTCTTCTGTATTGCAGTTACTTTTTCTCTTCCCTAGCATTTTATCTCCTTTTTATGTGGATTTTTCTATTTTGCACGAGGGATGAAAACTACCGTATAAGCTATCATCATTTTCGCAATTATGTTCAGGTTGCTAATTTCTGCACTGCTGAAGATGATGGGAGTTTTTGGAGCCGGTGGATAAAACCTGAAGCTGTTAACCAAGCGGAAGTATGGAATATGTTTTGTTTGAAACATATTTGAAAGGCATGCGAATTTTTCTTCAGTTCTTTTTTTTCTTAAACTTATTTGCTTGGTTTTGTGATTTCTATATTTTAGGAAGCTTTAGCTCCTCGAGCTGCAAGAAATAGTAAGAGCTATGCAGAGGCTAACCCACCTGAAAGACTTGATAAAAGGAAAAAGAAAGGTGTCGAGTCTCGGGAGAGATTTCCAAAGCGTCGCAAGGCAGATAATTCTAGTTATTTAATACCAGCAATTGAAGGATCTGCTGCTCAAGTAAGAGGGTGGTCTTATGGGAATATGTCAAAGAGAGATGCTACACGCTTTTTCCGTACGGTGAGATTCCATTTATATCTTATTTATTGTGCGGCCTGATGTTAGGCCGACAGTACTTTTCAATTTTTTTGTTGAGAAGCAGTTAAGGCTCACAGTATTAATTTGTAGACATGGAGTATGGACCTAATACATTTTTTCCCCTTTAGTACACATTTTCTCTGATTTCTACTCATACATATTGTTCTGTTTAACTTATTTTAGTTTTTGGAGAGCTAAATTTTGCCTTGGAGAAATGTGTTAAGTTGTCCTGCCGATAAACTGTGAATTTGTGAAGTCTTATGTGAGCTACACACGGTATAACATGCCTGGTGATGACCTGTGAAGTAGTGAAGTGACTGAAGTCGTACGAGTTACACATTGAGTTGAATGCTATATAGTTTTTCATGGATGCCCTTTTGAGGCCTATCTACATAGGCAGCAAAAGACACCAGATACGGATACTTAACCCCAGCCATCAAATTGACATTTGTCTACATGGCCCTTAGACCTTAGATATTGTTGTTTCAGTTTCCATCTTTGCCATTGGACTGTCATGTTCATTATGGCCAGGGACATGAATGCTGGATCATTGGTCAACCTTTAAGTTCAAATATTTCCTTTACATTTTCAGTTCATTAATGAATTTAGTACTTCAGTTGTTTTACCGTCTAGCAAGATATATTGTATGTGCATGTATTCCAGCTCTCACTTTCTATGTTAGCAATTTATGTATTATTGAGTATTGACAGTATATAGAAAGCTAATTGTTTTATCACCTCTACTAAACATGAATTCAGGTTGATATAATAAAGGTGCTTTGCAGAGAGGACGGGAGTTTTAATTCCTTTCCTCTACAAAAGTTTGAAAGAATTCAGGGAAATGTTTATATATATGCATGTCAAAATACAAGTGAGAATATATACCTCATAGCTGATTCTTTGTGTGTATTTAGGTAGTAGAAATTAAAGACAATGAAAGGTAAGTGAACTATACTAATCCACAATTTGATGAGCTTGAATTTCGGAAGATGCATAGTAATTGTATATTTTTCTATCATCCTCCTAATGTGTATTCTTTTTTATTTCAATAGACTAGACTACAAGTGTATTCAGTGGTATCTCTTTTTGATGATATGTTAAAACGCTTACCTCTAAGCTATAACTCCGTTATAATTTTGTGATATGCAAAATGTCCTCTTTAATTGGTTATATATGGGATTCATTTCCTCTCTTATGCCTTATAGCATAAGAGGTTGTAGCACCTTCTGACTTCATAAAGTTGAATACAATTAAATTCATGAAACTTGCTTAATACCTTTGCTTTGTTACACATTCATCCTTCCAGTTCCATATAATTTATATGATTTTATTTTTATAATCTTTTGAACTTAGGTCAAGAAGTTTGGCAATGACAGCCAAATTAGCTTAATAGCAGCAGAGGTTGGTGGATCAATTGAAGCTGCCCCGACTGATGCACAGATTGAGCTTTTTGATGTGTTGATTGATGGTTGTCGAGAAGCAGTTAATGGACTAAATGTGGATCCAAAGGTTTGTTTCTTTATAACTTGCATTAGGAAGATTGTAACTTTACAGTAATGCATGGCACCTGTATCTGTTTTAAGAAATTTGGGAGGTCTGGTAGTCTTAACTAATACTGAATGTTGCATTTACCTCTAGGGGCCCTTGCTAGATTTTTTTGGTGTTCCTGTAAAGGCTGATGATCTATTAACCCGTGTTGAAGAACTTCAACTCCTAGCGAAGCGCATTAGCCGCTATGAGAATCCTATCTCACAATTCCAAGCATTGATGTACCTCAAACCTGCAACTTGGTCTAAAGGTTGTGGATGGAACCAAAGTAAGTTTACTTATTTCATATTTGGGTCATCTCTTTTGATGACATTCTATTCTACTATTAGTTGGTGGTTTGTTATATTTTCCCTATTATATTCAGAGGATGATGCGCGGTTACTTCTGGGAATCCATTATCATGGATTTGGCAATTGGGAAAAGATAAGGTTAGATGAAAAGCTTGGCCTTGTGAAAAAGATTGCTCCAGTGCAGCTTCAACATCATGAGACTTTCCTGCCACGAGCTCCCCAGTTGAAAGAGCGGGCTTCTCAACTACTGGAAATGGTAGGTTTTATTTTACAAACAACTCTTATGTTAGTTTTCAATCCTATACGAATAAAAAATAAAAATTGTCGACTTTAGATAATGTAGAAGAGTTTTTTTTTTCAAAAAGAATTCCGCAAAATTTAGAATTGTTGGTGAATCCTTTAAATTGTTGGCTAGATTGTCATGTTGTCAAAACTGTTTACTTATTTATTTTATTTTCTTTTTAATAATTAAGATGTGTTCCAATAATCATTCTTTTGAATTAAAGCACCATTGAAATATATGTTCACTAATAGCCACTTCACCAGTTCAGCCAGCCTCCTCTTGTGTACTTAATGTTTCTGTTATTCAAGAATGCACCTTTCCATGGCGTGCTTGTACCTTTTTATAGATTTAGGCTTATAAATGATGGATGTTGACCTTTTCTTTTATTTTAAACACTACGAGCATGTTGTCTTGTGTCCGATTGTCAAGAAATGTGGTTTTTAACTTTTAGATAGCTTGACATCTTTCTCCTTCTCTATGAACAGTGGTGCTGATAATGCTATCTGATATGTACTATTATGTGGTATTGTGTGACCAAAATATACAGGCATGCTTCTCATCAGTTAGACAACTGATCAATAAGATAAAGGTTTTATAATACGAGTGTTCTTAGTATTTCCATTTGCTTTCTGAAAATTTGTGCAGATATAGGATGTCAATCCTAATGGTTCTTGTTGAAAATGTTTGATCATTGCTGTAATTATTCCATGAGACTTTCCCCTTTCATGTGAACTTACTTTCTGGAAACTTGTTTTCAGGAATTTATCGCTGTTAGTGGGAAGAATTCAAATGCCAAAGGTGGTCGTAAAGCTTCTAAGAAACAGAAGGAAAATCCTTTGGGCATATCATTGTCTTGCAGCAAGGGCAAGCAAGGTAAGCCAGGTTCTCCCAAATATAATGTCCAGATGAATAAGGTGAAACCTGCAAGACCCCAGAAGGTTGAACCTATGGTTAAAGAGGAAGGTGAAATGTCAGATACTGAAGAAGTGTATGAGCAATTCAAGGAAGTGAAATGGACAGAATGGTGTGAAGATGTCATGGCCGATCAGAAAAAGACACTGACACGTCTTCACAGGTTGCAAACTACCAGTGCTGATCTCCCCAAGGATAAGGTTTATCTTTGTACTTATGCACCATTTTCTTTCAAGTTTTTAATTTATGCTAACCAATTTCAAATTTATGATTTTCTCAGGTGCTTTCCAGAATTCGAAATTATCTTCAGCTTCTTGGCCGAAGGGTTGATCAAATTGTTCTAGAGCACGAGGAAAAGCAAGAAAGTATGTATTTCCCATCTTATATATGATTTATCCTTCATAATGTTCCGACTCATAACACAACATATTTTATTGAGACTATTCCTATCTATTTCCTCATTCCCCCCTCCCCTAGCCATCAATAAAAGCTGTATGTGTACTGGTTTATGTTTAATTGTGGTTCACATATGTTCATCTGGCTTTGCATTAAGGCCGAAGGCCTCTTCAGCGATTTCCTTATCACATTGGGAATTATGGATTTATTAATGTTGCATATGCATTTTCCTTGGCTTCAAATGTTTCATATTGAATATTTCTTTTACAGGGATGAGAACACGACTGTGGAATTATATCTCAACTTTTTCGAATTTGTCCGGGGAGGCACTGTATAAGATTTATTCAAAACTAAAGCAGGAACAAGACGTTGCAGGAGTGGGATCTTCCCACACCAATGGTTCTTCACGAGGTTACAGTTACGAGAACTCAAATCAAATGTCAGGTTTACTTCAAAGGGGCATTGATACAGGGAAATTTGAAGCATGGAAACGAAGGAGAAGAGCCAAAGCTGATATGAATTCCATAAGTCAGCCCCTACATGAAAGGGCTTTGAGTAATTGTACACGAATATCTGATCCAAATTCTTCAGGGATTCTTGGGGCAGGACCATCTCACAACAGACAGTCTGGTAACGAGAGGCCTTATAGAATGCGTCAAACTGGTTCACCCCCACGACAAGGTTTCTGATCGGGTATAAAGTAGATATTGGAAGCCTAAATTGAAAGAAAATCTACTATTGGAGAGAAATGAAATTAGTTTCAAATTTCCACCCATTGAATTCAGCTGTGCTTTGGCCATAAATATTCTCTGGAGTTTTGTTTACCCATGAGAATAATTTTTTTCAGATTTCTTGTTAGGAACGTTTAGAAATGATTTCGAGCCACCATTTCATGAAAGTGGAGTGTACCCCTGTAGGCCTGTAGCAGTGCAGAAATTATCAACAAAATACATGGAATCTTGGGACAACAGTAATTTTTGCTCTTTTACAGCAGTTCACTGATTTCTTTACGTATATAGTGAATAGTCAAAAGGATCATTTGATCAGCACTATATGAGGGAGATACTTTAAATGTAATATGCCTTCAGAAAGTGTAAATTACGCAGTTTTGCTCCTTGAATATCTGAAAATATTAGTGTTCCTACAGTTTATCATTAGTTTTTGAATTAATGTATGCAGCTTCTGCTCGAGGAATATATATATATATATATATATATATATATTTTGCGGTTATGGCAAGTCTCCAATTTGAAAGATATGGTTGTGCAACTTTAGTGGCTTCGCGCAATGGGTAGAATTGTAAAATTCTCTATCCTGTCAAATCTTGGTTCCTTGTTCTTCACTCAGTATTGTTAGTGTCTTAGAAGTTGCTGCCCCTAAATCAGATTTTCCCCCCTTACATGGTTTCTTTCTTTCTCTCATTCCAATTTTAATAACATTATATTCTGCATGTTATTTATGTGTGTGACAGAATTTTTTAGCAGAGGAGCAGGAGCTGGAGTTTTGTTGTTGTGGTTATAGCTTGTGGTCTCTAGCTAGAATACTAGAAGAGGGATGGATCTGGATGGCTGAAGTTGTCACAGGTGACATTTTCCTCGTGTTTTATCTGCAAAAGGAAGATGATTCTAATTTTATCTTCACTAAAACCTTGCGATCTTGCTGTTTTTGTTGATGGACGTCCCTGTTTATATTAGCTTTTGAATTATTTACATCATGAACATGGAGGTGTGTGGAAATGGAATTTTTTAGATCACAGGCGTTAATCCAGGTATATGATTGATTTAAAGCTTTAGCTGATATACTTGCTAGTTACTAAACTTGATTTATCTTGAATCTTGTATGAAGATTTTGGGCAACAATTTGACGAGGCATTACTTGATGGTCAGGCATCAGTGAATTTTTTTAGTTTTGTGGTTCAATAGAGTTATTTCATCATTTAGATTTCATTGTGTATTTTTTCTTGGGTTTCAGTTAAGCATGTCATCATTTTTTTAGTGTTTCCTTCCACATTTAGTTAATTTTTTGTTTCTGTTTCGGACCTGTGGTTTCTTTATTACTCTCTCCGTCCCAAGATAAAAGTTCTGGATTTTTTACGCATATTAAGAAGAGGAATGAAATGACAAAATTGTTCATAATAATGTCATTAAATATGGAGGGAGAATTAGAATAAGAAAATTATGAGATATTTAATGATACGAGTATAATAGAAAAATATGCGTAAAAATTTGGTTATTAAAGAAAAATAGACATTTAACATGGGACTACTCAAAATAGTAATAAGAATTTTTTTCATGGGACAGAGGGAGTATCACTTTGTTTAAAATAGAAAGTATTTGATTCCCTCTTCTTCCGCTTACTTGATGTTGTAAGAGCATCACCAATAGTAGTAGCAAAAAAAATTTTTCAAATTGAAATTTGTTGACCGACAGGCAATTTGAAATTTGAAGAGTATTTGCTACTTCCATATTTTACGTCTCATTAGTCTTTTCAATTTAATGAATTGTAAATTAAACCCATCAAGTAAAATAAATGTTTTTAGCCTTTTATAAATATTTTGAAAAGATTTTGATGTGATTCGTTTATTTGAGTATTTCAAAGTGGTTGAAGAGATTGTTGGAGATACTTTGATACAAGGGTAATGCAGCGGCGGTTTGTTCAAAATGATTACGAGTCTGTTGCAGTGAACCAACTTACAAGTCATTTGCTATTATTTTTCTGTTTGGCAATGAATTTTTTTTACTTAAAATTTGATTTCTAAGTCAAAAAAATAAGCAACTATTTGTAATTTGTTTAAAATGACTTATAAGTCATTTTAAAATAAATTAGTTTGATCAAATGTAATGTCTATTTTGTCCCTATTTTATTTTGTCCTCTTTTTATTAATGTATTTTTTAGTAATCTTTACATTTGATTTTAACTTATAAGTCATTACGAGTCGAATACTTTCAGAATTTGTTTCAACTTAATTTCTGACTTATAAGTTAAATTGACGTCCAACGCTTTTATTTATAAGTCACAACTTAAAACAATTTATAATTTTAAATAATTTATAAGTTAATTTATATTTTAACTTTAATTCATTTGAAAATAAGTTGCGGATGGGCCTTCCATTATGCATCTGATTGTTTAAAAGAAATAAAAAAAAATGTAAGCTCCAATTAATATATCGTGTGATTAATATGGGTGTTGTTTTCTCCACATCGTACAATGATAGTTGCTTAAGCACGTATGTCAAAGTGACTAAATTACCCCTGAAAATGTGAGACCAATGAATAAATCCTTCATTTGGATTTGGGTAGTTTAGTTCCGACATATTTGAGTGTGCAATTATCACTGTAGGTGTAGGATAGTAAATATCAGGCGGTGATGTGTCTAGTGCACATATACTCATCCAGCTTTGGAGTTGACAAATATGCCCTTCAATACTGTTAACGCCAAAATCCGATGCCACGTTTCAATCACATAAGACGTCCTGATTCTACACAGTAAACACGATAAGACACCAAAAGCTTGACGGCAGGCAGGACCGTCGGGGGATAGCTCAGGCGTGAGAGTCAGTATACGTGTTCACAAGGTTAACAATGAATGATGTAATGTCTAGTGTATTGAGAGAGATAATAATCCTCAGTTGTGTGCGTGTGTATGTGAATGTTAACGTACCTGGTCGTGAAGACTTGGTTGATAGGTTATATACTCTCTTGCCTGGTTTACCGTGCCACCTATTACTTACTGACACAGCCCCCTGATCTGACGGGCTCTGCCGACTGCATGCAGTCTACCCACTACCTTTGGTCACTGTTTATGCCGCCGGCCGACTATAATCTCATCCACATTAATGAATGGCAGGTGTCCCAGTCAACTGTCATGCTTTTTCATCATTACAAGTCAAAGTAATAAATATTAAAAGATCCAATGGGTTAGTCCAATGAATCGACCCGGTTTCATAGGGTTAAATAGAAGTAATATGGTGACTAGGCCCAGTGACTTTCAAGGTTTAATAATAAAGTCCCAAATAGATTAATTAAATAAGTAAGCCCAATTTATTCGGCCCAAAGAGGGAAAATATCATGACCCAACATTGCCCCCTATATCCACATTCTGGCATTCATTGCCTTCTGTCACGAACTAGGGATTCCTCCATCTGTCGACATCTTCTTCACCCTCTTCTCAGCCGGTAGATCTCGAGAACGAGGTTTCAAAATGTTGAGCAAACAGTCTCTTCGACCCAACGCTAGATTTGAGAAGAGACCCCTGATGGATACCCCTTCAAGCAACAAGAGTTGGCACGAAAAATGGTTTTTTGTTGCAGGACCCGAAATCTCTTCTCTTCCTGATTGGACTATCTCTGATCGGATCTCTGCTGATTTTGGAGATATCCACGAAGAGCGTGTGAAGGAAATGGCAGATTTTTTGAAGATTCCTCCGAAGGAATGGAGTTTTGTACTTCTGACTAAGCAAGCCTGGTTATATGACCATAAATATAAGTTTCGAACAACTTTATAACACAGTTTTTTGAGATATTTAAGTGACATGGAATCTGATACATGGTTATTTGCAGTGTCTTTGATCAAACCAACTTCTTCGAAAGTAAGAGAGTTGGAAGACTTTTTGGCAGGGAAGATTACGGATGCAAGTGAAGAGCCTCCGACTGAAGAGTCTCCCCGAGCTGATCCCCCCGCTGTTTCTCCTCAGAATGACGAACCCCAAACTAATGAACCCATTGTTCCTGAAGAAACTCTCAGGCCTCGTTGAAGGAAAAGAGCAGCCAAGAAATCTAAATCCACTCAGCCGGAAACAAATCCTGAAAGCGATCCGGAAACAATTCCAGAAGCAATTCCACGAGCAAACCCTTCATCCAACCCTAGTTCCGTACCTTCTGAACCTGTTTCGATTAAGATAAGCCTGCTTGACATACCTCTACACGATCGGGCGAAGGTCCTTCGTGCTAAGAAGCTGAGGACAAAGATTACCCCTTTAACCGCCGATGAGCTTCGAGTTTCTCCGTCCTCGACTGACATTCCCCCAATAGTCCCAGCTAAAATTCAAGTGCCTGATGAAGAACTGGTCGAATCTATCCCCGTCCTTTCTAGGAAAAGGAAACAACCATCAGACAGCCATCCATGTTCATCCTCCGCTCCCTCACCAGTGCACGAACCTAATCCTGTTCGATCTCCCTCTCCAGAAAATATATATATGGATCCGCCACCAACTCGCGATCAGCCTGTGCCTTCTCCTCTAAGACAGTCAACTTCCGAATTTCAGCATAATGCTATGGCCTCTCCAACCACGTGGCTTCAATTCAATGCCAACTTCCCCTTCCAATTATTTGATGCTTTCGTCCGTGACACCGATGACCATCGATTTGGTAATAGTTCAAACATGGATCTGCTCAAGGAAGGCATGAGTTATCTGGCGAAGGTAAAGTGGTTTTCTCTGCAATTTCCATATTTATCTTCATATTTAGACATTTAAAATTGGTCAAATAATGCTGAATATGCGTAGGTGAATGCTGTATTTGGACGCCTGCATCCAAAGTCTATCGAATTTGAAGCCGAAGAAGAGGCAATGAGAAAGGAGAATGCCATCCTGAAGTCTGCTCTGGCTCGGGAAAGGACTCAATGTGAGAGCGTTCTTCACACAAATGAAGGTCTTCGAAAAGAGTTGGCCCAAGCCAAAGGAGATGTGAAGACATCCAATGAAGAACTGAAGTCAACTAAAACACAATATGAGGAGATCGTCAAGATGAACGTTGATTTGGTTCAGAGGAGCAAAATAAGGATGGAGAAGATCAAAGAGTTAAAGGCTGATGCTAAGATCTTGACTAAAATGATCCAAAAGCTAGAGCTAGCAGAAACTCGTCATCTGAATAAGCGTCAGAAGCTTGAAGAAGAAATTCGAGAACTCAAGGCTCTTCGGGACCTTGGGCCTCCTCTAACCGATGACATTCGCAAGCAGATCTGTGAAGAGTATCGAACATCGGATGAGATTAACGGAGAGATCATGAAGATATATTCTGAAAGATATGAGCTCTTCCGAAGTCGTGGCAAGGAAAAGTTGATATCAGCTAAGGTGGACCCAACTTTGCTTGACTCTTCAGATGGTGAGGATGATGCATGAAGTGAATACTCTTGTCTTTCCTGGATTTTATTTGAGGATATTTGTGAAAATTTCTCTTTTTTGGAAGTTGTTTAAGGATTTTGTTTTAAAAACTTTTATCAGGACTTCTATTGTTATGAAATTATGTTGGAATTTATGTTTCTGCACAATAGGTTTATTGTTATGTACGAATCAGACTAATATTTATTAATGAATTTTCCATTGGTTATATCCTGACTTCGGCATAATGCTTTTCGTTTCTTGTCAATAATTCAGTACCAATGGACTTAAATGAACTGAGCTTAAATTGTGAATTTAGTTAAGGCAGATAACAGTTAAGAATGGAATGAAGTGAACTGAACTTAATGAATAGAATTTAATGAACTGAATTGAATTGAATGAACGGAACTCAAAAACAAAATAAAGTAATGTATACTTATCGTTTCCGAGGTGTGAGATCGGTCATGTGTCAGATAAATTCGGCTGATCCTCTTTGCATCATCGAAATTTTGTTTACCACTCGGGGTGAAACAATTATATAGGAACCAAGATATAAGGATCATGGACTTTGTCTACCACACGAGGTGAAACAATTATATAGGAACCAAGATATAAGGATCATGGAATTTGTCTACCACACGGGGTGAAACAATTATATAGGAAACAAGATATATGGATCATGGAATTTGTCTACCACACGGGGTCACAAATTCATAAGGACACTCCTGATAATAAGGCTGCCATCGAATGGCCAGCAAGTCCGACCATACCTCCTTACTTCAGTGCATTTTATTTACCACTCGCGGTAAATCAAAATTAAGAGGATCATGGAATTTGTCTACCACGCAAGGTATAACAAAACCATAAGGACACTCCTACCGAAGAGGCTACCATCGAATGGTCAGCGAGTCCACCCCGTCCTCCTTACTTCGGTGAACTATTGATTTACCGCCCTCGGTAAAAGAAATATAAAGGAACATATGATTTGTCTACCACACTGGGCAACAAATAGATAGGCTACCATCGAATGGCCAGCGAGTCCGACCATATCTCCTTACTCCATTGTGAACTTAGGACAAATAAGACGAGGATCATTTGTGAAAAAGTGAGCTTTTATAGATGGTGAACAATCATGTACAGACTTCTTGGTAAATTGACTCGATCTCTACTGGAAATATTTTTGAAGCCTGCTTGCATACCAAGTGTTCTTGATCTTGGATCCATCTAATGCTTTTAAATGATAAGTCCCTGGCTTTGGTACTTCGATCACCTCGTACAGTCCTTCCCAATTCGGCATTAGCTTTCCTGTGTTCTGAGGTATAGATGCTTCGGCTTCTCTGAGGATGAAGTCTCCTACCTCAAATCTGCAAAGTTTGACCCCTTTGTTATAATGCTTGGCTACTCTTCGTTGATAAGCGGTCAATTTGAGCAAAGCTACTTCTCTGACTTCTTCTAGCAGATCCAAGTTGGCCTTCAGTCCTTCGTCATTGTAGATCTCTTTGAATTGACTGACCCGAAGACTTGGAGATCCAATTTTTATTGGGACTAAGGCATCAGTACCATAGGCCAATCGAAAAGGTGAATCCCTTGTGGTGGTCCTCGGTGTAGTCCGGTAAGCCCATAGAATGCTGAGCAGTTCTTCTGGCCATCTTCCTTTAGCTTCATCCAGTCTGCGCTTGATCCTGTTCAGCAGCGTCCTGTTGGTCACCTCGACTTGCCCGTTCGACTGTGGATGAGCCACCGAAGTCTTCTTATGCTGAACCCCTAGCTTCGTCAAAAATCCTTCAAATTTTGATCCCACGAAATGGCGTCCATTATCTGATATCACCACTTTGGAAATTCTGAAGTGAAATATTACGGACTCTTTCACGAACTTCAAACATTCCTGCTCTGTTATCAACCGAAGTGGCTTCGCCTCTACCCACTTGGTCATGTAATCAATAGCAACTATTACGAAGCTAACTTGTCCCTTAGATTTTGGTAATGGGCCCAATATATCAACCCCCCAGACAGCAAAGGGTATAGGAGATAGAATCGAGTATAGCTCTTCTGGTGGCTAATGTGGGATCGAACTGTTGAGCTGACACTTCTCACACTTCTTCATATACTCAGTAGCTTCTTTGAAGATCGTTGGCCAATAATACCCTTTCCGAAGAACTTTGTATGCCAATGACTTAGCAGCCATGTGATCGCCACAAATGCCTTCATGAATCTCACGAATGGCATACTCAGCTTCAGACAGAACCAGACACTTCAATAGTGGTGATGAAAATGCCCTTCGATAAAGATCCCCATTAATAAGAACGAAATTGGCACTTTTGTACTTGATCTTCTTTGCCAGCATCTGATCCAAAGGAAGGACGCCATCTGCCAAATATTCGATGTATGGAGTCATCCAGCAGTTAGATCACTCGATACACATTACCGCTTCATGCTTAACACTCGGCTGCTGCAAAACATCCAAGTAAATCGATCCGTTGAAAACATCTGCATCCGTAGTGGCCAGCTTTGACAGTGCATCGACAATGAAATTGTCGTTACGCTCTATGCCCTGAAACTCATAAGAAGTGAAGTACTGAAGTCGGTCTTTTAATTCTGCCAAATACTTGATCATCTTGGTCCCACGAGCTTCATAATCTCCCGACAGTTGTTTGACGACCAACTAAGAGTCACTGTAAATGATCAGCTTCTGAACTTCTAGACTCTTTGTCAGTCGAACTCCTGCTAGCACTGCTTCATACTTGGCCTCGTTGTTTGTTGCTTTGAACCCAAATCTGATAGCTTGCTGCACCTTGAATCCCTTCGGACTTGTCAAGATAATCCCTGCCCCACTAAAATTCGCCGTAGAGGACCCATCTGTATACAGCGTCCATGCATTCTGACCATGCTGTAGAATAGCAACTGTTCGATCGGACGTCTCAGCCTCTGGCAGCTCAGCATCTGCTTCGGTGAACGAACATTCCACCATAAAATCGGCCAAGGCCTGACCTTTGATAGCGGTTCAGGGATGGTATTCGATAAAAAATTGGGACAATTCCATCGTCCATGCTGCCAACCTCCCCGAGACCTCTGACTTGCTCATCACCTTCTTCAATGACTGATCCGTGTAGACGACAAGGAGCCGACCTTGAAAATATTGCAGAAGCTTTCTACTAGCAGTTATCAAAGCAAAAGAAAATTTTTCAATATTCGGGTACCTGGTTTCAGCATCTCGTAGGACGTGACTGTCATAATAAACTGGATGCTGCTTCCCACTGACCTCCCGAACCAGCACTGCTCCAACTACCAACAAACTTGCTGCAAGGTACAAATACAAGGTCTCTGCTGGGGCAGGCTTCACCAATAAAGGAGCAGAAGACAGATATGTCTTTATGCCTTGGAAGGCGTCCTCACACTCCAAAGTCCACTGGAACGTCTTCGCATTCTTCGGCCCCTTGAATGTGTCGAAGAACGACAATCATCTCTCCGCAGACTTCGACATAAACCTTCTCAGAGCTGCAATCCTGCCAGTCAGACGTTGGACGTCTTTGAACGACTGAGGAGTCTTCATGTAAAGAATGACTTGGTTTTTCTTCGGATTGGCTTCAATTCCCCTCTGACTGACCAGATACCCCAGGAACTTCCCTGCACCGAGTCCGAAGGTACACTTTGCTGGATTGAGCCTCAACTTGTGGTGAAAGACAATCTGAAAGGATTCCTCCAGATCGTCTAAGTGCTTCTGAACCTTCATGCTCTTCACGATCATGTCATCTACATAGACCTCCATGTTTCTCCCTAGTTGCCTGTTGAAGATGAAGTTCATCATTCTCTGGTAAGTGGCTCCAGTATTTATAAGGCCAAAGGTCATTTTCTTGTAGGCGTACACCGAACGGTGTGTAATAAATGCAGTATTTAGAATGTCCTTCTTGCACATGGATATTTGGTGATAACCTGAAAAATCATCCATAAAGCTTAGTAATGCATACCCCGAAGTAGCATCGACGAGCTGGTCGATATGGGACAAAGGATAAAAGTCCTTCGGACAAACTTTATTCAGGTCGGTGTAATCGATGCAAACCCGCCACTTTCCATTCTGCTTCTGTACCAACACCACATTAGCCATCCACTCCGGGTAATCAATTTCGTAGATGAAGTCAGTAGCTAACAGCTTGGCGATCTCCTCATCAATGATTCTCTGACGCTCAGATGCAAAGACTCACCTTTTTTGCCGAACTGGCTTCTTCGATGAGTCCACCTCCAGTCTGTGCTCAGCAACCTTCCGGCTAATCCCTGGCATATCTTGTGGTTCCCAAGCCAAAATATCCACATAGCAGCGAAGGAGCTCCATGAGGTTTGTCCGAAGAGGTTCTGGCAGACCCGAACCAATTTTCACTGTCTTTTCTGGCTTTCCAAGGACTAGCTCGATCTCTTCCGTCTCTCCTGCAGGAATCACCAATGGCTCCGAGTTGCTTTCAGTGAAGGGCTCTATCTCAATTGCCATGGTTTGTTTCTGTTTGCTGACCCCCACTCCAGAGGAAATAACCACATTTCTATAACATCGTCGGGCCAGATCTAAGTCCCCTGCCACTTCTTTGACTCCATGTGCCGTGGGGAACTTGATTTTGAAGTGAGGGATGGAAGTTACCGCTTGGAGAGCGGTTTGTGTAGGCCTTCCCAATATGGCGTTGTAAGCCGAATCTACATGCACAACATAAAATTTACATATTATTTCTACCTGTTGAGGAGCTGTGCCGAAGATTACTGGGAGTTCGATGGTGCCTGCAACTCTGACCGGATCGTTGCTAAAGCCATATAAAGGAGCCTCCTGCCCGACCTCCATCTTCCGCCCATCAAGATGCATCCTCTGATAAACATGGGCATATAAAATGTGTACAGAAGACCCGTTGTCTATCATCTTGCGTTTCACATCTACCGAACCCACCTGCGCTGTGATCACCAACGCTCTCTAATGCGGCTCGATAGGTTCCGAGGGATAATCCGCATCGGTGAAAGAAATAATAGTTCCGGGAAATGGTCTGTCGATCTTCGGGGGAACACCCACCACGGACATGACCGAATCCAAATATCCTCTCCTCTTCTTCCCTGCCAACTTTCCTGCTGTCCCGCCTGTTATTACATCAACGACGTGCCTTGGCGGTGGTATTGGAGCATTTTGAACGAGTGGCACCATTTGAACCGTCTGAAGAGTACGATTGATATTCCGTTGACCTTGTTGGTCCCTCCCGGCCACGTACTGAACCAGCAAACCGTTTTGAATCTTCCTCTCTACGAAATCTTTTAAATTGCAACATTCATTAGTATCGTGACTAGCGGCCTGATGGTAGCCACAATATTTTTGGGTATTGCCCTGCCTGGCTTGATGTGGTCACGAGGTGGCTCATAAAATGGCTGGTTCCTGATCTGGTCCAAAATCATCGACCTATCCGTGTTTAGCTTGGTGTAAACCTTATCCACCTTCGAGGCGGATGCAGGTGGACGGCTACTCCCCTGTCGCCATGAGTTATTGAACTTCTTCGAACTGCCCTCTGGTCGATTGTTATATCCTCCCCCCTTTCTCTGATCGCCATCTGCCTTAGGAGCATCTACCTCCTTTAACTGGTCCAAAGAGGGACGCTTCAGACTGTTCATAGTCTCCTCCACAACAATATAACCTTCTGCCTTGTCAAAAGTGTAAGACCCCGAAAATTTTTAAATAAAAAGGAATTTCCTTTATTTATTATTTTGAAATAGTAATGGTTGATTTGATTAATGTGGATAGTTATGGGTAAAATGCGCAAATATTTCGAATAAGTAAGTGGTTATAAAATATTCATTGTTGTCGGGGAATATTCGTTTGGTCGTGGAATATTCTTGCTGTCGGGGAATATTCGTACGACGGCGCAGCCTTTTGTGGGCCCCATAACAGAAAGCGATTGGATGAAGAAAACGACAAGTATAAGTTGTTTATAAAATAACGGTGTGGTTGTTACCGTTAATATTGTTGGAATACCCGGTGGTTAAAATACAGTAATACGCGTTGTTGCACAGTAGCACACGGTATTGCACAGTATTTTTGAATTATTGATTCTTACGTAAGAAGGCGCTACTCAATAATTGTTACAATAATTACTGTTCAATATTTTTTGATTCAATGATTGCTGCGTTGATATTTTATAATTGTCACTACACAGTATTTTTCATTATCAGATCAATAATTTATATTATTTGAATAATATTATTTGATAACATTATTGGCAATGTCTAGAAAGTTCTGTCTAAGGAGAGGTTTGGTCACCTAATTGCGCGCCAGTAAGGAGAAATTCTTATTGGAAAGCCCCCTCTTTCCTGGGAACGGCCTGGTTGCCAGTATTGTGATTCTGTAATATTATTTGTGAATAATTACTTATTGATTTATATGATGAGAAAAATATTGATTTTATGTGGATATAGATGGAGAACATTTTTAATGTGACAATTGTTGAAAATTAATATTTTATCTTTTTCTGATAAAATAATTCATTTAAATATATTATTATATTTTTAATAATATAATAATGGTGATATTTTTACAATGAATGTGGGATATATGAGTTTATGAGGAGAAATAGTATTTTTGTTACAATAAATATTAAAAACAGATTTTGTGTGTCGGTAGACCTATTTTTTGACTGAAAATTTGATTATAGCTTGTAAAATCGCCCGTTTGTGGATTTCGGTCAATTTATGTTTGGAATTTGGAAAAACTTCCTTCTGCAAAGTTGTGGATAATGGAATTTCCTATAAAAAATCGCGAGATTCAAATTTTCTGGCAAAAGGGCTATTTATTATGAATTATTGAATTTCTGAAGCTCCGAAATAATTGATTTTTGAAAGTTTTAATTGTTTTTAATAACAAAAATGTTTTTTACATTTTTGGGCACAATTTGCACATGTTATTGAGCTGAAATCAGATCTGAAAAAGTGAGCGTAAGAATTTTTAATATATATTATTATTATATTAAATTTTCTACTTTGGTGTTCTAAGCAATTTCCTCTAAATAGGTGCTTAGGTTAGAATTGAAAATCACACCAGAAATTGAAGTTTTCTCTCTCTATATTATCGAGCGTATTCTTGTGAGTATTTTGAGTATACTTTGAGTGTTGCTATACAGTGCAAGTTCAAGTCATAGCTATATCCGGTGTTTCAACTAGAAGTACTGTCTTTCAAGGTAAGGGATGTTATTTTCTTCAAAAATGATATTATTTCTTCAATATCATTATGCTGAAATATTGGTTGGAACTTTTTATCAAAATTAAAACTTTTTCATGTCAGGGTTACTATTCCTGAATTACTATTCACGAGTTACTATTCATGAGTTACTATTCACGAGTTACTATTCATGAGTACTATTCATGAAGCGAGAAGATGTTTTTTGTGAAATTTCTATCTTTTGGTGTCAGAGTTACTATTCACGTATACGGCACTATTCACGTATATGGCACTATTCACGAATACGACATTATTCACCGAAAAAAATGAAATTTCTTCTTTTTGTCCAAAATATCTATTCTGGATACTAGCTTTGATTGAATCTATGTTTTGATCATTCTTGAATTTTACTTCAGTATTATTATTTATGAAGTATTTTTTGGACTCAGATTGTTTAAAGTACGAATCCTTAATACTTGTTATTTTGTTTCACTGGATTTGTTTCCTTTAAAATATTTTTCATCATCCTCAGTCCTAAATGATGATGTTACTGAATATCTTTGGCCTGTAGTGCAAAGATGGTTGATTTTATTATGAATATCTTTGGCCCGTAGTGCAAAGATGTACAGGTGTTGAGATGAACATGAACAATTGATGAATATCATTAGCCCGTAGTGCAGAGATGAACAGGTGTTTAGATGAACATGACCAACTGATGAATATCTTTGGCCTGTAGTACAAAGATGAATATTTGATTTGATTTGAGATATATATTGATTGATGTTACAGGGATAAAATATTGATGATGGACTTTTAAATTCATAGATGTTAGTAGATTTTATTCTCTACTTAACTCTT
The DNA here is from genome assembly GCA_020205505.1 of Panax japonicus. Taxonomy (NCBI): domain Eukaryota; kingdom Viridiplantae; phylum Streptophyta; class Magnoliopsida; order Apiales; family Araliaceae; genus Panax; species Panax japonicus. The sequence continues at coordinate 5,532,030 of CM035104.1, forward strand.
CTAATGAATTGTTGTTTCCGCTGCAGTTGTCGATCTAAAACTTGTTGTCTATTGTATTCTATCAGATTTTTCCCTGTTGAAGACTAAGGATAATTTGTTGTACATTATCTTAGTCATAATATTCTTTACTGGGCTAGTTGAGCTCACCCTTTTTCTTGTTGTTCTATTTTTTCTTCTCAGGAGACGAGAATGTAGCGAGTACGAGTCGGGAAATGTAATGATGGTTCTAGAGAGAGTTGTTTAGTAGTCCTCACCATTTTTATAAAATAATGTATCAATAATTATGATGGGGATTTATTTGTATGAGGATATTGTCTAGACGGCAATAGTTTATATGTTGTAATAATAAAGTTGTAGTTATTTTTGTACCATGTATTTGGCGACTCAGAATGGGTTGGATGGAATGGACCTATTTTTGGGGCGTCACAAAAAGTGTCTGCTAGGCTCTTCGGATGGTGTAACATCAACTTCTTCACCAACATTTTGGACTTTACCAGGTCTAGCCCATTCTGAAATAAACCTACGGCCTGGAGATCGTTGAGGTCAGACACCTGACCAACTGCTTCTCTGAACCTCATCACATATTGACCCAAGGACTCGTTGGTGAACTGTCGGACCTGTGCTAATGAACCAGTGGGCTTCTCTCTCCTTCGGTTGCTCCCAAAGAGGGCATGGAACTTATCACAAAGCTCGGTCCAGGAGGAAATTGAATCTGATGGTAAGGTCACCATCCATTGCCTCGCATCTTTCCTCAACGTCGTGACAAATGTGTGGCACTTGGCAGCATCGGTGAAATCATAATAGTCCATTAGCCGGTCGAACACCTGGCTATGGTCGTAAGGATCCCCGGACCCATTGTAACTCTCCATGCGAGGCAACTTCTTGGTGATATTTGCCTTCTCCTTAAGAATATCCGAGGAAAAAGGTGATGCCTTTTTTCCCGGCGTGTCCTTCTCCCGTTGAACCTCAGTCAACTGCTTCCGGAGCTCTTTCAGCTCCTTCACCAGAAAATCAACACCTTCGGGCTGCGAGGAGACCTCTTTCTCCTGAATGACATTCTGTCTATGAGTGGATCGACCCCCTCCTGCTGACCCCACTGCCTTTGTTGGGCTCCTGGATCTACTCCGGCGTACAACTCTATCCTCATGATGAGAATAGTCACGCTGATGCTCTCTTCTTCTGATTTCTGGCACGATCTCCCTCGACCTGCTCCTTCGCCTATCGTCGTCTCGATGTTGAGAACCAACGACCACCAGTGCCTTCTTTGAGGCCACGGGAGTTCTGCTCATCGATCTTCTTCTACCATGAGAGCGATCCCTAGACACATGTATGGAATGCTCTGGCTCTTTCCCCTCTCGCCGATGCACCTCCTTATGCTTACTCCGTCTTTTGGACTGAACATGGCTAGATGTTTCGTCCCTTAATTCCTCCACCCGAAGCATCTGCTCGGCTATGTCTTCCCTCTGCTTTAACAGAACCTCCAAGGCATTATCTGCTTCGTCTGCCATCCTCGCTAACTTGGCAGCTCTGTCCTCCTGACCACTACAATAATGAGTCTTAGTCGGCGAGCCCTTTGCTCGCCCCTGACCACGATCATGCCCCTTATCCGCATCAAAGACCAACCTCCGTCTGGCTCCACCATGGATCTTCGAACGGAGATCACCCGAATTATGCTTAGAGGCCGTGCTCTCGTGAGAACTTTTAGAAGGACCCAGACGATCCTTTACCGAAATATGAGGTAGTGATGAGCTAACAGCCATCGCCTGTCCTTCTGGCGTACCATCTCTACTCCTCACCATCTTCTGAAGTAGGTTAAACGATTGTGATTGAAAATTTCAATGACACTAGAACTCTGCTCTCCTTCTAGAGCCAATATTAACGCGAAGATCCGCTGCCACGTCCCAATCAAGTAAGACGCCCTGATCCTGCACAGTAAACACGATAAGACACCAAAAGCTTGACGGCTTTACCGCCGGGGGATAGCTCAAGCATGAGAGTCAGTATACGTGTTCACAAGGTTAACAATGGAGGATGTAATGTCTAGTGTATTGAGAGAGATAATAATTCTCAGTTGTGTACGTGTGTATGTGAATGTTAACGTACCTGGTCGTGAAGACTTGGTTGATAGGTTATATACTCTCTTGCCTGGTTTACCATGCCACTTATTACTTACTGACACATCCCCCTGATCTGATGGGCTCTGCCGACTGCATGCAGTCTACCCACTACCTTTGGTCACTGTTTATGCCGCCGACCGACTATAATCCCATCCACATTAATGCATGGCAGGTGTCTCAGTCAACTGTCATGCTTTTTCATCATTACAAGTCAAAGTAATTGATATTAAAAGATCCAATGGGTTAGTCCAATGAATCGACCCGGTTTCATAGGGTTAAATAGAAGTAATATGGTGACTAGGCCCAATGACTTTCAAGGTTTAATAATAAAGGCCCAAATAGATTAATTAAATAAGTAAGTCCAATTTACTCGGCCCAAAGAGGGGAAATATCATGACCCAACAAATACAATATGTTATATACCCTTCAATGCAACCCATTCATTAGCTGCAATGCTATAGGGGTATATTTGTCAATATTGTGTTGGATGGGAAATTTAGCGCTTGCAAAAGGCTCTTTACATTGTTGTTGCAAGGGGGTTGTGCTTGTGCATTGCGGTTGAGTTGATCGAGTTCAAAAAGACTTGTCAATGCATAATTGCGGAAGTGGTTAGCATGAAATTTATTTTTGGATAAGTTGGTTAATTAGTTAATAGAGTACTGACACGCAGACGAGACTCTATGTGTGTCAACATTTTACTGACCAATTGACCAACTTACCAAATAATAAACTTCATGCTAATTGGATCCCATAATTGCATATGCATATTTCGCACGATCATCTACTAGAGAAATCTGCAAAATTTGTCGTCATGCTTCCTCAAAAAGTAATCCAACTGTTTGAAATTACAGAAATGGGAAAATGTTGGTCGTAGAATAAAGTTAATGCAGTCTTGTTTTGTGTTGAAAAGATAGTAGATTTATAGTGATGAATTATTCTATATTTCTCACAAATATCTTTAGTGTTGGTAAGTTCAACTCATATTTCATTATTGAGACACTAGGGTTGGGCTAGAAAGGTCTCTTAACGCTTCTTTTTTCTTTTCATTGGAGTTCTTTTATAAAGATTTGTCACAATCTTTTCAACGTACAACAGTATGTTGAATTTACTTTAACAAATTTGAGCGTGAGATATCCAGCATATGAGGTTCATACAACAGTATCCACAACCCCTTTATGGGCTTCGTAACAAGAAATGGCAATTTGTTGATACCTGTTAACGCTAAGATCTTTCCTCGCATCCCAATCACGTAAGACACGTCCGATATCCTGCACAGTATACACGAAAATCACTAAAAGCTTGACGGCTGGACTGTTAAGGGATAGCTCCGGCATGAGAGTCAGTACAGGCGATCACAAGGTTAACAATGGAGGAAATAATATCTAGTGCTTGAGAGAGAAAATAATTCAGTTATCTCTAGATTGTGTGTGATCCTTGCCACATATACTCCAAGCTTTGTTTCTCGTGCCACCCACTACCGTCTGACACAGCCCCCACTCCTGGTGATCTCAGCTGACTGCATGCAGCCCACCTACTCCATCTTATCACTGTTTGCCACCGCCGGCCGATCAAGTCCAATCCACATTAATGCATGGCATAGATAACAGTCAACTGTTATCTTCTTGATCATTACAGGCCAAAGTTGGTATTTAGATATTATTTGCCTAATGGATCAGCCCAAATCAGAGGCCCAATACATTTAAGACACAATAAATATAACCCAAGGAATGGGCCCAACCGGTCCGGCCCAATATGTAAAGTATCATGGCCCAACATTGTCCCGCAGTCTTTTGTTAAATAGGATGTTTAATAAAAGAGTATAAGTGTCACAGGTCCATGATGAAAGGAATTGTAATAAGTCCAAAAAGGTCCGAGAAAGATCTTATCGAGGTCCAAAAGTGAAGTACCGGTCAATAATTCAAATAAAACCAGAGGCCCAAACCAAAAAGCCCAATCTGATTGAAACATTAAACCCAAATTCGGACGTTAATCCTTCACATTCATCATCATTACTTGCAATTAAAGCGTTGCCTTCAATTTTCGCAAAAAGTTAAAAAGACCGCCCACTATAAAAGCCTCCTTCCCCCAATTCTGACGATTTTACCAACCAATTCAAATTTCAGAAATCTTTTGCTTTTTTCTTCCTCTTAATTTCTCTCTCTACCTGCAAACCTCTAACAATGGCTTCTCAGAGTTCTAATAACCCTATTCCCATCATCGCCATTCCCCTCACCACTGTTCTTCCTACACCCAACCACACCAAGGCAGCTTCGGGGTCAAACCCTAACCCATCTGGTACTCCAAGTAAGAACACACCAAAAAAGCCTCTTCCAAACCCTTCCATATTCTTTCAAAGTGGAGAACAATTCCCCTATGCCAACACTCCATCGTCCTTGTCTGAAAAGGACGTTAAAAACACATATGAACGGTACCAAATCCCGGCGACTGACCAACTGCGACGTCCTACAGCCACCGAGAGGATGTATCAGTGTCCAGAGGGCTAGACCGCCATGCCTCTGATACTTCTAGAAAAAAGGGGTCTGATTCCCCCTACACGTCTTTCTAGTTACCCTCCTGGGATTCGTTGGCCTCAGATTCTCCCAACTGGTCTCGAATTCCTACATCCACATCTTGGCGTTCATCGCCTTCTGCCATGAGGTAGGCGTTGCCCCCACCCTTGACGTCTTCTTCTCCATATACACCATCACTAAGTCCCGGGAAAAGGGTTTCAAAGTTCTGAGCAAGATAGCCTCTAAGACCGGGGAGGACTTCGAGAGGCGATCTCTGATCAGTACTCCTTCCAGCAACAGAGGATAACATAATCAATGGCTATTTGTCAAAGGGAATGAAATCGTTTCCCTTCCTGATTGGACAACCCTGGAGAAGGTATCTGTAGACTTCGGGGATATAGCCGAAGAGCGTGTCAAGGAAATGATTGAGCTCCTGGACAACTTCCCGAAGAAGGAATGGAGTCATGGTCTTCTCACCAAACAAGCATGGTTGTACGACCACAAACGTAAGTCCCAAATTCATACCAAATATAACTTGCTGAACTTTATTTTAGTAAAATGATCTAACAGAATGTATCTCTTTGTTACAGTATCTTTGATAAAACCTACACCAATCGACCGAAGGGATTTGGAAAAATTCCTCTCGGGCAAAACTTCATCACCCACCACTGAAACTCCTCAGGAAGAGGTTCCGGCTTCTGATGCCCAAGATGTCGAGGCTCCTCCTGGAAAACCAAAAGCTGTAGAGGAATCCAACCGACCTCTTAAGAAGAAGAGGGCGATTCGAAAACCGAGATCTATTTCCCAAGAGTCCCAACCAATCTCCACTTCCAGTTTGATTGATATGCCTACCAATGAACGGATGCAAGCCCTCCGTGTCAAAAAGAAGAAAACTAAGGTAACTTTTCTGTCCGTTTCTGAGGACAAAGTTGAAGAACAAATCGAGACCTCAACTCTGTCTCGTAAAAGAAAATAGCCTTCGGAGGATCAGCCACCACCACCTTCAGGGTCTACTCCGGTTCAACCTCCACCTCCTGCCGATTCATCTACTCAATCCCCTCTCTACAACGAAACTCACATGCCTTCTCCAACACAATCATCACCCTCAGCCTTTCAGCGTGAAGCAATGTCTTCGCCTACAGTATGGCCTGAGTTCAACGGAAATTTCCCATTCCAACTGTTTGACTCGTTTGTCAGGGATGCCGATGAGCATCGGTTCGACAACAGCTCGATTATGGATTTAATCGATGAAGGCATGAGTTACCATGCCAAGGTAAACCATTATTTATCTATTTTTTTGAAATTATATATATATCTTGAAGAATAACTGATTGTATCTGAATATTTACAGGCCAATGCTGTCTTCAGGCGTCTTCGCCCTCGATACAAAGAAGTCGAAGCCGAAGAAGCCGCAGCCTGACGAGAGAACACCATACTGAAGTCGGCTTTGACTAAGGAGAGAAGTGACCTCGATACCGCTCTTTACAATGTCGAGTGCCTCTAAAAAGATATGAACAAACTGTCTGAAAGCATTCTTCTAAATCGTCCAAGTGTTTCTGTACAAGCACGCTTTTCACGATCATGTCGTTGACGTATACCTCCATATTTATGCCTAGCTGATGTCGGAATACAAAATTCATCATTCTCTGGTACGTGGCTCCGACATTGATCAAGCCAAACATCATCTTCTTATAGGCATATGTTAGTTCCCAGTAGGCACAATAGTTATCTAAAGGGGGGGGGGGGGTTGAATAGATATTTAAAATATCTTTTCGTTTTAAACTTGTTAGTTGATGATGATTAAAACTTAGCAGAATTAATGTTTGTTTTAATCTCCTTTACGAAGTAGTGGAGTTATGAGATTGAGGCAGTTATGGAAGATATAACAATTATAGTAAGAAGGTAACATACATAGTCGTTTTAAGTGGTTCAGAGCACTTAAAGCTCCTAGTCCACTCTTCTACTCCTCGAGTAATAAATCCACTAAAGATGTCTTTTACAATTTCTGAATCACACAAATTCCTTCTAGACCAGCAGTCTAGGAACTTCTTATTTCACTCTTGAACTCTTCAAGTCCAGCAGACTTGTCTCTCTTATAGTTCACTTAGAACTCTTCAAGTCCACCAGACTTGGTACTTTTTCTTCAATTAATTGGTAGATGTTAAGTTCTTGATGGTTGTTACTCAGTTTCTGTTTAAGCACTTGTTCGAAAGAACTGAGTAGCTGAGCAAGCTTTTCTTTTTCTCAGATCGTAGAGTTGAGCTTTGAGAGTTCTTGTTCGTTTTTGTTCAATGCTTTCCTTCTTCTCTCATCTGCTTGATTTGCATATATGTGATCTTGAAAACTATCCGTTGGGTCCATCCATTGAAGCATTAAATGCATTTGACCTTTCTGTTCTTTGATGGAGACTTTTCTGCACATCTTCTGAATTGCATTCTGGCCCACTGACACAGCAGACTGCTTTCTCACCTAATACCTGAAAAGGTGTTTTCCCCCTTACCAATGGTACTTTCATTAGCTTCTTCAAAACGCTTCTTTGTTGCATACTAAGGATATTTCTTATAACTTTGGGACTGGTGAGCACTACAACGTTTAGAATCAATTCCTCATATGTTGGAGTCTGTCTCCACATAAATCATGAGGCTTGATGTTTCTGATTGTGACGCCCCCAAAATTAGGTATACATCACCCATCTTGGGTCGTCAGATACATGGTACAAAATTCAAATACAACTATCGTCTACAATATGACAAAACATAAATGTGAGTTTGAATACAATTATTGTCTACTAGGGATTATACAAACTCAAAAGCAGTCCTCATTACAATTATTAACACACTATTTCACAGAATAGTGAGGACTACTAATGCTATCCTCTGGACCGTCACTCCGTTCCCCGACTAGTCCCTGTCATGTTCTCATTTCCTGAAGAGAACAGTGAAAGAAAGGGTGAGCTCAACTAGCCCAGTAAGAAATATTATGACTAAGATAATGCAGAATAAATTATCGTTAGCCTTCAACAGTGTTAAATTGATAAAATATAACAACATCAAGTTTAACTGCAGCGAAACAAACAATTCATTAAAAGAGTCAAGTAGAGAATAAAATCTACTATCTTTTATGATTTAAAAGGTTTTTCATGACTTTTATCGCTGGGACTCAGCTTAAAAAATAATCCACATCATCGAATCACCCCTGCACTACGGTCAAGGATATTCTTTAGTATCACGACCACAAATTATCCATGCACTATAGCCAAGGACATTCGTGTATTCATTAATGGTCATGATCATGCCAACAACTGTCCATCAATGCACTACGGGCCAATGATAACTTTTACCACATCATTTGTAACATTACGGTCATGATTACACCGAATAATCCCTGGTCATAATCATACCAAGTCCATCTATGCACTACAGGCCACAGATGACTTTCAACATAATATAAACATGAGGATGATGACAATGATATAAGAATTCAATAAAACAAGTTCAAGAATTAATTTATCCTGGAACTAATAATGTCCAAATTGTCAACATAATACTATTTTTTAGAGTAAAATTCAAGAATGATCAGAAGAATATTTCCATGAAAAGATACTGGATGAAGCGCAAATATCAAGGATATTCTACTAATTTCATGGAGTATAAAAGTCAAAACTTTAACCAACTGAGTATAATAAAGAATGGAATAACAAAAGAAATCACCATGGATGCAGTACTTCGCATAGACATATTATTCCAACACAATAATAATAACGGAACTAGGTCAAGAAAAATTTGTACCGACATGATATTTCAACAGAATAATAAAGACGGAACCAGGTCCGGTGTAAAACACACAGACAGGATGTTCCAACAGAATAATAATAAAGACGGAACCAGGTCCGGTGTAAAACACACAGACATGATGTTCCAACAGAATAATAGAAGAATGTCACCAAGTATAGGGTAAACCGCGTATACATGTTATTCCAATAGAATAATAAGCAATGGAATAACAACAGTTCTCTTCATGAATAAGAAAGAATAACACCCCTTACCGTAAATAAACTGAATATAAGAGTAGGGAAGGAGCATGATACTTTTCTATAGCTTCTCTATAATTTCTCTCTCTAGAGTTTCAGTGAATTCGTAAGAAATAATGAAGGAATGAGCTTCTATTTATAGGAGAATTGAAGGAGCACTGTGTAAGAAAAATTCACGGACGTGCAACTCACGGACGCTCTAATAATTCACAGATGCTCTAATAATTCACAGATGCATTATTTAGTCTCACTGATGCATGTTTTCAATCAATTAACAATATATATATATATATATATATATATATATATATATATATATATATATATATACACACACATATACATATACATAAACACACATGTTATAAATATATATCTATATATATAATACTCATTACCTTTTCATAAAGGAAACACTCTCTCCCCCCATTTCCACCCGAGAATAAATAAATCCACCGCCCAAAAGTCATTATTCTTCCAATATATGGGCCCCCATGTGGGCCCCCACCATTATAAAATAAATTTTCTACCGATTATTTTGAAAAATGGGTAAGTGGGGGTTCAACTAATAAACAAAATTAACAACAATTCTTATAGAAATAATTGAACAAAACTGAGTGACTTCTCACGTAAGCATCAATAATCAATACCGTGTGCTACTGTGCAACTACGCGTATTACTGTACTTTTAACACCGGGTGTTTCAACAGTTAACGGTAAAACTTCTGTCGTTATTTTCATAAAATATTTTTGTCGTTTTCTTAATCCGACAATAATTCCGTTGTTGGGTCCACCAATGATTGTGCCGTTGTACGAATATTCCCTGACCAATCGAATATTATAAAACAACTTGCGTACTTTGCAAAATTTATAAATATTACCCACAACTATAACATTTTATCAAATTTACTCCATAATATTCAAAAATGACATTTATAGAAAATTCATCTTTATTTATAAAAGTTGGGGTCTTACACAGATCGTTGTACTCTATGATTCAGATCATGGTACTCTACGATTTAGATTGTGGTGACTTGTTGCCTTAGTGCTTGGTCTGATGCTATCAGTTGAGATCACTACAATTTCTCTTAACTATTTGCATACTACGATCTTCGCTTGCTTGAGTTGTAAACTCTACGTTTCTGAGAGCACGTTACGATCTCTGAGTTGGCTCGCCAAACGTTGGGACCACTCTATGATTTCCGAAGAGGTCCTTCAAAGCAGGCATACTACGATTACTTGAAGCTATACGTTTCTGCCTTGACTTCTGCAATGTTGATCAGATTGATACACTACGAATTCTTCGAAGCCTATCTATTATGTTAGTTCCCAGAGGGCACAATAGATCTAGAAGGGGTGGGGATTGAATAGATCCTTTTTATTTTAAATACTTTTCTGATTTATATTATATTGTTCATAATTAACATATGACAAACATAAGAATCTTTTCAAGCATAGCGGAATAAGTAAAAGATCCCCTTCATTGATATATTCATAATCATACATACATTGTTCGTGGAGTAAGTTTAGTTGTAAGCAGTTAAAACATACATAGCAGTTATAGCAGTTATAGTACATAATGTAAATGACATAATGTAAAAGACACAAGGGGTTTTAAGTGATTCAGAGACTCAAGCTCCTAATCCACTCTTCTGCTTTTAACTAGAAGGATTTCCACTAAGGAAGGGCAGCACCCTGAATCACTAATATTCCTTCAAGGCCAGCAGCCTTGGGACTTCAGTTCACTAAGAACTCTTCAAGTCCAGCAGCCTTGAGACTCCTCTAGTTCCCTAGGAACTCTTCAAGCCCATCAGGCTTGGAACTTCGTTTAGTCCATTCGGACAAGGACCCTTCTGGCCCTGCTTTGTTTAGTCCCTTCGGACAAGGACCCTTATGGCCCTGCTTTGTTTAGTCCCTTCGGATAAGGACCCCTCAGGCCCTGACTTTGTTAAATTGTTTGTTTGTTGTTGTTGGAGTTGGTGTTGAGCTGCTAAGATGTCTTCATGCTCTGAACATCTTTTATACTTAGCAGCTTGGATTGATCATCCTTGAAGTGCAGCCGAGTGTTGCATGATGCTCAGCTTCTTTGGTTACTCAACCACTTTGGATGACCACTTTATGAACTGCCTTGAAGATCCTTCTCCTTGGTACATGATGACTGCACATGATAGGTTTCCAAGATGACTGTAAGCTCTTCTGTTAGGTACTTAGAAGCTTTCTTATGCTTGACACCAAGATGGCATTTGTGATATTCATTCTTGCTACTTGATGCCTTCTCCTGATGGACTTGCTAAGATGACTGTAAGCTATTCTCTATTGTACTTAGAGTCTTCCCATGATGGACATCAAGATGACATAATGTTCTTCTTTCTATCGGCAGTTCAGAACACTTCCATGTAGTAGAACTCTCACTTCTACATAGTAGAACTCACACTTCTACTTCTTTCTTTATCTAACATCTGAGTGTTCCTGGTGGATCGTAGAGTGAGCCTTCGGACTCACTATTTCACATGGTTTAGATCAGTCCACCTTCTCTCCAAACTCGACAACTCCAGCAACCTTTGATCTTTAAAGCTCTTTCTCATTTATACTTTTTTTCAATCCTTCCGTTGGAAAGTAGCCGTTGAAGGCTATTCAAATATCTTCACAGATCTCGAATTGTTTGAGGTAGACTGCTTGATGTGATATGTCATATTTTTTCTGACGATGTAGTCTACTAGTTTACCTACCTTGTCAGATATATCACTTTAATGTCTTGGGCATGTCGAAGACTTTTTACCTCTTTTTGATTTCTCGATCAGAGGTTGTCCTATTGCATCGATGCTCTCAATAATCACTTGTCCGAATATTACCCTTTAGATTGAACCTTTGCCAATGCTTCAGTCTTCAGCTATTCGAACTCTACGATTCTGATGCACGTCGTCAAGGACCTGATCGTAGTGTCTTGTTGAGTGTTGCTCATTGACTGGTTGAGTTAACACTGCGATCTTGAAGAGTGTTGATTGGATCTTCAATGTAGAACACCTCTTCTTTGTATTGTGCAGTGCTTCAATACTTTTGTTTGCTTTGACTGTTCTCAGAGACTGATGGCCTAATTCATTGTTCTGGTCCTCTTCTGAATATCAAGACACTTCAGATTTGTGGCGCATCCATCTTGCTTTCTTCTTGTGATCTCCCGTTCACTTATCATCAATGAACTGACCCTGCACTGAATCACTTTAGCCTTGCTCTTCAGAGGCTGACCAGTATCTCGGTTCACCTTCCATTAGTTCCTTCTTTGTTTGGCAAACACTACGATCTTGGTTGCTTCCAAGATCGTTGTCTTTTGTTCACTTGATAGCTACTGCATTAGCTAACTTTCCTTATTCAGTTTCTGAAGTTTTCTTTGGATCTCCTTGTGGAAGACTTCATTACGAATGGCCTTACAACTCAATCTTGATGCTGATTGGGTTGGTGCTTAGATCTTCTGTTAGCCTGCATGCTATTCGTTGAGTGCTCTCTGGTTTCCTTGGATGTAGCTTACAGCTTGAACCAGAGGCTTTGTTCCTTTGGATATTCTAGGAGTGCTAATTTGTTGAGAACCGTATATGCTCTACGATTCATCCTTGGCATTATGAGCACTTCTTCTTAGGTCGTAGTTCTGCACTTTATGATTTAGCTTCGACTTGTGCAGACACTATAATCTCGAGATTAGATCTTGACACTACGATTTCTGCCTTGTGCTTGTTGTCTTCACCTGATCTTGCTTGACTACGATCTCTGCATATAATCCATAGGCTCTATGAACTCAGAGTATGATCAACGATCCTTGACTTGGCTTCGGCATCAGTAGACTCTACGACTCTGAGTGTAGTCTACGTTTCTCTCTTGGCTTCGGCAGATGATCGGCCTTCTCGTAGGCAGGCTGTCTCTACGATTCTGAACATGACTTCCTCAGCACACTACGATCCCGAGGAAGCTCTACTCGATACACTACGATCCTTCTTTGTTTCCCCTGGCAGTCTACGAACTCTGAGATCTACTATCTTGCATACTCCTATTCTACCTCGATAGATCTTGAGTTAACCTTGACTCAACTGGCAGACTACGACTTCTGGTACAGTGCTCGACGATCAGACAAGCCTATCTATTACATCATAAGATAAACCTAACAAGCTTGATCTTTCAATATTTATAGTCCTTGTACATCATTTCTTTTAAGGGCTTTACAAAACTGTTTTGTTTATGTAGGATCAACCTAACATATTTGATCAATTCATTCTTAGTCCTTGTACATATATTTCTGTTATCTATCAAAGGATTTTATAGCTTTTCTTAATGTAAGCATACTTGCATATTCATTCAAATATATATCATAATCAAATCATATATTAAATAGGAATATCATTCACATATTTATTCCTGATAATCTCCCCCTATTTGATTATGACTAAAACAATAAGTGCATATATATGTTATGAATGAATCTTATATACAGTGAGCGACTGTATTACTAAAACAGATCATCATGAATGACATTTATATTTATATGACAATTTATATAATCAGACATTCTATATCCTGGATCCAGAACATACCTAACATATTAGAGATGTACCTCCTTGGCTCCATGTATGCTTCCAGGATGTTTGCTGATCAGTTACTCATCTGATTTTTCTTCTTTTTCTTGCTCCCCCTGGGATGATGACCTTCTGTCTTTGCTTGGCTCCCTTTCAGCTTCTTTCTGATCATGCTCCCCCTCAGACTCTGCGATCATGGGATCATCATCTTTTGGCTCCCCCTCAGATGATGATACTCTTTCTGCAGCTGATGTCTTCTTTGATTTCTTTTCTTCTATCCCTCTGCTCTTCTTTGAGTGCATCTTGCTCTTCTTTCTTTTCCTCTTTCTATGCCTCTTTTTTCCCCCTTTTTGTCATCAATCATTTGAGAGAGCTGCTCCATGTTGGACATAAGCTGCACCATTAGGTAAGAGGAGTTAGCAACTTCAAACTTGAGTTCCTGCTGGCCCAGCTCAAGTTGCACTGAGAAAGACTGCTTTAAGTCGTCAATCTTGTCAGAGAGGGCTTCGATCTGCTCTGCATTGACCTTCTGAATTTGTAGAGCTTCTTCCTTTTGATCTTGTATGGCCTTCTGATAGATGTTATCTCTCTCTTGGAGTTTGAACGATATCTCAGCCATAGCATCTTGAAGTCTGTTTTGAAGAGTGGCATCCCCTTTTGCTATCAGCCTTTGTGACTCTATAGTGAGTAGAGATATCTTCCTACTTAATTCATCAGAGCTCTTCAGTAGTTCCTGCTCCAGAATAGTTTGATTCTCTTATTGGGAAGCTTCAGGTTGAGCATCATTTTGGACTCTACGATTTTCATCTTTAGACAAATTTTCGAATGCTTGGAGAATCTGAATAATCGTTGAGTTCCAATCATTTGTTGAGGATGAGGGAGTGTCTAATAGTAGTGCTTGAGCATGAGAAGGGTTCTGGTTTTGGGCTTGAACATCATCAGTAGTAGAGTGAACAGACTCTATGATCAAATCATTGGTCATAACTCTTCGTCCTTCAGAGTCCACTCTACGATCGTAGGGGATGTAGAGATTTTCAGCATGTCGATAGACCTTGAAGTGTAGCTGGTTTGTGATCATCTTTGTAGCATAACTTTTCACCCTTGGGAAGTTTTGAGCTACCAGTTTCAGACTTAGAAACTATTTGTAACACCAACTGAAGTAGCTTTCATCTTTTTCAGTATGGGCCTTGAGCTATGGCATCCACTGGAAGAACTATTTCTCTGATGGAGCATCTGGTAGATCATTTGACACTTCCACTACGATCCTTCTGCTAAATCTTGCAGGAGAGTGAACTGGATAATCTTTTTGTTTGTCTGTTTCCTGAGGTGCAGAACCAGAATCTTCTTCCATCTCTTCTCTCTCGGAGCCTGAACTTTCTTGATCATTTTTAGTATAGGAATCTTCTTGCTGCATTTCATCTCCAGAACCTTCTTCAGCAGGATCTTCTTCAGATTCATCTTCTTCATTTCTTGTTTCATCTTCAGTACTTTCTTCTGGGATACAGACTCATCATCACTCAATTCAATGATGGCATTTGATTGGCCACTGCTCCTTTTGGAGGCAAACTTGGCTTGCAGTCTGTAGCTTTTCCTTCTTCTTGGAGGTTCAGGTTTAGGAGAGTCAGACTCTTCTTCTTTTTCAGATTCTGACTTCTCTGGTTCAGCAGACAGACTTCTTTGAGGTTCAGCACTGGCAGGCACAGACTCTTCTTCTGTCATCTCATCAACTTTTGATTCATCATGGGGGCTTTCTGGTTTTGAGGAGGCATTCTCTTCTTCTCTTAGAACAACATTGTCTAACCCATTATCTGGGCTTATTGGTGCAGTTGCAATTTGGTCATCTTGAATCTCTTCTTCATTCATAGAGTGACTGCTTTGAGGATTATCCATGGGCTTAAGCATTCTTCTTTATCAGCAGATGGTGCAGCTTCTTCCATCACATCAGCTTCATTTTCATTGCTGGATGTTGTCTGTGGAAACTGAGCCTTGACATCTGTTTCTTTTTCTTCTACTGACTCTACGTCCCTCTCTTCGACAGATGTACTATTTTGGGAAGCTGAGGCTGGTTTGTCTTCCACCTTAGCTTACTGGCCCTTAAAGCAGAATGCTCCTCCTCCTCTTTGTTGTTTCAGCAGTTATGACTTTTTCTTCTTTATCCTTGTCCTTTGAGGAAAGACTTCTTGATGGAGATCTTGTTTTCTTCACACCTCTTGATTTCTTCTTGGCTGGTGTGATTGATACTGGTACCGAGTCATCAGACTCAGAGCTCTCTGCTTCTTTAGTTTTCCTCTTCCTTGTAGAGGCTTTGCTACTTCTCCCGGTTGTCAGCCTTTTGTTCTCCTTAGGGTTCTTCATCCAGTTCACAAATAATTGTGGAGACATCACTTTATGCACATTCAAAGTTTCTCCCTCATCATCCTTGATTTTCTTTCCGAGCTTCTTCTTCAGTACAATACTCAGCAGTCTTCCATGAAAATCCTTAGTTAGAGGTTTTTCAGTGGACTTTTTCTTCTCAGGTTTTTCTACCCACTTGGAGATCTGATCGAACAAGATAGCTCTAAAGTCGATTTGTTTCTTCAGAACTATTGCTGACATTATTTTCAACTGTTGGTCAATCACTGTGTCATGTGCAGTGTTCTTGCACAGTATGCATTTTCCAACTATTTCAGCAAGGAACTCATACTCTTCAGGAAACTCCTTCTTCTTCATGTCTTTAAAACTAGGGTTTCTTAGGTACCCCATAACCTCATTTGCTTGTTTAGTGTTGATATTATCAATGTTTTTTAGCCCTTGGTTAGGAAAACCTAAGCATTGATTGAGGTCAAAAGATTTTAACTTCATAGACTAACCTTTAACCTTGGTAGTAAGGGTTTCAGAGTTGATGGAGGAGTTTGAGTAGAATTATTTAACCAGGTCGATGTAGACTCGAGTATTTGCCTCAAGGCATTATGAGAATCCAACTTTCTTCACAAGCTCGAGAACATCCCTGAACTTCTTTTTAGATTTCTCAAATGATTTGGTTCTGAGCTGAATGCCAGTGATTACTTGCCAGTTTTCCATTTTGAGTAGTTCGAAGAATGTGGGTATCTGATTTAGATATGTTTATAAGAAATGGCTGAGTGTAATTTGGTAAGGCTCTGGAAGGTCAACTAATTTTGGCTCTTGAGAGGATTCTAGGGTTTGAAAAATGGGAGGGAGAAAGGTTCAATTGCTTTTGGTAACTGTCTGCAGATTTGAAATTATCTTTAAGGAAGTTCCTTCTAACTCTGCATAATCAGTGATGTGTCAACCATCCATTGGTTGCACGTTGCCCAGTAATGAGCTGTAACTCCCCATAACTTTTTAGTTAGATGTTTCCTTTTAGAAGAGTAGTCATTTAAACGACGTGGCTCTGACCGTTGACCTTTTGATTCGTAGAGTAGCATGATAAAGCAGCTATGGACTCTACGATTCCCTTTGTTGACTCAACGATCAACTTTTGAGAGATGCTGCAGTGGATGGCTTTATCTTTTATCCTTACTTTGATGCAGCATAGCTCGATCACCGATGTATTCAAACTTATCTCCTTTACTTGAATAGTTTAGCAACTTTCTCATTTTCCAAGCTCCTTGTGAACTGGAGTACCCTTTGGTAGGACTACGATCGTCGAGTTGTATTCTACAATCGCTGAGGTTGTACTACGATCTTTGAAGTAACACTTCGATCGCTGAAGTTGCACTGCGATCGTTTAGTTCTCTTCAAACTCGACTCTACGATTGTTGACTGGCTTGGTCCTTGAGATGAACTTGATCAAGCATTCCTTCTGGGTTAAGGTAGCTCAGGAAGGGCCAACCTCTTAGAGTGAGCTAAGGGTCAGGTTTATCCCTAAGGCGCTTTCCAGATGAAATACTATAGCAGTGATTTGCAATGACATCTCATTCGACCTTTTCTGATTGGGAGGTCTTCTACCAGCTTTAGACAACTGCATTGCTGAAATCATGGTGTCCTCCTGCTTCTTACACTACGATCATATGTTTGATCATAGGCATTTCACGATTATGGGTTGGGTGGCTGAAGGGTTATCAGTAGTAAGTTTTGAGACGTTCCTACTGACTATGGAACTTCATTTGGTTCATCAGCCACAAAATTTTGGGACTCTGTAGCTGGTATAACTTTTTATAGTATATCTCAGTGATGTTGTTCCTTAACAGATCACTGTTCCCCCATTGTTGATGCTGTCTTCCCAGATAGATGTGATTCCCTCTTCTTTAGGTTCATTTGAAGGCAGCTTTGCATATCTCCTTCTGACTAGAATCTCCACCATTGTTCGGATCTCCTTGTATCGTAGAGATGAGTATTTTCAGGACTGATCACTCTACGATTATTTGATAGCACTACGAACGTAGTCTTCTTTGACAGTTGTGTTTGTGAAGTTTTGCTCTCGCAATAAGTTCCTTTTGAATGATGCTCGATAATCTTCTGTTGTGAGCTTCCTTGAGGATTCTTCCCATATAGCATTCTTGACGGGCTTTTGAGCACATAAGACCCTTTCCTTCTTTGGCTGAATGGCTTGCTTCCATATACAGATTAGCAGCCATGTAAGCTCCATTCTGGTTAGCTTAGAGGGTCTTCAAGGAAAGTCTTGGACAAATATGAACTCTATCAGAATCATCTCTGAGTTATCCTTAGCCTTCTGCTGGATGAGTCTTCTTGACTGAAGTCTTCTGCATCATCATTCCTTAGGGTGGTCAGACTGACCAAGTACCTGTAGTTTTAAATATATTTCTATTTTTGGTACCCATAATTAAATGGGTCCTGCTAGGTTAGTTTTCTAAACCCCTGTTCCTCTTATTTGGAAAATCATCATATTTATCACCAACAGACATATTCATGCATGCAACTATCTTATGATAATGCATTTTGAGATGCATGATGGTGAGTGTGTATAGGGTTTGGCATCTAATAACACACTCTCTATCTATGATGGTTTCATCATTCACTAGGTTATGTTCACAATGTTTAAGTGTTCACAGAGTGGGAATCAACTCTACGATTTAGGAGTATCTGGTTGATTCATTGAGGTGATCAGTTTCTGCGAATCAGCAAGATCTTCTTGCAAAACTGATCATGCTCTGTGTGTTGTCAAACACTTAGAACATAGGCTTGTACATACATACTAACTCACCAGTAAAGATTACTTCACATAAAGTTCATTAGGCCTGTGATGCTCTTATGACCCATTTTAGATTTCCTTCAAGATGTCATCTTCAACCTAAAACTTGGATGGAGAGAAAGTTTATAGTCATTTGAGTTTCCATCCTCAGGTTACTTTCTCTCTTCACCTTTTTAGGTAGATTATGACTCCTTAACAGAATACTATTATAGTTCATAAGAAGATGCTATTATGATGTACATTTATAATGGTGAGGAACCGTACCTTTTTACTGTCAGTTACTAAACATTCATTTATCTTAGATATACTGAGTTTAGGTATTGATGTGCATAGCTTTAATTTTGTTCCTGACAGCTTATTACTCTTGTCGGCCTTTAATCAATTAGTAGTGGTCTTGAAGATATAGGTCAAGAGAATCTCAGCATCAAGATCTTTGACATCCTTTAGCTGACAGAGTTTACACCCAGCTGTTGGTTGGCCAGACATAAGTTTGAGAAGATCTTCTTTCTTCTCTCGATAAGCATTTCATAGCATGTATGGCTTCTTCATCTTTCAGACAGTTCGGTGCTTGACACTTTGTTATTGATGTCTCTTGAGTTCTCTCGTCTGGTCTTAGGACTACAAGATTGATTGCAGGCTAGGATTGGTCTTGTGGATGTAACAATAGAGACCAAGAACCAATCTAAGCAGCTTCAAGTGTATATACACATTTAACATATACGCAATATTTCCAACATTTGAGCTCATCTGTATATAACAAGTTACTTACTACTAAACTAAGTTTAAAACAATGTTAGTGCCTGGGATCAGACTCAAAGAGATTAGCTTTTGAATATAGCATGAGAACCAGCTCTGATTCCAATTGTTAGTTCCCAGAGGGCACAATAGATCTAGAAGGGGGGTTGAATAGATCCTTTTTATTTCAAATACTTTTCTGGTTTATATTATATTGTTCATAATTAACATATGACAAACATAAGAATCTTTTTAAGCACAGCGGAATAAGTAAAAGATCCCCTTCATTGATATATTCATAATCATACATACATTGTTCGTGGAGTAAGTTTAGTTGTAAGCAGTTAAAACATACATAGCAGTTATAGCAGTTATAGTACATAATGTAAATGACATAATGTAAAAGACACAAAGGGTTTTAAGTGGTTCAGAGACTCAAGCTCCTAATCCACTCTTCTACTTTTAACTAGCAGGATTTCCACTAAGGAAGGGCAGCACCCTGAATCACTAAGATTCCTTCAAGGCCAGCAGCCTTGGGACTTCAGTTCACTAAGAACTCTTCAAGGCCAGTAGCCTTGGGACTCCTCTACTTTCCTAGGAACTCTTCAAGCCCAACAGGCTTAGAACTTTGTTTAGTCCCTTCGGACAAGGACCCCTCAGGCCCTGGCTTTGTTGAGTTGTTTATTTGTTGTTGTTGGAGTCGGTGCTGAGCTGCTATGATGTGTTCATGCTCTGAACATCTTCTATACTTAGCAGCTTGGGTTGATAATCCTTGAAGTGCAGTTGAGTGTTGCATGATGCTCAACTTCTTTGGTTACTCAACCACTACGGATGACCCCTTTATGAACTGCTTTAAAGATCCTTCTCCTTGGTACTTGATGGCTGCACATGATAGGTTTCCAAGATGACTGTAAGCTCTTCTATTAGGTACTTAGAAGCTTTCTTATGCTTGACACCAAGATGGCATTTGTGATCTTCCTTCTTACTACTAGATGCCTTCTCATGATGGACTTGCTAAGATGACTGTAGGCTCTTCTCTATTGTACTTAGAGTCTTCCCATGATGGACATCAAGATGACATTATGCTCTTCTTTCTCTCGGCAGTTCAGAACACTTTCATGTAGTAGAACTCTCACTTCTACATAGTAGAACTCACATTTATACTTCTTTCTTTATCTGACTTCTGAGTGTTCTTGGTGAATCATAGAGTGAGCCTTCGGACTCACTGTTTCACATGGTTTAGATCAGTCCACCTTCTCTCCAAACTCGACAACTCCAGCAACCTTTGATCCTTGAAGCTCTTTCTCATTTATACTTCTTCCCAATCTTTCCGTTGGAAAGTAGCCATTGAAGGATATTCAAATCTCTTCACTGATCTCGAGTTGCTTGAGGTAGACTACTTAATGTGACATGTCATACTTTTTCCGACGCTGCAGTCTACTGGTTCAGCTACCATGTCAGATGTATCACTTTAATGTCTTGGGCAGGTCGAAGACTTTATTACCTCTTTCTGATTTCTCGATCAGAGGTTGTCCTATTGCATCGATGCTCTCGATAATCACTTGTCTGAATATTACCCTTCATATTGAACCTTTGCCAATGCTTCAGTCTTCAGCTATTCGAACTCTACGATTCTGATGCACGTCTTTAAGGACCTAATTGTAGTGTCTTGTTGAGTGTTGCTCATTGACTGGTTGAGTTAACACTGCGATCTTGAAGAGTGTTGATTGGATCTTCAATGTAGAACACCTCTTCCTTGTATTGTGTAGTGCTTCAATGCTTTTGTTTGCTTCGACTGTTCTTAGAGACTAATGGCCTAATTCCTTGTTCTGGTCCTTTTCTGAATATCAAGACACTTCAGATTTGTGGCGCGTCCATCTTGCTTTCTTCTTGTGATCTCCCGTTCACTTATCATCAATGAACTGACCCTGCACTTAATCACTTTAGCTTTGCTCTTTAGAGGCTGACCAGTATCTCGGTTCACCTTCCATCAGTTCCTTCTTTGTTTGGCAAACACTACGATCTTGGTTTCTTCCAAGATCGTTGTCTTTTGTTCACTTGATAGCTACTGCATTAGCTGACTTTCCTTATTCAGTTTCTAAAGTTTTCTTTGGATCTCCTTGTGGAAGACTTCATTATGAATGGCCTTACAACTCAATCTTGATTCTGATTGGGTTGGTGCTTAGATCTTCTGTTAGCCTGCATGCCATTCGTTGAGTGCTCTCTAGTTTCCTTGGATGTAGCTTGCAGCTTGAACCAGAGGCTTCGTTCCTTTGGATATTCTGGGAGTGCTCATTTGTTGAGAACCGTATATGCTCTACGATTCATCCTTGGCATTGTGAGCACTTCTTCTTAGGTCGTAGTTCTTCACTCTACGATTCAGCTTCGGCTTGTACAGACACTACGATCTCGAGATTAGATCTTGACACTACGATTTCTGCCTTGTTCTTGTTGTCTTCATCTGATCTTGATTGACTACGATCTCTGCATGTAATCCATAGGCTCTACGAACTCAGAGTGTGATCTACGATCCTTGACTTGGCTTCGGCATCAGTAGACTCTACGACTCTGAGTGTAGTCTACGTTTCTCTCTTGGCTTCGGCAGATGATCGGTCTTCTCGTAGGCAGACTGTCTCTATGATTCTGAACATGACTTCCTCAGCACACTACGATCCCGATGAAGCTCTACTCGGTACACTACGATCCTTCTTCATTTTCCCTGGAAGTCTACGAACTCCGAGATCTACTATCTTGTATACTCCTATTCTGCCTCGATAGCTCTCGAGTTAACCTTGACACAGCTGGCAGACTATGACTTCTGGTGCAGTGTTCGACGATCAGACAAGCCTATCTATTACATCATAAGATCAACCTAACAAGCTTGATCTTTCTATATTTATAGTCCTTGTACATCATTTCTTTTTAAGGACTTTACTAAGATGTTTTGCTTGTGTAGGATCAACCTAACATATTTGATCAATTCATTCTAAGTCCTTGTACATATATTTCTATTATCTATCAAAGGACTTTACAACTTTTCTTAATGCAAGCATACTTCCATATTCATTCACATATATATCATAATCAAATCATATATTAAATAGGAATATCATTCACATGTTTATTCCTGACATATTACATCTCGAGATCAACCTAACAACTTTGATCTTTCTATCTATACATTTATTTACAGAATGATACACGTTAAGAGCTTAGATCAACCTAACAGATTTGATCTATCACTAAGTCCTTGAACATATATTCCTTTGAAGGACTTTACAAATAATCATGAGCATATACATTTAAAACATCAAATCATAATATGCATTCTCTCAACAATCTCCCCCTATTTGATGTTGACATAACCAAGGAGATTTTTTGTCATGATTATTAGTTTCTAGACGCATTTGCAGGAAAGTAAACATGACTTAGTATTTCAGTGAGCATCTGAAATTTCTAGAGAATAAGCATGAATTTATATGGTCAAGGAATATTGCAGTTTAGTTTTACATCAATAAGAATTTAAAGTTTCAACTTATCTCTATTTCTTTGGTCTTTTGCGTGGAGGATTGACATACTCCTCAGTCCTTCTTTTCCTGCTAGCTTCATCCCTTCTGGCTATTTCTTCCATCTCACTTGGGTTTACCCTCGGGTTGTGATCATGCCTATTCATGTATGTTGGATCTCCAATTAACATTCTTAGGCCTGCAGTGGTCACATTTTGTTAGCTGATAGTTGGCCCTTGACTCCTTAATGGATGAGCCATTAAGACATCATGCTGATCAGATCGTTGAGTCTGATTGCTTGATCGTGGAGTCTGTTGGTGGAATTGTCTTGCAAGAGGGCTTCTTGATGCTTAAGTGTGAAATTATCCTTTGCATCTTCCCTGACTTCCTTGAGTTCCTCTGCCTCTGCCCTCGCCTCCCTGGCCTCATTGAACTCCTTTCCCTTTATTCTCCCTCTTTATGTCAGCATCAAGGGTTCGAATGTCTGCAGAAAGTCGATTTACTCTTTGGACAAGCTCGTTGAGTTGGCTTTGTGTTTGAGTAATGTCCTCTCGACTTTCCTTGATCAGGGCTTTAGATCTAGCTTCTTTGTTTCGGAGGGCAGTTAGAACAGTGTCAGTTTGATGTTCCTAGTTTACATAGGCTTTCTGAAATTCTTTGGCTAAAACTTTCAAGTTGATGATGTTCTCCATCATAAGGTTATTTTGGGCTTCTTGAGATTTTCAAAAACAACCTCTCTTTGTTTGGTGGCTATCCGGAAGTGAATTTCATCTTTGTCCGTCATGCTTTTAAGCATTTCCTTGATAATTTCCCTCATCATCTTTGTAAGCTCAGCGTTCAGAGTGTCGGGGAGATTATTTGCAGCAGTGATCATTTGATTCAGCCGGAGATGAATGTGGTCTGAGTGAGTTTCCAGGCTTTCATCGATGTCCTTGACCATGTTCTTGGACACTTCATTCAAGTCATCTTTCGTGGGCATATTTGTTAGTGGATCACTGGGTTGAGGATTGTTTAACGGAGGGGATGTTTTCTGGGATTGATCTTGTAGGGAGTAGAGGGCAAGATCGAGATTGAAGTATTCTTTGTTGGATGAGGAGGGAATATCCGATGGAGGGGCCTGGGTTTGGATGTTTGAGTTTGGTGACTCTACGATTTGAGGTGGAGACTCTGCAATGAGGCTAGAGTCTGTGATCGTAGAGATGATGGGTTGTGGGAGCATTATGAAGTTGACTGCATTTGGTTTCTCAGTTATATAATTTTGGGATTCTGCAACTGGAAATTGATTTAGTGGATGAAGAATCACTTCCAACCATCGTGGGAATTCATAAAATTGGCTAAATGACGATGATGGCAAGTGATTAACTTTGAAGAGGGTTGGGATAGACAGTACCTCAGGTTTATACTTTGAGGAAGAGTTGTTTGTGAGTAACTTCTTGGCAAAGTTGAATCTTCCTGGGAATCCATTGGCTAGTACTGAGATGGTCGGATACTCTTTGAAGCTCCAAAACATGTGATTCCAGGAATTCAGAATCCGAGCTTGATGGAAAGGCATCATGGGTAGATATGAAAATAGTTGCTCATAGTTAGCTCTTCTGTACCCATTTATGCCCACAACTGTGATCTCGACCTCATCATCTTCTTCCTCTTCTCTGTCTTCGTTGGAGGATTCCATTATCTCAATGGCCTCTTGATGTTCTTGCACTGGTTCTTCTTCATTTCTGGCAGGGACTTCTTCTTCTGCTATGGGGATGTCATGAGCCTTCCCATCACCTTGATTATCTTCTTGAAAACTTAAAAGCTCCCCCTCAGCTGGAGCATTTTCTAGAGCTTCGGGCATCTCCCCCTCAGCTGATGCATTCTCTATCATGAGAACTTCAGGGATCTCCCCCTCAGCTGGTGTATTCTCTATCATGAGAACTTCAGGGATCTCCCCCTCAGCTGAAGCATTGTCCTCTTGGCTTGCTTTGGACAATTCCATTTTGGCAGCCATACTCTTGTCTTCCTTCTTGAGCACTTTTTAATTTTCAAGGATATTTTTCTTGACCGACTTTCTTCTTGATTTTCTAGGCTGAGCCACAGCCTCAGGACTTTCTTGAACTTCAGATTTGTCATGTTGAACAACCAATATGCTTGATGCAACTTCTTCCTTGCCTGATATGTTTGGTCTAGTCTCTACGATTAGTAGAGACTCTACGATTGAGGATATGGATGGCCTTTTGGATTTGTGGCTTACCTTATTCTTCTTCAATAACTGAGATATGGTGGCTCTATCTTCTTCTGCCTCAGCCTGTTGTTTCTTCTTTCTCAGGATCCTTAGAGTCTCAATGTCAGAGGCTCTACTGGTTTATCAGTTGTGGATCCCTGGGGTTCTTCTTCCATTCTAGCCTTAAGCTTCTTTTTGCCCTTACTTTTTCTGATAAAGACAGAGGGTTCTCCTTTGTTTGTTTCTTCTTTTTCTTCGATCTCCTTGACAACAGACATATTTCCTGGAAGGCCTGAATCCTTCAGATCACCAGTTCTTCCACTGGACTCGGTCATCATGCGTACATACTCAGCTGGGTTCCTTTTCCAATTCTCAAACAGTTGTTAGGTCATTCGTCTGTTTGGGTTAATAGTTTCTCCTTCTTTGTACCCAATTTTGTCACCAAGAGTAGACTGTAGAATGATACTTATAAATCACCCATAAAGCATCTTTTGAGGGCTTTTTGACTTCTTTGAGTTGGTGATCCACTTTCCAATCCATTCAAGCAATAGGGCTCTATAGTTGAGTTGTATTCCATAACACATGGCAGTCATGAGCTTGAGTTGTACTTCATTCACAGAGTCATGACCTGAGATCTTGTAACATATACATTTCCCAACAATATCAGCTAAAAATTCATACCTCTGTGGAAACTCCTTCTTGTATCCTTTCACAGAGGGGAGTTTCTTGTGATCCATTCTTTTAAGTCCCTCTTAGAAGTCTACGCTATCTATGAATGGATACCCTTCATTTTTGAGACCTAGGGCGAGGTTGATGTCTTCGGCCTTCAGTCTGATTTCCACTTCCCTTACTCTCGTAGTGATGGTGTCGTTTTCAAACACACCATTCCTGTAGAATTCTTTCACTAGCTTGGGATAGATCAATGTGTCTGTGCCCAAGGCTTCTTCGAGACCCACCGTCTTTAGTAGCGCCAGAGTCTTGTGAAATTTGGGTTCAGCTGTTTTGAACTCATCAAAACAAAGTCTGTAGCCGGAGATAACATTGGAAGCCGCCATTAATTTTCTTGCTAGAAGTGTGATTTGACTGAGCTTTCTTTTGATTTAGGGTTTCTTCTTTGAGAGAGGATGAGAGAGATAATCTTTTGAACTTCAGCTTTCAAAAAGTTAATTTCAATTTGTACTTGTAGCTTCCCTCTCTCCATTTTACTTAGTGGGATAAGTGTCGACTTTTTCTTGGCTATATGAATTTGACTGATAAGGATTGTACTCATTTGCCCTTGGCTCCTTTAGAGCTGATGTGTCCTTAGGGAGGACTACGATCGTTAAGGTAGTTTTGTGATCGTTGTGTCTGAGCTACGATCGTCGAGTCTGTCCAGCAATCGTCGTGTCTGAGCTACGATCGTCGAGTCTATTCAGCAATCGTCGTGTGTGTTATGGTTAGCACAAACTAGAGCATATATTTTATGGTTGTAAATTTAGCATGTCTAGTTCACTTATTAACTTATTAAATCTGGATTCATCTAGAGGTTTTGTAAAAACATCAGCAAGTTGATTTTCAGTAGGGATATATTGTAAAGATATAGTTTTATTTTGCACATGATCCCTAATGAAGTGATACCTTATTTCTATATGCTTAGTCCTAGAATGCATAACAGGATTATGAGTTATTGATATGGTACTTATGTTATCAAAGTGAATGGGAATGGATTTGAAATCAAACCCATAATCAGCTAGCTGATTTTTCATCCATAAGATCTGAGCACAACAGCTGCCAGCAACAATGTATTCAGCTTCTGCAGTTGAAGTAGACACTGAGTTTTACTTTTTGCTAAACCAGGACACAAGTCTGTTTCCTAGCAATTGACAGGTGCCACTGGTACTCTTTCTATCTATTTTGCAGCCTACAAAATCAGTATCTGTGTATCCTGTTAGTTCAAATGAGGATTCCTTGGGGTACCAAAGCCCCAAGTAAGGTGTACCCTTGAGATATCTAAAAATCCTCTTTACAACAGATAAATGAGATTCTTTAGGGTTAGCATGAAATCTAGCACATATGCATGTTACAAACATTATATCTGGTCTACTGGCAGTTAGATATAAAAGAGAGCCTATCATACCTCTGTATTGAGTTATATCAATACTTTTATCTTTTTCATATTTGTCAAGTTTGGTTGCAGGAGCAATTGGGGTTTTCATGGGAGAGGCTAATTCCATGCCATACTTCTTGAGTAGGTCTTTGATGTACTTGGCTTGGTTTATGAAGATTCCTTCATCAGTCTGCTTTACTTGCAGTCCAAGGAAGAAATTCAGCTCACCCATCATGCTCATTTCAAACTTACTCTGCATTATCTTGGAGAATCTCTTACATAACTTTTCGTCAGTAGAACCAAAAATAATATCATCAACATATATTTGAAATAATAAGACTTTGTCTTTATGCTTTTTAAGAAATAATGTGGTATCTACTCTACCTCTAGTGAACCCATTTTCAATCAAGAAGTTAGTTAGTGTTTCATACCATGCTCTAGGTGCTTGTTTAAGACCATATAAGGCTTTGTCTAATCTATAAACATAATTAGAAAGAGATGGATTGTTGAAACCTAGAGGTTGCTCTACATAGACTTCTTCTTGGAGTTCTCCATTTAGGAATGCACTTTTGACATCCATCTGAAAGACTTTGAACTTCATGTGAGCAGCAAAGGCAAGGAAGATTCTGATGGCTTCTAGTCTGAAAATAGGTATAAATATCTCATCGTAGTCAATGCCTTCTTCTTGAGAGTAGCCTTTTACCACTAATCTTTCCTTGTTCCTGGTTATAACTTCATCTTCATCCATTTTATTTCTGAAGACCCACTTGGTTCCAATGACAGAATGTCTCTTTGGTCTTGGTACCAATCTCCATACTTTGCTTCGTTCAAATTGGTTGAGTTCTTCCTACATGGCTTCTACCCAACTGGAGTCTTCCATAGCATCCTTTATCTTCTTTGCTTCCATTTATGACATGAAGCTTAGATAAAAGCATTCATTCTTGGTGGCAGCTCTTGTTTTAACTCTAGCACTCGGATCTCCAATGATTAGATCTTGAGTGTGATCTCTGGCCCATCTGTTTCCGGTTGGGACATCTGTACTGATGCCTTCTTGTCTTAAGTGTTCAAGATCTATTTCTTCTTCTTGATGTGGAGGTTCGTTGTCTTACATAGACCTCTCTACGATCTCATTTTCTTGCTCAACGATTTCACTTTCTGGCACTACGATCGTGGTGTTAAGCTCGACGGCTTCATTCGTAGTGTTTGCATTATCGGTCGTAGTGTCTTGAAGCACTGTTTTGTCTAAGTCTGTTTCATCAAAGATGATGTGAATCGAGACTTCAACATTCAGTGTCTTCTTGTTGAACACCATGTAGGCCTTACTGTCTGTGGCATATCCAAGAAAGATTCCTTCGTCTGACTTGGGTTGAAATTTTGTCAGGTACTGCTTTCCATTGTTGAGAATGTAACATGCATAACCGAATACATGAAAGTAGCTGACACTTGGATTTCTTCCTTTCCACAATTCGTAGGGTGTCTTCTTGATCGTAGAGTGTATCAGTGATCTATTCTGTGTGTAGCATGCAGTGTTGACGGCTTCTGCCCAGAAGTATTCAGGTAGATGAGCTGCTGCTAGTAGAGTTCTTCCAGCCTCTATCAAAGTTCTGTTCTTTCTTTCAGCTACTCCATTTTGTTGAGGATTTCGTGGAGCTGAGAAGTTATGACTGATACCATTGTCTGTGCAGAACTGGTCCATTTCTGAGAAGTCAAATTCTCTTCTAAGATCACTCCTTATGGCCTTGATTTTCTCTCCTTTCTCGTTCATCACCAGTCTGAACATCTTGATTAATTAGGAGCTCGTTTCATCCTTTAAGGTTAGGAAGAATACCTATGTGAATCTGGTGTAGTCGTCGACTATAACTAGAGAGTATCTTTTTCCTCCAAGACTAGTTGTTGGAATTGACCCAAATAGATCCATGTGGAGCAACTGCAGGGGCTTGTCGATAGAGTTGGCAGTTTTTCTCTTGAATGAGCTTCTGGTTTACTTTCCAAGCTGACAGGCATTGCATGGCCTTTCTTTTATGAAGTTGAACTTAGGTAGGCCAGCAACGAGATCTTTTGATGCCAGTTTGGACATGCTTTTGAAGTTTAAGTGAGACAACCGTCAATGCCATAACCAACTCATTTCTTCAGATGCTTTTGCCAAATAGCATATTGTCTCGTCTGAGCTCAGTTGACCAAGATCCACTGTGGAGACATTTCCTTCTCTTGTCTCGGTTAGCTTTACAGCAGATGTATTCAAATATCTGACTTGACATTGGTTGTTGAGGAATATTACTTGATGACCCTTGTCACAGAGTTGGCTGATGCTTAGAAGGTTGTGTTGGAGACCTTCCACATATGCTACTTTGCTGAAAGATACTGCACCATTACCAGCAGAGCTGTATCCTCTTGTCTTGCCCGAGCCGTTGTCTCCAAAGATGATTGAGGGACCCTCCTTTTCTATGTAGTTAGATAGAAGGGCTTTGTTCCCTGTCATGTGTCTTTAGCATCCACTGTCTAGATACCAGGTTGTGATCGTGGAGCTCTTTTCCTATCATAAAGTTTAACCTTCATTTTGGTACCCATATTTGCATGGGTCCTATCTTGTTAGTGCCCTTGGAGACCCAAATTTTTTTGATCTTGGGTCTCACATGCATGAAATTATAATAACACTTGGCAGCATTGTGACCAAATTTATTGCATATAAAACATCTAGTATGATGCATACATGTGTTTGTATGATAATTCACCCTCCATTTGGACTTGTGTGGTTCTTTAGTTATCCTTCTATTAAACTGATTCTCCTTCTTCCACGTGTCCTTGAGTTTCATAAATAGTGATGAATGTGCCTTACTTCTACTGTACCTTCCCAGTTGATTCGTAGAGTTGGTCTTACTTGACTCTATGATTCTTCGAGGTTGGTGAGTAGAGGTTGGGTTACTCTTCTCTTTTGTGAAGCCTAGGCCAGCATGAGATCCTTTACTCCTTTGAGTATGAATGGAAATAGTAGAACAAGGTTGAACTGGTTCTTCCTTCTATGAGGATTTCACAAAGATAATGCTTCTACTAAAACTTGAGGCATTACTAGTGCTAGTTTCCTTTGTTTTTTCCACACATGGCTCTGAGATAGATTCCCCAAAGCCTAGGTCTGTTCTGTCGAATGTACTTCTCTGACTAGAGAGAAGGGAGTCCATGGATGATGAGGATTTATTCCATGTAGAGATAGTCTTTTCTAGTTCCTCAATTTTAGAGGTTAGATTAGACTCTCTTTGTGCATTGAGTTTATTTGTCTGTTTTAAGATCTCATTCTCAGCCTCAAGCTTGGAGAGAAGGTTAGTACTTAGAAGGGCTGTTTCAAGCTCTTCTTGAACTTTATTTTTCTCCTCTTGAAGAAGCGAATGATCCTTAGACAAGACTCTGAACCACTTCATGTATTGATGTAGATCAGTGGTTATGCCATGCAGTGCAGTTCTTAAATCATTTATGTCTACATCAAGAGAGTTGAAGTCAAATACATCATCGAGACTTACATCATGTATGTTGGAATTTTGTTTATCCTTTGTATGTTTGGCCATTAGGCACAGCTTAGCCATTTGTGGTTCTTCATCCTCTCCAGAATCGGGATTGGAGTCATTGTCTGAATCACTCCATGATCCTCTAGCTACCAGGCCTTTGTCTCTCTTCTGAGGCCTTTTGTTGCCTTTGTATTCCTTCTTTGCATGTGATTTCTTCTTTAGTTCTTCTCTGAGAGGTTTTTTGCAGTTGGCAATGAAGTGGCCAGGCTTCTTGCAGTTGTAGCATAGATCATTCATTTGTTCCTGGCTGCTGTAATTGTTGACCTTCTTTGGCTTGCTGGTTTTGCCTTGACGCATGAATCTTCTTAGTCTTTTTACCAGCATAGTAAAGTCTTCATCATCGTCTTCATCATAGTCAGAGTCAATCCTAGTGTTGACCTTAGATGCACCTTCAGTTGCTTTGAGAGCAACATCCTTTATCCTTCTTTCTTCCTTCTGATAGGGTTTCAGCTCGTTGAGTCAACTCCAGTTCGTATGTCAGGAGATTGCCATATAGCTTTTGAACTGTCATCTCATGAAGATTCTTTGACTCTCTTATAGCAGTGGTTTTGGCATCCCACCTGCTCGATAGGGCTCTCATGAACTTTATTATCAGATCTTTGTTTGGATAGATCTTCCCATATGCTCGTAGAGAGTTGAGCAGATGTAGCAGCTCCGAATCCGGGCCCCAAATCGTCGCGGATTCGGTACACTGTTACTATCAATAATTGCGGAAGATATAAACATAAATTGTTTATACAATACATTACACACTATTTTACCCAAGTCGAGTAACCTTAACTTAAACACCATTCATATAATATCTATTATACAACAATATTTATCAAATACGCTATTTACAAACTAGCCGCACTTTTAACCCAAGTAGAACTTGACTTTAACCTTTTTTTGTATCCGAACACATTCGTTTTATCTGCAATGTTTATCATGATATAGCAAGGGTGAGCATAAAAGTTGCCCAGCAAGTTTAAATACAATAACATAACAATATATCATGATTGAAGAGTATGAATAATAAGCTGGCTATAATTCATCAAGATAATTGAGAATTAGCACGAACAAACATTTGACTGAACAAGTTTTATACATGAACAACATTTCTGAACCAACTGGTAATGAAGGTGATCAGCCTTTCATACCTGACTTATACATGCAAGATGTACAGAGTACAATTTTCATGGCAATCAGCAATGATTAACCATAAGCTTGAATAAACTACTCTTATTAGAGTTAAGTAAAAGAAAACTTGCCTGAACCGTTGATTACCGCAACGCAATTAAATAACTCTTTATCCGAAGACCTAATATTAATAATATAGATCTCTAATATTAGAATAATATCATCACAGTATAATACTGTTATATTTATACACACGGAATAACCTAAACACATTACCACATAAGCTTATCAGTCTATACAACACATAAGACTAGGTATCAATTCAAACTATTGCAGTCTGAGTTGAACCCGATATAATTCTAACATCCCGACGGTCTAGTCGGACTTTTTATCGAGTTTAAGTTCAATTAAACTCTGCCTAAGCACTTAACAATATCACAGATAATTTCTTATCAGACAAATTTTTTTTTCCTAGGCCCGTAATAATTTTTAGATAATTATTACCATTTATCAACATTTTTCAATCCTTAAAACCGTATTTAAAAAAATTAAATACCACAAAATTCCTTAATCACTAATATTTATTTAATATAAAATATTAATGAAAAATTATTACGTAATATTATAATATAATTATAATATATCAAAGTATTTTTAATACTTTAAAATCATAATTATATGATTTTCCAATACTTTAATTCATTATCCAATAATTGCTATTAATATTAAAATATTAATATTTTCATGCCAAAATATCAAAAGTTATATTTTATAACTTAAAATATTTTTATAACACTTAAATCATTTTTATATAATTTATAAAGCATTAATTCCATTTTTCCTTAATTTATTTAATATATCTATTAAATAAATTAATTATCATTAATATTGATTAATTAATGAATTTTCTCACAAAATATCAAAAATAACTTAAAATATTTTCTTTTATCATAATATTATTTTTCATGATTTTTCATGAATTAAAAACTATTTTTAAATAATTTATTTAATATTATAATTAAATAAATAAATACCATTTATATTCCAAAAATACTAAATATTTTTGAAATATACTTAAAATAGTTAAAAAACTATTTTTCAGACTTTAAAATAATTTATTTTGTATTTTTAATAATTAAAAACTATTTTTTTCTAATTTTTAATTAATTTCTGAAAATTATTAAATAAACTATCGCTAAAGGCCTATAGCGACACTTTCTGTCGCTATAGGTGTTCTTGAGTGTTCTTGACAGAGTTCGGGTTGGGTGGTTTGACCACGATTTAAATGGTGTTTTGATCGATTTCTGGGTTGTTTAAAACTTTCAGATTGTAGTACTCATGTAGTACTACAACCTCAAACGGATTTCATGGTCATACAACATCAGATCAGAGAGCTTTAAGTCTCCAAAATATCTGACAACGTGTTCTTCATTTTCTGGGTTTTCCAGAAAATGAAGAACAGTCGAGGTTAATAGTTTTCGATCCTTATATCTTGGGTTCTGAGTTTAGTTAGGGTTATCTATAAGTTCTAGCATGTAGTCCGTATGTCAAGGTATAACGACCGATCATTAGATCAACTTACAAACATTAAAACAGTACGATTTAGATCGGTCAAAGTAGACACGAAAAACTGTTCTTGAACAAATCTGGGTTTTCCAGATTGTTCTTGAAGCAGTTCGGTCAACTACTTTTGACCACTAATGTCTTGGGTTCTGTTATGAATCTGTGTAACATAAAAACATTGATGAGTAGAACTTATGACAGGCTACAAGGATCAGTCAATAACAGGTCCATAACATTAAACAACAGCAAGATTAATTGATTCAAAAAGCTTGTCAGACGAGCTGGAGAAATCTAGGCTTGCCCAGAAACAGAAATTGTGATCGGTCAACCATGTTTGACCGTTCATAACTTGTGATCTACACAAGATCTGGATCTGATTCAAGTTGTATATTAAAGACAACATGGAATACTACAGAGCTATAACATAAACTACACAAAAACATTATCACACACGGATCTAAAGGTCCTGACATTAGGCTGTCAGACCACTGATTGAAAAATTTCCAGATTTCCTAAAAAAATTAGATCCGTGTACTTTGATGTTATGGATCTGTGTTTTGACAACCCAGATCTCTAATTGACACCTTAATACACAATTTTAACCAATCAATTACAACATTTTACAACAAATCATAAGATTTTTGAAATTAGGGTTTATACCTCTTTTGAGCTTTGATCTTTAATCTGGGGTTCCTGATTTGTTATGGAAGTAGTAGGGACTTGATTGGGGACTGATTTCCTATCATATTTCGTGGTTCTAAAGAGAGAGAGACTTGGTTGGTTGTTTGAGAAAAATTGACCAAGTTAGTGTACTTTATCTCTCTTTAATCAATATATATGATGACATGTTGCTATGATCTGCCAAATTTCGGCTGAATTCAGTGTTTGTAGCTCAAGGCTAGGCTAGAAGTGGTTCACCAACTCCATTTAGGGCTAGATCTATAAGCAACATCCAATAATGCACAAAAGGGCATAAATGTCATTTTGATTTAATTTTTAATGGCATTCTTGTAATTGGCCAAACCCTTAGGGTTTAGGGTTTGGAAATTTTAGGGTTTAGGGTTTGGAGCATTTAGGGTTTTGGTTTTAACCCTTAACTTTGTAATTTAATTTCTATCATTTCCGAATTTCGGTTATAAAAATAGAAAATTAACATTCCAAAAATTATAATTAGGATTTACTAATTATATTTAAAATTCCTTAATCATACCTTCATTCTTGCTAATTAGGATTAGCATTCCCTAATTAAAATTGCTAATTAAGCAATTAGGACCAACATCACGGATTAGGATTTATAATCCAATAATTAGAGTTTCTAATAGAAAATTTAATTTTCTAATTTAGAAATTAATTATTCGTAATTAGATTAGGGTTTTCTAATTACACAAAAATTGAAATAATTAGGATTAGGGTTTGCTAATTAGCATTGCTAATTTTAGCAAGTAAATCCACAATTGCATTAGGGTTTCTAACGGAACAATTAGGGTTCCAAAAATTGGAAATTAGGGTTTGTTAATTAATTAACCTTTACCCTAATTAGTACTTAATTAATAGCATTAAAGCATTAAAATTCTCCGTTATATTCCCAGATTAGCGTTTCATTTTATCAAAATCTGAAATTAGGGTTTTCAGATCTGGTATTAGGGTTTTCTAAACAATCAATTAAGATTTTAGATAATTCATTAGGGTTTTCCCTAATTAATTAAAATTATTGGCGTTTAACCTTGTTCATAACATTGCATTCCCAATCTAGGGTTCCATTAACCGAATTAGGGTTTTGGATTTCCCGGAACTGAAACTAGGGTTTCCAGAATCGATTTCTAGGGTTTCTTGTTAAACGCTAGGGTTTTCTTATTCGAACGCTGTCGTTCTTAATATAAACTTAAGGTTATCTGATCAACCCATGACCCTTAACCACATTCTGAACACATCATTAACCATAAACACAAAATATATTCACATAAATCCTTAATCCTGAATAATTCACCTATATCCTTTACAGAATTTTGAAACCCTCAAAATTCCGTCCCAATAACATTAAACGCATACACTTATTTTCTGTCTAGGTCTAATATTTGACCTTAAATCAATCATTTAAGATTTTAATAAATTACCCAAATTCTCGGGTTGTCACAGCAGAACGTTGAATCTCTCATAGGTGGCAGTTACATTTTCTCCTTGAACATGAGAAAACATTTCATACTGCTGTGTCAGGAGTGATTGTTTGTTTTCTCTTACTTCTTCAGTTCCTTCGTGCATGATGAGCAGTGCTTCCCAGACCTCCTTAGTTGTTTTACTGTTGACAAGGTTTTCAAACAGATCGTCTTCTAAGGATTGAAACAGGATGTTCTTGGCCTTTTTATCAAGTTGGACAGCTCTCTTCTCGTTGTCAGTCCACTCCTCTTTGACTTTGATTTGTATTCTGTTTGGATCATCTATGGTTAGTGCAAGATTTGTTGGAACATAGGGCCCATTCTGAACAGTCTCAAATAGATCTTCATCTATTGAGTCCATGTATGCTTGCATCTTGACTTTCCAGTTTACAAATTTATCCTTGTTGCACATTGGTGGCTTGCTGCCTCCTCTAGTCCTTGATTCGCTTGGTACGTGTGTCATTGGATCTACTAAAGCTTGTAAGCTATTAAATAGAACCTGCTCTGATACCAATTGTTAGTTCCCAGTAGGCACAATAGTTATCTAGAAGGGGGGGTTGAATAGATATTTAAAAAATCTTTTCGTTTTAAACTTGTTAGTTGATGATGACTAAAACTTAGCGGAATCAATGTTTATTTTAATCTCCTTTACGAAGTTGTAGAGTTATGAGAGTGAGGCAGTTATAGCAGTTATGGCAGATATAGCAGTTATAGTAAGAAGGTAACAGACACAGTCGTTTTAAGAAGGTTTTTCATCATCGTTATAGCTGAGACTCAGCTTAATAAATATTCCATATCATCGAATCACCCCCGCACTACGGCCAAGGATATTCTTTAGTATCACGACCACAATTATTCATGCACTACGGCCAAGAATATTTGTGTATTCATTAGTGGTCATGATCATGCCAACAACTGTCCATCAATGCACTACGGGCCAATGAGGATTTTTAATTTTTACATCATTTGTAATATTACGGTCATGATTACACCAAATAATCCCTGGTCATAATCATACCAAGTCCATCTATGCACTACAGGCCACAGATGACTTTCAAAAATATAAATAAGAGGATGATGACAATGATATAAGAATTCAATAAAACAAGTTCAAGAATTATTTTATCCAGAAATTATTAACGTCCAAATTGTCAACACGATACTGTTTTGTGGTGTAAAATTCAAGAATGCTCAGAAAAATATTTCTATGAAAAGATACTGGATGAAGCGCAAATATCAAGGAAATTCCACTAATTTCATGGAGTATAGAAGTCAAAGTTTTATCCAACTGAGTATAATAAAGAATGGAATAACAAAAGAAATCACCATGCATGCGATAAACCGCACGGGCAGGTTATTCCAACAGAATAATAAATAACGGAACCAGGTCGGGCGTAAAACGCATAGACAGGATATTCCAACAGAATAATAAAAATGGAACCAGGTCCGGTGTAAAACACACAGACAGGATATTCCAACAGAATAATAAAGAATAGAACCAGGTCCGGTGTAAAACACACAGACATGATATTCCAACAGAATAATAAAGAATGGAACCAGGTCCGGTGTAAAACACACAGACATGATGTTCCAACAGAGTAATAGAAGAATGTCACCAAGTATAGGGTAAACCGCGTATACAGGTTATTCCAACGGAATAATAATGAATTGAATAACATAAGGATTTTACCAAGTATAGGGTATACCGCGTATACAGGTCATGTATAGGGTATGCCACTTTTACAGGTTATTCCAACAGAATAACAAAGAATGGAATAACATAAGTTCTCTTCAAGAAGAAAGAATAACATCCCTTACTTTATTTAGGAGATTGAATACTGCAGTAGTGTAGTAACCGAATACTCTTTTTCTTTCTCTCTTATTCTCTCTATACTTTCTCTCTCTATAGCTTGAGCGAATTCGTGAAAAATAATGAAGCCCTAGGCCTCTATTTATAGAAGATTTATTACTATTTACGAAAGTATTTACTATTTACGAAGGTAATTTCTATTTACGAAGGTAATTACTATTTACGAAGGTAATTACTATTTACGAAGGTAATTACTATTTACAAAGGTAATTACTATTTACAAGGGTAATTACTATTTACGAAGGTAATTACTATTTATGAAAAAGACTCTTAGATGATGACATATGCCCCCCCATAAATAATTCAACTTACCACAAACGTCTAATAATAGACTCTTTATATACATCAAGGATTTAATAAAAATTACCAGAAATTATTTTATTTTTAATCAGCACATATTTAATCTTTCAACAATTATTAATCATTTATAACTTGTCGTCTCAATTATTGTTTAAATAATATAACATATTATACAGATGATACTGTGACAATAATTGAATCAATAATATAAGAGATATGATGCAGCAATTACTGTAGCAATAATTGAGTATAGCTGA
This sequence comes from Panax japonicus, assembly GCA_020205505.1. Lineage (NCBI taxonomy): Eukaryota > Viridiplantae > Streptophyta > Magnoliopsida > Apiales > Araliaceae > Panax > Panax japonicus. Next base: position 5,569,746 of record CM035104.1, read on the forward strand.
GTGACTTCTCACGTAAGCATCAATAATCAATACCGTGTGCTACTATGCAACAACGCGTATTACTGTACTTTTACTACCGAGTAGTTCAACAGTTTTAACGCTAACACCTCCGCCGTTATTTTATAGAAAGATAATTTTGTTGTTTTCTAACTACGACAATACTTCCGTTGTGGAGTCCACCAATGATTGTGCCGTCGTACGAATATTTCCCAAAAAAAAGAATATTCCCTGACCAAATGAATATTTTATAACAACTTGCGTACTTTGCAAAATTTATAAATACTACCCACAACTATATATTTTATCAAATTTATTCCATAATATTCAAAAATAATAATTATGAAAATTCATCTTTATTTATAAAAACTGGGGTCTTACAACCTCCCCTTCTTATGAAATTTCGCCCTCGAAATTAGGGTACGTACCTGGTATGTCAAAGAAGTAAGGATACCTTGATTTCATTTCAGATTCTAACTCCCAAGTTATTTCCTCAACATCGTGGTTTCTCCACAAAACTTTGACTTGAGGTATAACCTTGGAGCGTAGAATATGTTCCTTCTTATCCAAGATTTGAACAGGAATCTCTTCATACGTCAAATCTTCCGCTATTTCGTCCGGTTCTAACTCAATAATGTGGTTCGGGTCTTTCACATATTTTCGTAACATGGATATGTGAAAAACGTTATGAACACGAGACATACTTGGCGGTAAAGCGAGTCTATAGGCCACAGTTCCTATTCGATCGAGGATTAAAAATGGACCGATGAATCGAGGATTGAGTTTTTCTCTCTTTCCAAATCTTGTAACTCCTTTCCATGGAGTAACACGTAACAACACATGATCTTCTATATTAAATTCCACGTCCTTTCGATGAAGATCAACATAACTCTTTTGTCGACTTTGTGAGGTTTTTATACGTTGTCAGATCGTTTGAATCTTTTCTGTAGTCATACGTACCAACTCCGGTCCCAACAACGTTGCTTCACCCACCTTATCCCAGCATACTGGAGAACGACACTTTCTTCCATACAACGCTTCGAATGGAGCCATGCCAATACTTGCTTGATAACTGTTGTTATAGGAAAACTCCACCAATGGTAAGAACTTGTCCCAACTTCCCTTGAAATCAAGGACACAGAGTCTTAATAGATCTTCAAGAGTTTGAATAGTCCTCTCCGACTGTCCGTCCGTCTGAGGATGATATGCCGAGCTAAATCGTAAGTCTGTGCCCATAGCTTTTTGCAAACTAACCCAAAATCGTGAAGTAAATCTTGGGTCTCGATCAGAAACTATGGATACCGGCATACCATGCAGTCTTACGATCTCGTTTATGTACATACGAGCAAGACGTTCAATTGTATAAGTTTCTCGTATCGGTAAAAAATGAGCAGACTTGGTCAATCTATCAACAATAACCCAAATCGCATCTATGCCTTGAGAAACCTTAGGAAGACCGGTAACGAAATCCATGGTAATGTGCTCCCACTTCTATTCTGGAATTTCAAGTGGTTGCAATGGACCTTTTGGTACTTGATGCTCCGCTTTAACTCGTTGACAAGTTAGACACCTTGAGATAAACAACGCTATCTCTCTCTTCATATTGCTCCACCAAAATGTATGACGAATATCATGATACATTTTGGTACTCCCAGGATGGATTGCAAATGGTGTATTGTGCGCCTCCATCATGATTTTATACTTTAAATCAGGGTCATTAGGAACACAAAGTCTGGAGTTGACTCGAAGTATTCCTTCTTCATCGATTCTTGCTTCCGGCATAACACCTTCTTGCACTTTCTTCCTCATACGCATCAGCTCCAGGTCTGTAGCTTGAGCAGCTTTAACTTTATCGATTAAAGTAGGTTCTACTCGTATATTCGCCATCGTCACATGCGTCCCTGGAGTCTTTAACTCTATCTCCATCCTTTGCAAGTCACACAAAATGGGCCCTTGTGTTGACAATATCGCACTCGTACTTGCATGTGATCTTCTACTCAATGCGTCAGCTACCACGTTTGCTTTTCCAGGATGGTATTGGATCGTATGATCATAATCTTTCAACAGTTCAAGCCAACGTTGTTGTCGCATGTTGAGTTCCTTTTGAGTGAAGAAATATTTGAGGCTTTTATGATCCGTAAAGATCTCCACTTTCTCCCCATACAAGTAATGCCTCCAAATTTTAAGTGCAAAGACAACATCTGCCAACTCTAGATCATGAGTAGGATAATTCTTCTCATATTCTTTGAGTTGTCGCGAGGCATAGGCTATGACTTTTCCATGTTGCATGAGAACACATCCCAGCCCTTTGCCCGAAGCATCACTGTAGATGACAAATCCCTCCGAGCCAGATGGTATTGTCATAACAGGTGCTGAAATGAGTCTCCTCTTGAGTTCTTGAAAACTCTTCTCACATTCTTCGCTCCAACCGAACTTTGTATCTTTTCGAGTCAGCTGAGTCAATGGAGTAGCGATTTGAGAAAATCCTTCCACGAATCTCCGATAATAACCAGCTAAACCGAGAAAGCTACGTACTTCGGTCACTGATTTAGGTTGCTCCCAGCTTTGAATAGCTTCAATCTTTGCTGGGTCAACAGATATTCCATGACTTGATACCACGTGCCCAAGGAATGCTACTTCCTCAAGCCAGAACTCGCATTTTTTCAACTTGGCATAAAGCTTATATTCACGAAGCTTTTGGAGTGTCAGCCTCAAGTGTTGCTCATGATCTTCACGACTTTTGGAATAAATAAGGATGTCATCAATAAAGACGACCACAAAGTGATCCAAATATTCCTTGAATACTCGGTTCATCATATCCATGAAGGCAGCAGGAGCATTAGTCAATCCAAAGGATATGATTAGGAATTCATAATGCCCGTACCGAGTTCTGAAAGCCGTCTTTGGAATGTCATCGGTTCTAATCTTCAATTGGTGATACCCGAAACGAAGATCAATCTTTGAAAAGAATTTGGCTCCTTGCAACTGGTCAAATAGATCATCAATTCGTGGCAATGGATACCTATTTTTGATGGTGACATGATTTAACTCCCGATAATCAATACAAAGTCGCATACTCCCATCTTTCTTCTTCACGAATAGAACAGGAGCACCCCAAGGAGAAGTACTAGGACGAATAAAGCCAATGTCTAATAATTCCTGCATCTGGGTTTTTAACTCCTGAAGTTCAATAGGAGCCATTCGATATGGGGCTTTAGAAATGGGTTTTGTACCGGGTTCAAGGTCGATACAAAATTCAATCTCACGCTCTGGGGTAAACCAGGAAGTTCTTCGGGGAATACGTCAGGAAATTCATTAACAATAGAAATATCGTTCAAAACTGACGTATTCTTGTTTAAATCTGTGACATGAGCTAAGAAAACTTGACATCCATTTTTCAATAAATGAATAGCTTTATGGCTTGAGATGACCGTGATTGATTTTAATGGTTTGGTCGCTTGAATTCGCATAATAGGTTGATTAGGAATATGAAAGCTAACAACCTTACGAAAACAATCAATTTTTGCATGATGAGTAGTTAACCAATCAATCCCTAGAATCACGTCAAATGCAAGTATTTTCAATGAAATAAGATCTACAGGTAATGCGAGGGTACCGATTTGAACCAAACAAGACTTATAAATAGTGGATGTAATGAAGGTTTCTCCCAACGGAGTTTCCACAGATAAGTCAAAGTCTAATTTCTCCGGAGTCAAATTTAATCGATGAGCGCAAGTAGGAGAAATAAAAGAATGGGTAGAATCGGTATCAAATAAAGTATAGACTTCGTTAGAGTTTATGATAAGCTTACCCGTGATGACCTCATTCGGGTTCCTTGCTTTCTGGGAGGTCACAACAAACGCTCTCCCTTGCACTACTGGCTTTGACCTTTCTGGGACGACCTTTGGTACCTCCATCCTAGCTGAATTTGTCTTTGGTAAACGACAAAATCGGGCTAAGTGACCTTCTCTTCCACAATTATAACATGCTTTGGACGGCATCGCGCAATTTGGACTGATGTGTCCCTCCCCTCCGTATTTGAAGCATATGATAGGTGGTCTTTCTCCTTCCTTAACAACGGGTGCTGGTGCTGACGTCTTTCCATCATTGTTGAATCTCCTCTTTTTGAAATGTCCATTCTTATTATTTTGGCCCTGATTACCACCGAAGTGGTAACCATTTCTGGCCTGCTGATTCCCTCCACGCTTGTTGTCAGCGCTTCGATGACCACTCTCGCTGGTATTATAATTTTGTCGGCTGCTCTCTTTTAGTTGAGTTGACTCGTTATCGCGTTCCACTAACTGAGCCCTATTTACAACATCTGAATACAAACACAGTTTATGAGAAATAAGATGTTGACGTATCTCCGGCTTCAAACCTCTTAAAAACATTCGCGTCATTCTCTCTTCATTATCCACCAAGTGGGACGCAAACCGTGATAACTCTGCAAATTTTGCCTCGTATTGTGACACGGTCATATTATTTTGTTCCAACTTAATAAACTCCACCTCCTTCATGTGGCGAATACTTTCGGGAAAGTATTTATCATTGAACAGCTCCTGGAACTTCTCCCAAGATATCTTCAGTACAGCAGGTTGAGTACGTTTTACCGATTTCCACCAGTAATCTGCCTCTCCGCGCAACATAAAGGCGGCAAAGGGAACCTTTTGCTCCTTAGAGCATCCCAAGACATCAAATATCTTGGTCATCTGCTTTATCCATGTTTCCGCCATAAGTGGTTTTGGCTCTCCCTTAAACTCCGGTGGTCCCAGCTCCTTGAACTGTTTAGCGGTGACCGCCCGAGAGTTTCCAGCGTTTCCATCTACGTTTTGGACAGGAGTTGCTCTCGCCTGATGTTGCATGAATTGCATAAAACCTCTGAACATTTGATCATTCGTCATTTGGTCAGTGTTGTTGTTTGCATGAGGATTTTCGCCTTCCTGATGCACATTATCCTGATTATTGATATGTGGTGAATCAACGATCGCCTGTGCTCCATTGCCATTCTCAACATTCTCAGATGTCATTTTTAGATACTGCCACAAAACAAAAGGTTAATTGACATGTAACATATTATCCCTATATTCTGACCGACCAATAAAATAGCACATAAACTTAGGTAGGTCATACTAGCGAAGGAATTCCCCGTCTCTCCCCTCCTAGTACTATTCTCACATCTTAGCCAGGGATCATATCCCTAAGCTCTGATACCAACAGTGACGCCCCCAAAATTAGGTATACATCACCCATCTTGAGTCGCCAGATACATGGTACAGAATTCAAATACAACTTACTAATACAACTGTCGTGTACAATACGACAAAACATAACTGTGAGTTTGAATACAATTATTGTCTACTAGAGATCATACAAACTCAAAAGGAGTCCTCAATACAATTATTGTCACACTATTTAACAAAATAGTGAGGACTACTAATACTATTCTCTGGTTCATCACTCCGTTCCCCGACTCGTCCCAGCTATATTCTCATTTCCTGAAGAGAACATTGAAAGAAAGGGTGAGCTCAACTAGCCCAGTAAGAAATATTATGACTAAGATAATGCAGAATAAATTATCATTAGCCTTCAACAGTGTTAAACTAATAAAATACAATAACCATCAAGTTTAACTGCAGCGGAACCAGCAATCCATTAAAAGAGTCAAGTAGAAAATAAAAACTACTATCTCTTATGACTTAAAAGGTTTTTCATCATCGTTATAGCTGAGACTCAGCTTAATAAATATTCCACATCATCGAATCACCCCCGCACTACGGCTAAGGATATTCTTTAGTATCACGACCATAATTATTCATGCACTACGGCCAAGAATATTTGTGTATTCATTAGTGGTCATGATCATGCCAACAACTGTCCATCAATGCACTACGGGCCAATGAGGATTTTTAATTTTTACATCATTTGTAATATTACGGTCATGATTACACCGAATAATCCCTGGTCATAATCATACCAAGTCTATCTATGCACTACAGGCCACAGATGACTTTCAAAAATATAAATAAGAGGATGATGACAATGATATAAGAATTCAATAAAACAAGTTCAAGAATTATTTTATCCAGAAATTATTAACGTCCAAATTGTCAACACGATACTGTTTTGTGGTGTAAAATTCAAGAATGCTCAGAAAAATATTTCTATGAAAAGATACTGGATGAAGCGCAAATATCAAGGATATTCCACTAATTTCATGGAGTATAGAAGTCAAAGTTTTATCCAACTGAGTATAATAAAGAGTGGAATAACAAAAGAAATCACCATGCATGCGATAGACCGCACGAGTTGGTTATTCCAACAGAATAATAAATAACGAAACCAGGTCCGGCGTAAAACGCACAGACAGGATATTCCAACAGAATAATAAAAATGGAACCAGTTCCGGTGTAAAACACACAGACAGGATATTCCAACAGAATAATAAAGAATAGAACCAGGTCTGGTGTAAAACACACAGACAGGATATTCCAACAGAATAATAAAGAATGGAACCAGGTCCGGTGTAAAACACATAGATAGGATATTCTAACAGAATAATAAGAATGGAACCAGGTCCGGTGTAAAACACACAGACAGGATGTTCCAACAGAGTAATAGAAGAATGTCACCAAGTATAGGGTAAACCGCGTATACAGGTTATTCCAACGGAATAATAATGAATTGAATAACATAAGGATTTCACCAAGTATAGGGTATACCGCGTATACAGGTCATGTATAGGGTATGCCACTTTTACAGGTTATTCCAGCAGAATAACAAAGAATGGAATAACATAAGTTATCTTCAAGAAGAAAGAATAACACCCCTTACTTTATTTAGGAGATTGAATACTGCAGTAGTGTAGTAACCGAATACTCTTCTTCTTTCTCTCTTATTCTCTCTATACTTTCTCTCTCTATAGCTTGAGCTAATTCGTGAAAAATAATGAAGCCCTAGGCCTCTATTTATAGAAGATTTATTACTATTTATGAAAGTAATTACTATTTACGAAGGTAATTACTATTTACGAAGGTAATTACTATTTACAAAGGTAATTACTATTTACAAGGGTAATTACAATTTACGAAGGTAATTACTATTTATGAAAAAGACTCTTAGATGATGACATATGCCCCCCATAAATAATTCAACTTACCACAAACGTCTAATAATAGACTCTTTATATACATCAAGGATTGAATAAAAATTACCAGAAATCATTTTATTTTTAATCAGCACATATTTAATCTTTCAACAATTATTAATCATTTATAACTTGTCGTCTCAATTATTGTTTAAATAATATAACATATTATACAGATGATACTGTGACAATAATTGAATCAATAATATAAGAGATATGATGCAGCAATTACTGTAGCAATAATTGAGTATAGCTGAGTGACTTCTCACGTAAGCATCAATAATCAATACCGTGTGCTACTATGCAACAACGCGTATTACTGTACTTTTACTACAGAGTAGTTCAACAGTTTTAACGGTAACACCTCCGCCGTTATTTTATAGAAAGATAATTTTGTCGTTTTCTAACTACGACAATACTTCCGTTGTGGGGTCCACCAATGATTGTGCCGTCGTACGAATATTCCCCGACAAAAAGAATATTCCCCGACCAAACGAATATTTTATAACAACTTGCGTACTTTGCAAAATTTATAAATACTACCCACAACTATATATTTTATCAAATTTATTCCATAATATTCAAAAATAATAATTATGAAAATTCATCTTTATTTATAAAAACTGGGGTCTTACAATATACATTTAAAACATCAAATCATAATATGCATTCTCCCAACAGCATATACTGAATGATGCGTAATGAACGCCGTCTTCGGTATATCCTCTTTGCACATGGAAATTTGATGGTAATCAGAGAATGCATCCATAAAGCTCAATAAAGCATACCCCGAAGTCGCATCGGTGAGCTGGTCGATGTGGGGTAGTGGATAGAAGTCCTTCAGACAAGCTTTGTTCAAATCTGTATAGTCGATGCAGACTCGCCACTTCCCGTTCTGCTTCTGGACCAGCACCACATTCGTCATCCACTTTGGGTAGTCTATCTCAAAGATAAAGTCAGCATCTAGCAGCTTTGCAATCTCTTCATCAATAATCCGCTGGCGTTCTAGAGCAAAGATTCTTTTCTTCTGTCGAACTGGCTTCTTGGACGGATCCACCTCCAGTCGATGTTCTTCTATCTTTCGACTTACCTCTGACATATCTTGATGCTCGTATACGAACACATCTGCATAGCATTGTAGAAGCTTTATTAGGTTCGTCCGGAGAGGTTCCGACAGATCTGAATCTATCTTTACAGTCTTATCCTTTTTTCTAGGAATAAGCTCGAACTCCTTGTCTCCCCAAATGGAATGACCAATGGTTCTGAACTGTTCTCAGTGAAGGGCTCGATTTCTATCGCCATTGTCTATTTCTGCTTCGATACACCTACCCCCGAAGCAATCATTGCATTCCTGTAGCATCGTCTAGCCAAGTCTAAATCTCCAGCCACCTCCCCAACTCCATGAGCCGTTGAAATTTGATTTTAAAATGTGGAATTGAGGTCACAGCTTGCAGAGCAGTCAAAGTGGGCATCCCCAGAATAACATTGTAGGTAGAATCTACATGCACAATATAAAATTTACAAGTAATTTCTACTTATTGAGGAACCATGCCGACGATAACCGGTAGCTCAATAGTTCCAGACACCTTGACTAGATTGTTGTTGAAGCCGTACAAAGGAGCCTCCTGCCCGATCTCCATCTTCCGCCCATCTAGATGCATCATCTGATAAGCGTGGGCATACAGAATATCCACAAAGACCCGTTGTCGATCATCATCCTCTTCATGTCGACCGAACCCACCTGTGTCGTTATCACCAGTGATCCTTTATGGGATTAGATGGGTTCAGAAGGGTAATCCTCGTCAGTAAAGGAGATTATCGTACTCGGATAAGGTCTGATAGTCCTCGGGAGGGTACCCGCCATTGACATAACCGAATCCAGGTAACTTCAACGCTTTTTCCCAACAAGTTTACCTGAATTTCCCCCAGTTATGACATCGACCACATGCCTTGTTGGCTGCCCATGAACTGCTAATGTCGGCTGAGCTGGCTGAGCTGCTTGAACAGGTTTTCTATCCCTCTGCTGGGCTTCTTGAGTCATCCTCGCTGCAACATACTGAACCAGGGCACCCCCTTTAACCTTCCTCTCGATAAATTCCTTCAGACTGGCACAGTCATTTGTATCATGACCCGAAGACTAATGATAGTCACAGTACTTGTGAGATTTGTCGGCTTCGGGTTTTAGGTTATCCCGAGGTGGTTCATAAATGGGTTAATTTTTGATTTGATCAAGGATGACAGCCCTATCCGTATTCAGTTGAGTGTACGTCCTATTCACTTTCTGGGACGGAGCGAAAAAATGACCTCCTCCCCGTCTCCAGTTATTGTTATACTTCTTCGACCCTCCATCATAGCGGTCATTATTCCCTTCATTTTTCTTCTGACCCCCATCAGTTCTGTCCCGATCTGTCTCCTTCAGCCTGTCTGAAGAAGGACGCTTCAGGCTATTCATAGCCTCCTCTACCACTATATATCCTTCCTACTTATCGAAAGCTTCTGCAAGACTCTTCGGGTGGTGAAACATCAACTTCTTCACCAACTTTTCAGACTTCACCAAGTCCAACCCATTCTGAAATAAGCCCACTACCTGAAGATCATTAAGGTCGGTCACTTGGCCAACTGCTTCTCGGAATCTCTTGCCATACTGGCTCAAAGACTCATTCAAAAATTATCGAACTTGAGCCAATGAACCAATTGGTTTTCCCCTTCTCTTGTTGCTCCCAAAGCGAGCATGAAACTTGCTACACAAATCCGTCCAGGACGATACTGAATCCGAAGGTAAAGTCCCCATCCACTGTCTGGCGTCTTTCTGGAGCATTGTGACGAAGGTATGACACTTAGCAGCATCGCTAAAGTCATAATAGTCCATCAGTCTGTCGAACGCCTGACTGTGGTCATAAGGATCCCCAGATCCATCATAACTCTCCATATGGGGCAACTTCTTTGTAGGATCAGCTTTTTCATTGAGAATCTCCACAGAAAAAGGAGATGCCTTCTTTCCCGAAGTATCCTTTACTTTTTGAACTTCGGTAAGTTGTTTCCGAAGCTCCTTTAACTCTTTGACCAGATACTCTACTCCTTCTGGTTGAGACGAGACTTCTTTCTCCGGCGACTCTCTCTTCTTCTGAGTAGACTAGCCCTTATTATTCGAACCCCCAACCTTCGATGGACTTTTCTATCATCGAGTATCCACAGGGTGGTTTACCCTTAATGGACTCTCCGGAGTATGATCCCTGGATCTGCTTCGGCGTGGGGCTCTGTCGCTGTGGTGAGAATACTCAAGGCGGGGTGCCTCCTTTGTATTCTCAGGTGTGTATTCCCTGGACCTGCCCCTTTGTCTTTTTCGACCTTGCTCCCTAGAACCGATAGGGTGGAGTGTCCTCTTCGATTTTTGGGGAGTAGGGCTTCTTGATCTTCTTCGCTCCCGAGGATGGCCTCGAGATTCACGACCTGAATGGGCAGGTTCTTTTCCTTTCCTATGCTCATGTTCTTCGGACTGAACATAGCTAGACGCTGCGTCCTTCAACTCTGTCATCCGAAGCATCTGCTCGGATATATCTTGTCTTTGTTTCAAAAGAATCTCCAAGGCCTTATCTGCCTCATCCACCATCTTGGCTAACTTGGAGGCTTTATTGTCCTGATCATCACGGTGTCGGGTTCTAGGCGGTGTGTCTTCTACCCATTTCTGACTATGATCAAGTTCTTTCTCTGTAGTGAAAACCAGTCTTCTCTTAACATTACCGACAACCCTCGAACGAGAACCTTCAGACGCACGTTTGGAAGCCGTACTTGCATGAGCACTGTTAGCAGGACCCAACCAATCCTTTGCAGATACTTGTGGTGTAGACAAACTAACAGCCATCGGCTGACCTTCAGGTGTAACTGTTCTACTCCTCACCATGGATTCTGACGTAGAACAACTAAGGTTTGTGATTGAAAATATCAAGTACATTAGAACACAGCCCTCCTTCTAGCGCCAATGTTAACGCTAAGATCTTTTCTCGCGTCCCAATCACATAAGACACGTCCGATATCCTGCACAGTAAACACAAAAATCACCAAATACTTAACGGCTAGACCGTCGGGGGATAGCTCTGGCGTGAGAGTCAGTACATGCGATCACAAGTTTAACAATAGAGGAAATAATATCTATTTCTTGAGAGAAAAAATAATTCAGTTACCTCTAGATTGTGTGTGATCCTTGCCTCATATACTCCAAGCCCGATTTTTCTTGCCACCCACAACCGTCTGACATAGCCCCCTTACTCCTGGTGATCTCAACCGATTGCATGCAGCCCACCAACTCCATCTCATCATTGTTTTACACCGCCGGCCGATCAAGTCCAATCCACATTAATACATGGCAGAGATAACAATCAACTGTTATCTTTTTTATCATTATCATTCAAAGTTGGTATTTAGATATTATTTGCCTAATGGATCAGCCCAAATCAGAGGCCCAATACATTTAAGACACAATAAATATAACCCAAGTAATGGGCCCAACTGGTCCGGCCCAATATATAAAGTATCATGGCCCAACAATACCTTTTATAGGGTTTTTTTGGGTGGCACCATCTCTCGAATAGTATACATTAAAGTGGTTGATAATGTTAGAACAATATTCATGTTAAAAGAAATATGACTTTTGTTGTGTACAAGTTGGAATAAAGATTTTTTGTTTCCCCTTAAAGAATAGAGAATAAATTATTTACGGACGACTTGTAAAATTAGAGTTTTACACTCTTCAATAATAATGTCACGTAGAGGATTTAGGAGAAAATCAAGAAATTTGAATTATATTGACACATTTTGTATTTATTATTTACCATGGTAAAATTGTTTAACTAATTATATTGAATTTCAAATCCCTTGATTTTTTTTCGTGAATTCTTTACATGGTATGTGTTAGTTCCCAGTAGGCACAATAGATCTACAGAGGGGGTTGAATAGATCCTTTTTATTTCAAATACTTTTCTCTTTTATTTTGTATTGCTATTACATTAGCAGATGACAAACATAAGAATCTTTTCAAGCACAACGGAATAAGTAAAAGATCCCCTTTATTGATATATTCATAATCAAACATACATTGTTCATAGAGTTAGTTTGGTTGTAAGCAGTTAAAACATAAATAGCAGTTATAGTACATAATGTAAAAGACACAAGGGGTTTTAAGTGGTTCAGAGACTCAAGCTCTTAATCCACTCTTATGCTTTCAACTAGTAGGATTTCCACTAAGGAATGGCAGCACCCTGAATCACTGAGATTCATTCAAGGCCAATAGCCTTGGGACTTCAGTTCACTAAGAACTCTTCAAGGCCAGTAGCCTTGGGACTCCTCTAGTTCCCTAGGAACTCTTCAAGCCCAGCAGGCTTGGAACTTCGTTTAGTCCCTCCGGACAAGGACCCCTCAGGCCCTAGCTTCATTTAGTACCTTCGAACAAGGACCCCTCAGGCCCTGGCTTCTGTTGAGTTGTTTGTTCGTTTGTTTGTTGGAGTTGGTGCTGAGCTGCTAAGATGTTTTCATGCTCTGAACATCTTCTGTACTTAGTAGCTTGGCGTGATCATCCTTGAAGTGCAGTTGAGTGTTGCATGATGCTCAGCTTCTTCAGTTACTCAACCACTTCAGATGATCCCTTGATGACTGCCTTGAAGATCTTTCCTCTTGATACATGATGGATGCACATGATAGGTTTCCAAGATGACTGTAAGTTCTTCTGCTAGGTACTTAGAAACTTTCTCATGCTTGCCACCATGATGACGCTTGCGATCTCCCTTCTTGATACTTGATGTCTTCTCATGATGGACTTGCTAAGATGACTGTGAGCTCTTCTCTATTGTACTTAGAGTCTTCCCATGATGGACACCAAGATGACATGATGCTCTTCTTTTTCTCGGCAGTTCAGAACACTCTTCTTGTAGTAGAACTCTCACTTCTACTTCTTCCTTTGCATGTATCTGAGTGTTCTTGGTGGATTGTAGAGTGAGCCTTCGGACTCACTATCTTACGTGGTTTAGAACAGTCCACCTTCTCTCCAAACTCGGCAACTCCAGCAACTCTAGATCTTTGAAGCTTTTCCTGGTTTATACTCCTTCACAATCCTTCCATTGGAAAGTAGCCGTTGAAGGCTATTCAAATATCTTCATAGATCTCGAGTTGACAGAGGTAGACTGCTGATGTGATATGTCATACTTTATTTGACATTGCAGTATACTCTTTCACCTACCCATCAGAGATGTCACTTTAATGTCTTGGGCATGTCGAAGACTTTATTTCCTCCTTCTGATTTCTAGATCAGAGGTTGTCCTTTTGCATCGATGCTCTCAATAAGCTTTTGTCCGAATACCATCCTTCAGCTTGAACCGTTGCCAATGCTTCAATCTCCGGGCGTTCAAACTCTATGATTCTGATGCTTGTCTTCTTGGACCTGATCGTAGTGTCATGTTGAGTGTTGCTCATTGACTGGTAGTAAACACTACGATCTTGAAGAGTGTTGATTGGATCTTCAATGTAGAATACCTATTCCTTCTATTGTGCAGTGCTTCAACACTTCTGTTTGCTTCGACTGTTCTCAGAGACTGATGGCCTAACTCCTTGCTCTAGTCCCCTCTGAATATCAAGACACGTCAAATTTGTGACGCGTCCAACTCGCTTTCTCCTTGTGATCACCCGTTCACTTATCATCAATGGACTGACCCTACGCTTAATCACTTTAGCCTTCTTCTTCAGGGACTAACCAGTATCTTAGTTCACTTTCCATCAGTTCTTTCTTTGTTTGGCAAACACCACGATCTCGGTTGCTTCCAAGATCGTTGTCTTCTGTTTATTTGACAGCTACTGCACCTGCTGACTTTTCTTAATCAATTACCGAAGTCTTCTTCTGATGTCATTGTGGAAGACTTCATCTTGAATGGCTTCACAACTCAATCTTGATGCTGATTGGGTTTGTGCTTAGATCTTCTGTTTAGCTTGTATGTCATTCGTTGAGTGCTCTCTGGTTCCCTTCAAGTGGGATATATCTTTGCAGTGCCAAACAGAGGCTTCATTCCTTTGGATATTCTGGGAGTGCTCATTAGTTGAGAATCGTACTTGCTCTACGATTCTGCCTATTCATTGTGAGCACTTCTGTTGAGGTCGTAGTTCTGCACTCTACGATTCAGCTTTGGCTGTGCAGACACTACGATCCTGAGATCAGATCTTGACACACTACGGTTTCTGCCTTGTGTTTGTTGTCTTCTGTAAGACCCCGAAAATTTTTTAAATAAAAAGGAATTTCCTTTATTTTATTTTTTTGAAATAGTAAGGATGAATTTGATTAATGTGGTTAGTTATGGGTTTAATGCGCAAATATTTTAAATAAGCAGGTGGTTATAAAATATTCATTGTTGTCGGGGAATATTCGTTTGGTCGTGGAATATTCTTGCTGTCGGGGAATATTCGTACGATGGCGCAGTCTTTTGTGGGCCCCATAACGGAAAGCGATTGGATGAAGAAAACGACAAGTATAAGTTGTTAATAAAAAACGGCGTTGTTGTTACCGTTAATACTGTTGAAATACTCGGTGGTTAAAACACAGTAATACGCGTTGTTGCATAGTAACACATGGTATTGCACCAATTATTGACTCTTACGTAAGAAGGCACTACTCAATAATTGTTACAGTAATTACTATTCAGTATTTTCTTTTATTGATTCAATAATTGTTGCATTGATATTTTATATTACTGTTGTTTCAATAATTGTCACTACACAGTATTTTTCATTATCGAAGCAATAATTCATATTATCTAAATAATATTATTTGATAACATTATTGGCAATGTCTAGAAAGTTCTGTCTAAGGAGAGGTTTGGTCACCTAATTGCGCGCCAGTAAGAAGAAATTCTTATTGGAAAGCCCCCTCTTTCCTGGGAACGACCTGGTTGTCAGTATTGTGATTCTGTAATATTATTTGTGAATAATTAAATTATTGATTCATATGATGAGGAAAATATTGATTTTATGTGGATATGGATGGAGAAAATTTTTAATGTGACAATTGTTGAAAATTAATATTTTATCTTTTTCTGATAAAATAATTCATTTAAATATATTATTTTAATAATATATTAACGGTGATATTTTTACGATGAATGTGGGATATATGAGTATATGAGGAGAAAGAGTATTTTTATTGCAATGAATATTAAAAACAGATTTTGTGTGTCGGTAGACCTGTTTCTTGACTGAAAATTTGGTTATAGCCTGAAAAATCGCCCGTTTGTGGATTTCGGCCAATTTCTGTTTGGAATTTGGAAAAACTTTCTTCTGCAAAGTTGTAGAGAATTGAATTTCCTATAAAAACTCGCGAGATTTGAATTTTCTGGCAAAAGGGCTATTTATTATGAATTATTGAAGTTCCGAAGCTCCGAAATAATTGATTTTTGGAAGTTTAAAATATTTTTAATAATAAAAACGTTTTTGTCATTTTAGTGGGTTTTGAATGTTTTGGAATTTGATGAATTCAGATTCTAGAGTGTGTGCGTAGGAATATTTATATATATATATATTATTAATATAATAATTTTTCTGCTTTGGTGTTCTAAGCAATTTCCTATAAATAGGTGCTTAGGTTAGAATTGAAAATCACACCAGAAACTGAAGTTTTCTCTCTCTATATTATCGAGCGTATTCTTGTGAGTATTTTGAGTATACTTTGAGTATTGCTTTACGGTGCAAGTTCAAGTCATAGCCTATATCCGGTGTTTTAACTAGAAGTGTTGTCTTTCGAGGTAAAGGATGTTATTTTCTTCTCAAATGATATTATTTCTTCAATATCATTATGCTGAAATGTTGGTTGGAACTTTTTATCAAATTTGGAACTTTTTCATGTCGGGGTTATTATTCATGAGTTACTATTCACGAGTTACTATTCACGAGTTACTATTCATGAGTTACTATTCACGAGTTACTATTCACGAGTACTATTCACGAAGCGTGAATATATTTTTTGTGAAATTTCTATATTTTGGTGTCGGAGTTACTATTCACGTATACGGTACTATTCACGAATACGACACTATTCACTGAAAAACGAAATTTCTTCTTTTTGTCCAAAATATCAATTCTGGATACTAACTTTGATTGGATCTATGTTTTGATCATTCTTGAATTTTACTTCAGTATGATTATTTATGAAGTATTTTTGAACTCGGATTGTTTAGAGTACAAGTCCTTAATACTTGTTATTTTGTTTCACTGGATTCGTTTCCTTTAAAATATTTTTCATCATCCTCAGTCCTAAATGATGGTGTTACTGAATATCTTTGGCCTGTAGTGCAAAGATGGTTGATTTTATTATGAATATCTTTGGCCCGTAGTGCAAAGTTGTACAGGTGTTGAGATGAACATGAACAATTGATGAATATCTTTGGCCCGTAGTGCAAAGATGAACAGGTGTTTAGATGAACATGACCAACTGATGAATATCTTTGGCCTGTAGTGCAAAGATGAATATTTGATTTGATTTGAGATATATATTGATTGATGTTACAGGGATAAAATATTGATGATGAACTTTTAAATTCATAGATGTTAGTAGATTTTATTCTCTACTTAACTCTTCTAATGAATTGTTGTTTCCGCTGCAGTTGTTGATCTAAAACTTGTTGTCTATTGTATTCTATCAGATTTTTTCCTGTTGAAGACTAAGGATAATTTGTTGTACATTATCTTAGTCATAATATTCTTTACTGGGCTAGTTGAGCTCACCATTTTCCTTGTTGTTCTATTTTTCTTCTCAGGATGCGAGAATGTAGCAAGTACTAGTCGGGGTATGGAATGAAGGTTCTAGAGAGAGTTGTTTAGTAGTCCTCACCATTTTTTTTGTAAAATTATGTATCAATAATTATGATGGGGATTTATTTGCATGTTAATATTGCCTAGATGACAATGTTTGTATTCAAACTCACAGCTTATGGGTTGTAAAAGTTGTAGTTGTTTCTGTACCATGTATTTGACAACTCAGAATGGGTTGGGTGGAATGGACCTTCTCATCTTCATCTGATCTTGCTCAACTACGATGTCTGCATGTAATCAATAGACTCTACGAACTCAGAGTGTAGTCTACCTTGACTTGGCTACGGCATCAGTAGACTCTACGACTTCGAGTGTAGTCTACGATCCTTGACTTAGCTTCGGCATTGGTAGACTCTACGACTCTGAGTGTAGTCTACGTTTTTGACTTAGCTTCGGCAGATGTTCGGTCGGCTCGTAGGCAGGCTGTCTCTACGATTCTGAACATGACTTCCTCAGCACACTACGATCCCGAGGAAGCTCTTCTCGATATACCACGATCCTTCATCGTTTCTCCTGGCAGTCTACGAACTCCGAGATCTACTATCTTGTAGACTACGATTCTGCCTCGATAGCTCTCAAGTTATCCTTGACTTTCCTGAAAGACTACGATTTTTGGTGCAGTACTCGACGATCAGACAAGCCTATCTATTACATCATAAGATCAACCTAACATGCTTGATCTTTCTATATTTATAGTCCTTGTACATCATTTTTTTAAGGACTTTACAAAATTGTTTTGCTTATGTAGGATCAACCTAACATTCTTGATCAATTCATTCTAAGTCCTTGTACATATATTTCTATTATCTATCAAAGGACTTTACAACTTTTCTTAATGCAAGCATACTTGCATATTATTCATTCATTCATATATATATATATATATATATATATATATATATATATATATATATATATATATATATATATCATAATCAAATCATATGTAAACAGGAATATCATTCATATTCTTATTCCTGACAATATGTTATTATTGGAGTGTAAAACTTTAATTTTAAAGGATAATTTATTACCGAAAGAAAATTATATGGTTTTAATTCATATGATTGTTTCCTTACTATCAACGGTTTTAGACTCAAATCGGTCATTGAATCGAAACTGGTACTGGATGGATGGATCACTGGTTCAATTCCATCCAGTGTCGAACCGTTATTGACCCAGTAATGTAATTAATATATAAAAATATATATTATTAATAATTCATAAAATTTTAAAAAATATCGTAAAACATAATAAAGTTGAATTACAATATTACAAAAAGTGGTTAATTTTAAAATTAAAAAAAATTTGGCACAAAAAAATATTAAAAAATAATTAAAACTGGCTCATTGGTTCAACTTAAGGTGGTTCAACTAGTGGTCAACCGGTTCTATCGGATTTTGACCAAAAATGGGTTATTTGTCCAATCTAGACTGAAGTGTCGACTGGTTCTAATTTTTATCGGTTGAACTGACGGACTGGATTTAACAACATTGCTTACTATCGTCCAAAATTTGCCTAAACAGAAAAGATAAATGACGCAAAACATAAATAAAATGATGTTGTAATTTTTTAAACTATTTTTTTGGGGTTTTTATTTTAACTTTTTGTGTGTTTTTTTTGCCTCAAATAGGATAATTGTTATTTTTTACAATTAAAAGTGATAGTTACACAATATTGATTTCACATGAATAATAAATAGATTTTACACTCATGTTGGAGGAAACTTCTGCAAATATAAAAATTTACTTGTGCAAATAATAATTACTTAAGAATAAACTTAAATACGGGAATAAATTTTTATTTTTTTTAATAGTCCCACATGCAGTCCTTACATTTTTGTATTGCGATTGTGACAAAACAATCTTACAAAAAATAATTTACAAAATAATATGACAGAATATAATTAATTAATGACCCATTATATATGAGTGAATCTAGCGAAAACCAACCACATCATTCTCTATCTTTAATAACCAAATTACTATTGAATTTTTGTTTTGCTTTATATGAAATATTCATCTACTCTTGAAAATAACAATTTCCAAAAAAAATATCAGTAGCAAAAATCAGATGGAACCAAATCAAGATAGTGTGCTGTGGCGTTTGCCTCCCACAGATGAGGGAGTGGTTGACATTTCTTTATCACTTTATCTCTTGCTACTTCTTTCTCAACCTCATACATCTAATTTTGTTTTGTTGCCGAGTACTATTAAAAACAATTTTCTCAAATGCTTTTTTTAAAAAAATAAATAAATTATATTTTAATTTTTTTTGAGTTACAGTTTAATGGTTTGTTTTCAGCTGTTGTCCCTGTCCTTTGGTATATTTGTACTAGATCCCAAATTATATTAGATATTATTACCTTGGAGGAAATATATGAAATTTCATTCATTTGTCCTTTATTATTATTATTATTGTTATTATTATTATTTTTGGAAAAAAGTTCATGGTGAGCAAACATAGGGGCTAAATCAAATATTGCGATAATTGAAGGGTTTTGTAAAATAAAAATGTTTAGCAAAAGGGCCAAAAAAAAGAAAAAAAAGAAAATTTTAATAATATAATAAAATATGTTCTCATAGCATCCAATCTTAGCCGAAGGATTCAAATTCTTACACTCTTATCTGCTACGTGGGATGAAGGTGGGACCCACATGAGAAAGTGACTGGTAGTCCCGCGCTCTTATAAAATTGTGCACCCATTTGGCTGTTTCATCTTTCCCATCTTTCTTTCTGCCAATTGGTGGAGAATTCTCAATCTGTACTTCATAGACAGAAAGAAAAATACAACAGGGTATTGTTCTGCTATTCTGAATCTCCCTTCTTGAGGTATGGGCTCTTAACCTTTTTTTTAAAATAAAAATTATATGTATATATATGTAAATACATATGTATAAGTTCAAAATTTTACTGACAAGGTTTTGGGTTATTGGGACACTAAAATTGGGATGGGCACAGTTATATTAAGAGTTTGTGTTTTTGGGTTATATATGTATGATTCTATGAAGCTAGTTTGTGTGATACTCTTTTGCTGTCATGAAATGAAAGTAATACAAATTTTGTTTATGATAATTGGATGATGATGAGAATATTAGATTAGGGTATTTGTGTCAGAAGTAAATTATTGTGAGTTGTGGGTGATTTTTGATTTTTTTTTTCTTACTCCATCGGTTCTAAAATTAGATATACAATTTAACTTTTGATGTCAAACCACATACATAATAAACTTCAAAATTGGTACGATTCCTAAAAGTTTAGAATGAAATAAATTTTGCGATTAATAGTTTTGTTATATACTATACAATTATAATAATTGTATCAATCAAAATTAAATAAATTCACATTAATTTGAAGTTTAATATGTTGCGGTTTGACCTTAAAAGTCAAATTGTATCTCTAATTTTGGAATGAAGGGAGTACCTTTTTATGTATATCAATGTTTTTGATGGACATAATTGGATATATTGATAATTGTTTTTGATAACTTTATTCCCCATTAAAAAATTCTAGTCTTATAAATATATTGAAAAGCATGTATAAAGACATCAGCCAGCACCGGCCTTGGGCTAAAGCCCAAGGTGCCCGGGCTTTAGGCCCACTAAAATTGATAAATTTTTAGGGCCCCCAAGAGGTATTTGTTTTATGTATATATATACCCAAACAAAAGAGCCCAGTTCACATCAGTTTAAATTTAAAGGCCCACAAAAAATTTACCCAATGAAATAGGCACAAATCTCAATGGTAGATTTGTAGTTTTTTTTATGCATATCGTAATAGCAATTTGCAAAAGGCCCATTTTTTTGTCGCTTTAAACCCTTAAAAACTCAGGGCCGACAATAGTACTTTTACACATTTTAGTTATTCAACGTGCACAAAATATGTGCATACTATTCAATGCATGAGGTAATGATGTTTGTGTAGCGGAATTGAACACGTGTAAACTGGCCTAATAAGCATGTTGGACTACCTCCTTACCTAAAAGGTTGAGTTGAGAATCGTTGAGATTCCACCATACTTATTAACTCATCTATACTCTTGAATTTATCTGATGTGGGATTCATGTGAAATATCTTAACAATCTCACTTGAATACCCATCACAAAGTATCATACTACTCCACCACGCCCGAGGCAAACGTGGGAGTAAGGGAAAGCTCAACATGATTCCGTGGTATGTATGGGGAGGTAACCCTGTACTATTACATCCCATTTCCTTCCTCTCTCTATCCAGCAAGAAAAACACCCATTTTCTTAAGAAAGTGAAGGAGAAAGACAAAGTAATCCTTAGCTGTTTGTTACTTTCTTGAGAGATTAACTCTTCACGGTGACTGGTTCAGTACCCAAACTTAATCAGTGCTTAATCCTTAGATTTGTGTAAGCTAGCCATAAGGTTGAAGGTCAAAAAAGATTAAATCGACCATCAGACTGTAAATAGGGCAAGGGATATTAGTATATAATTGACCTTGCAAAATGAACTTTTCAATTGTAATGAGGTACTCGTATTTTTGTATGAGGTTAGTGGGCCGAGATGGTACTAAGAGAGATGTGCTGGGGTAGTGAGCTCATAAGTCTACTTATGTGTAGCAGAATTGCTCTGCTTTAGCATTGTAGCGAATAAAATGCTGTTAATATTTCGTACTAAAAAATTGCACAATGTAGTGAAAAGATGCTAGTGAATGATATAGAAGATTTTTGGTTATTTTGGTTTATATTTTGGCTGAATTGAAGGGTCTATCATGAAATTGTAATTTCTTAGTTTAACTGAATATTGCAGTTGCCGTGCTTGTTTTGAGTAGAAGGGCCAACTTTACAGGAGAAAATGGATTATGTTTATGGACCTGGACGGAACCATCTCTTTGTTCCGGGGCCAGTCAATATCCCGGAACAGGTCATTCGTGCAATGAACAGAAACAATGAGGACTATCGCTCTCCAGCCATTCCAGCATTGACAAAGACACTACTTGAGGATGTCAAGAAAATTTTCAAGACTACTTCAGGAATCCCATTTCTTTTTCCAACCACAGGTATTGTCCTCGCAGGCTTACACCTATCTAGATAGGTTATAAATTATGTTGTCCTTGTTCAAGTTTGGACTCTACGCTTGTGCATATAAAACTTGTACCTTTTTTTCTTTTTGTAGCATCCAGGGAACGAATGGGTTTTAAGGAATTTACCTCTTCATTTATTGTGCATACATTTAAATTAGTTTTTACAAAATTTTCTCCCCCACCCCCACCAACTAGATGCGCTTACAAGGAGGAGTTTCATCAATATGATTACTTTACCGGACTCGTCTTGGCAAAATCAAAAAGATTCTATGATTTTATAAATGATCATAACTTTTTTTAGAAAATGATGTCGCTGCTCATAAATTGATGAATTGTGAATCACTTTGTAATTGGCTAAAACCATGAATTTGAAATGGTGGTTTGATAAATATAATGTACCGACTATTTGAGGTAGATTGGGAAATAGAGGTGGAAGCCACTTCTTTGTAAGAGTGTGATTCATCTTGTTATACTTTCACAACCAGGAAAATCCGGCTTATACTTTCCTATAGAAAAACTAAATTTATTCATTTCAAATACTTAAAATCAAATGCAACCTAAGATTTTTGTGCAGAACTTGTTTAGTTTTGCCTTCAACTTTTTTTTTAAAGCTACTCCAATCTATCTATGCAACGAGATTCAGCAATGTTAAACAACTAACTTCATGTCTTTTCAATAAATTATCTAAATACATACAAAAATTAAAATTTCTTGAGTTATTAAATTAATTTAGATCATATTTACTCTTGATTTATAGGTACTGGTGCATGGGAAAGTGCATTGACAAACACGTTGTCTCCTGGAGATCGAACAATATCTTTTCTCATTGGACAATTCAGTTTGCTTTGGATTGATCAACAGCAACGACTCAACTTCAATGTTGATGTTGTTGAAAGTGAATGGGGCCAAGGTGCCAATCTTGAAGTTTTGGCATCAAAGCTAGCGGCAGATACTGCACATACCATCAAGGCTGTTTGCATTGTCCACAATGAGACAGCAACTGGAGTTACCAACAACTTGGCTGAAGTAAGAAAAATACTTGGTAAGCAATTATTTACTCAGACTAGAATCTTTTTGTACAAAAACATAATTTTGGATATGGTCGCATTCTTTTTTCATCATCTGTTCTTCTGAGTCTTGCTCTGCATATGTTTGTGCATTTGAGTTGGGCTTATCTAGCTACTTGCTGTTTATTTCGAATTATCTGTAAATCATTCTTCTGGTACAACCATTAATTGTTTCTTTAGTGATTTTGATGTTTTGGCTATCAATGCGCTTTATTTTGACAACTCTCTTTTATTTTGCCTGCATCTTCTGCTGTACCTGTCTGGACTCTGGATCTATTAATGGTTCTCATATTTTTTGTATATCTCAGATCACTATCAGCATCCAGCACTCTTTCTTGTTGATGGGGTGTCCTCCATTTGTGCACTTGATTTCCGCATGGATGAATGGGGTGTAGATGTGGCCTTGACCGGCTCCCAGAAGGCTCTTTCTCTTCCCACAGGGCTGGGGATTGTTTGTGCAAGCCCCAAAGCTCTTGAAGCATCCAAAACTGCCAAATCAGTTAGAGTTTTCTTTGACTGGAAGGACTACTTAAAGTTCTATAACTTGGGAACATTTTGGCCATACACTCCCTCCATCCAACTGCTATATGGCCTGAGAGCATCTCTTGATCTCATTTTTGAGGAAGGGCTTGAAAATGTGATTGCAAGGCACACTCGTCTTGCCAAAGCAACAAGGCAAGTCATTTTTTCTTTAGATATCATGTACTAGTTAACTATTTAAATTTGCACAGGAATCCCAAAATACATATGTATGCAACTTGATATCTGTGTTCTAAAAAGCGCTAGGTGAACCTAGGTGACGTAGGGCGCCTAGCGCCTATGCCACACCTAGCACTTACATTGTGTTTGTGAGTTTAGGGAGAGAAGACGCAAGATATGAATTTATAATTTGTGAGAGAAAAGAGAGTAATAGAAAGGAGATTAATTTATTTCCTTTCCTTGTGTTTGTGAGTTTTGGGAGGAAATTTTACTTGAAGAAAATATTATTGTTTCACCATCATGAGATTACATTTAAGAACTATTATAAAGATAGTTTTGGTATTTTAATGTCATCTAAATCTTTAGTAAATTCCTTTCCGAATCTTTCCAAGTTTAGGAGGGAATTTTTTAAAATTTCCTTTTCTTTCCTAAAAAAAATCACGAACAAGAGATTTTTGATCTCTTCCCTAAATTTCTTTCCTTCTCCATTCTTTTTTTCCTTTTCCTTTCTTCTCTCCTTTTTAAAACTCATAAACACAGTGTTAGGCCGCCTAGGCGGTACTTAGGTGTTTAATGTTTTCCTAAGTCGACTAGGCATTTCCTTAGTCGGTCTCACTTATTCATATTTTTATTATATGTACTTGAAAAATTATTCAAAAAAAATCTTTTAAGGCTTAACAAATTCATTTAAAGTATTGTAGAGTTTCAAAACATTTACTAAATCGATGCAACAGATGTTTGATTCTATCTAGGCGGGGGCCTAGGCGGAGATTTTTAGAACCCTGATTGATATTTGTTATTTAAATTTATTTAGGACTAACATTATGAGAATATTATTCAAACTGATAATTATAATATCATATTCCAAGATATACGTCTAACAATGTTCAAAATTTTCTGACTCAAGAGCCCATGTATATTCCAAACTTATTCATGCTACTCTCCAGTTTTTGTAATTAGTTACTCAATTTTATGTCAAGTCATTCTTCTACATTTATATTTTTTCTATCATATCTTATAGTGCATTCAACTTTAACATGCAGACTTGCTGTTGAGGCATGGGGCTTGAAGAATTGTACCCAAAAAGATGAATGGTTTAGTGACACAGTCACCGCAATTGTTGTTCCTCCATATATTGATAGTTCAGAAATTGTTAGAAGGGCATGGAAGAGATACAACTTAAGCCTAGGGCTTGGACTTAACAAAGTCGCAGGAAAAGTTTTCAGAATAGGACATCTTGGGAACCTAAATGAGGTAAGTTTTATTTCTCAGACTATATGATGAGGTTCTTATTATAAGAAAATAAGAAAAAAAAAATCAAGATTCAGAGTAATAATAAAAAAAATAGTTCATCACATGTATCTGTTAGAAAATACTCCCTCCGTCCCAAGATAAAAGTCCTTATTAAGAAGATGAATGAAATGACAAAATTGCCCATAATAATGTCATTAAATATGGAGAGAGAATTAGAATAAGAAAAGTATGAGATATTTAATGCTATGGGTATAATAGGAAAATATGTGTAAAAGTTTGGTTACGAAAGGAAAATAGACATTTAACATGGGACAACCTAAAATAGTAATAAAGACTTTTATCATGGGACGGAGGGAATAATAAGGCAGTGAAAATAGCAAAGAGAAAATGAAAAGAAAAAACAATCACACACAAAACACAAAATATTACCTGGTTCATCCAAAGGTTGGTTACTCCACGATGGTGGCAAATCAGTGTCACTATCTTCGAAAATCGTACATAATACAGTGCAAGATCCCCTCATTATATAATGAAATTTAAGAGACCTAATTCACCCCGAAAATACCTAACGACTCACGGCTCCAGGATCAGGCTTAATCACCTTTTAGATAGTTTTAGAGTCGCCTCTAAATCAAAGTCGGATCAAGCTTCACCAATTTCAGTTTCAGTGAATTTTTTTCCAACCACTGGGTTTTGATTAGCGTCTTATTTTCCAACTAAGAGCTAGACGATACTAGTTATCTTAATTCAATAGTTTGAAAACTACACACATGAACTGGATAGATTACCCAATAGTTTGAAAGTTTTAAGGATTTTCTTCTCAATTAAACATATTTATCGTGAAATCTCTTTTGCAAATTGAATGAAGAATGATGCTCCATCTCTCTTTCTCCTTTTAGATGAACTATATCTAGAACAACTGGTATATAAACTGGCAAGCCATACTTAAATGTAGACTGCCAAATTGTTTATGAATACATGTTCCACAAAATCAAGAAAATTACATCAACACAAGTGGAGTCATAATTCCAAAGTTTCCTTGTTAGTTATGTAGATAATCAACCTACACAACTAAATTCAATTACATATCCCATTTTCGTCTTAGAATCCAATTTTAAAGGCTATTGGTATTGCCAGAACAAATATGTATTTAGCGACACTTTAAGCGACATTTATTGCTTTTAAAGACATCCATCTAATGTAAAGTACATGCTTCTTTTTGCAGTTGCAACTGTTGGGCTGTCTTGCAGGTGTGGAGATGATTCTCAAGGATGTGGGTTACCCAGTGCAGCTCGGAAGCGGAGTTGCAGCTGCTTCTGCATACCTGCAGAACAGCATGCCAATGATACCTTCCAGGATCTGATTAACCCAAGTATAAGTATGCGTGTATTTGATTTTCTCAAGTCATTTGCTGCATAATGCATTGTAAAATATGTGGCTGTTCTTGCGTTACCATGTCCTTTTTAAGGCTCAGTAATCATCTTAAACATTGCTTCTTGCATTGCTCTGTATCTAAAACTTAATTTAATGGAATGCTACTTATTCTGCATGAAATTCAGTATCGATTTGCAGAAGCCCCTGATAACATGATGGTCTAATCTTTAAATAAAATAGATAAATTAACCAAAATCATATAAAACCACACTTAACAAATCTAGTCCAAGCCCTCTCAAATTAATATAATGTAATCTCTGTTATCTGTAAGAGCATCTCCAGCAGATGGACTATCTGTTGGACTATATTTAGTCCATATGACATCAACAGATGTCCTATAGTCTTCAATTCTTCCAGCAGATAGACTATCTTGTGGACTATCCCGTGGACTATAATATAAAAGATTAAAATAATCAATGAATTCAAAAAACCTTGAAGGACCATGATTTTCCATCTAAAAAATAATACATCGGAGGACCATGATTTTCTATTAAAAAATAAATTAAAGAGAGATTAGCAATAAAAAATAAAAATCAAATATAATAAAAATACAATTACCCTTATCTGTAAAATTTATTAAATTATTGTACATATTTATAGATTTTCCAATTACCCTAATAATTGTATCTATCCGTTCTGAAATTCTATATGTTGCTGCCGACTCTTCCCACTTCATCTTCTTCTTCTCCTTCTTCACAGACCTTCTCCTTCATTTTCTTCTTCACAGATCTCCTCCTTTTTCTTCTATCATCTCTCCCATTTAATAATATTAAAATTATAGTCCATGAGATTTTCGTTCCTTGATTTAGTCTTTTTGGATTGCCGGAAAAATGGTTGGACTAAATATAGTCCATTTGCTGGAGCAAAATCTGCTTCCTAGACTAAATATAGTCTAGGATTTTTGCAACTCCGGCCTGCTGGAGTTGCTCTAATATATAATATTATTTAATATATATAAATATAATAAAACATAACAGAATTTTATATGTATATAACACAAAAAATATTAATAAATAAATCCGAGTCCTTTGAATTCACAAAGTTTCCTTAAAGCAAATTTATTCCTTCACAAGTGCTAAGGATTAATTGAATAATTGTTTCCCAAGGTAAAACGGATTTTCAGTTCTTAATTAGAAGCACTTCAAAATTAAGAATACTTTGAACCAAATTATATGTTATGTACTAAACTTACATGAACATGAATAATAATAATGATGACACATGCAAAAAATAAACTGAAAGGGAAGAAAATTCTTACTTTTATTTGTCTATCAAAAAGTAAATTAGAAGCACTATGTTGTCTGTCAAAAGTATGCCTTTGTGGTCTGTCAAAAGTACACACTGCACTATGTTGTTTTTTGTCTGTCAAAATTCGGCAGAAAAACAGTGTATAGAACGAGAAAAAATAAGAACAGGAACAGGAAGGAAAAACAGGTCTCTTTTTTTTTTAATGGGTGCCCATATTCGTTAATTTATAGAATAATTACACGGTTTATTACCGTTGGCTTGTGCACAAACTGTTAGTATTGATAATAAATTTTGTTCAAAAACAAATATATATCAAGACCCGACCAGAACCCGACCCGGCCCGTCAATTTTCTCATTCAATTCTTAATGAATTTGAACACATAAATATATATTTTATCAAACCTATTTCCAACAATCCCCCACATGAATGTAAAATTGGCTTTACAATATGTAAAATATGTTATGAATATGCATACACTAGTTCGAGTACATGAGAAAAGATATTTCATCAGGTTAAGTAGCCTAGTGGCTTTGAACTTGCCCTAGTAAAATCTATCGGATTCACTTGACTAATCAGTAGACTTGATGTCTTTGAACTGTCAGCTTTTCGTGTAAACCAAGACAATAGAATTCATAAAATATCTCTTCAGACATAATTGGTTCTCACGTTTGTGTTCATTTTGGCTTTGAAACACCTCTTGGTTCCGTAAGTATATTAGAGAATTCAGCTTTCAAAATTCTCACAGAAGTGGCCCCTTCTTACGCACGTAAGTGATTTCTATCAAGAGTATCCTGCAATACCCCATTTGAACATATTTCAAGATATAAAAATCATTAAAAGCGTATCTTATCTTGATTTTCGCGACAGATGTGCACTGTCTCATTTTAGGAATGGTTAAGAGTAAATATCTCCTCAGTGCTTTACTGAGTACTACATAGTTCGGTTTGCCCGTTGAACCTAGATTTTGGGATCTCCGGTCAGCTAGGTTGGGTTGCTACTATGACGACTCTTATTTAAACAGTAGGCTTTAAACCAATTCCCCTCGATGGTTTTTCCACTTGCTCTCTTGTTAAACCTTTTGTAAGTGGATCCGCAATATTATTTTTTGACTTTACATAGTCAATTGAGATAATTCCATTTAAGAGCAATTGTCTAACGGTATTATGTCTTCGTCGTATATGGCGTGACTTACCGTTATATAAATGACTCTGTGCTCTTCCAATCGCTGATTGGCTATCACAGTGTATACATATAGCTGGCACAGGTCTTGACCAATTTGGAATATCCTCTAAGAAATTACGAAGCCACTCTGCTTCTTCTCCAGCTTTGTCTAACGCAATAAATTCCAATTCCATTGTAGACCTAGCAATACATGTTTGTTTTGAGGATTTCCAAGATACTGCTGCACCTCCAAGGGTAAAGACATATCCACTTGTGGATTTCGAGTCTTTATTGTCAGATATCCAATTAGCATCACTATATCCTTCCAATACTGCTGAATATCTTGTATAGTGCAATCCATATTTTTGAGTATGTTTTAAATATCCCAAAACTCTCAAAATAGCTTTCTAGTGATCTTTACCTGGATTACTCGTATACCTACTTAGCTTACTTATTGAATAAGCTATATCTGGTCTAGTACAGTTCATGACATACATTAAACTGCCTATTATACGAGAATATTCTAATTGAGATATGCTATCACCTTCATTTTTAGCTAGATGAAGATTTATATCAACTGGGGTTTTATTCAGAATTATATTATACTTGTTAAATTTTTCAAGTATTCTCTCAATGTAATGATATTGAGATAATATAATTCCATCAGAGGTTCTAGAAATCTTGATTCCTAAAATTATATCAGCAACCCCCAAGTCTTTCATATCAAATCTATTTGACAACATACGTTTTGTTGTGTTGATAACTTCATTATTGCTACTCATGATTAACATATCATCCACATAAAGACAAACAATGACATATTCCTTTTGAGTGCTTTTGACGTAAACACATTGATAGAATATATGTGATTATTCTATTTATTATTGTAAATATTTTAGGATATTATTCTGTTGTAAAATCATACCGTTTCCTTATTCTTAGCCTAACTTGTAGGCATAATATTTGTTTATACTTTGTATATATTACCAAAGGATGATTGAGAAAAGATCAGGGGATTATATTCTTTTATGGTATCAGAGCCCTAGTTTTCTTCCTCCCTACCTTTTGCTATCTTCTTCTTCCCTGTATCAATGGCTGACTCAAAACTTCATCCCGCCACCACCGTCACCAATATCAAAACAGCCATCCCCATCACTCTCGATCTCGAAAGCAGCTAATACAACAACTGGGCAACTCTCTTCAAGCTCCATGCCCACGCCAACCTCGTCCGTGACCACCTCATCCCTCTTACGGAAGTTGTCGCCGTCAAAACGGATGCCGAAACAGCGACTTGGCAGAAGATCGATGCCATTGTCACGCAATGGATTTATAGCACGGTTTCATTGGATATTCTCAACACTATCATTGATCCAAATGATACAGCAAAAGATGCTTGGAACCGTGTAGCAGATTTGTTCCAAGACAACAAGAATACGAGGGCCGTTCACCTTGAAACCCAATTCACCAACACTCACCTTCGAGACTTTCCCAATGTTGCTGCATATTGCCAGCGACTTAAAGTGTTGGCTGATCAATTGGCCAACGTGGGAGCCAAAGTATCCGACGAGCGCATGATTCTCAAAATAATTTGTGGCTTGACAGAAGCTTACGCGGGGTTCGTCACCATCATTCAACACCGTAATCCTCTTCCGACCTTTGCACAAGCCCGTTCGATGCTTTCATTAGAAGAGGAAATCATGAAACAACGTGCCGCTCTTGAATCAGGTTCGGATTCCGCTTTGCTTATGCATTCAACAAATGATCATATCTCTGGTGGCAATGTGACGCCCCCAAAATAGGTATACAACACCCATTCTGAGTCGTCAAAATACATGGTACAGAAACAACTACAACTTTATTAATACAACATAAAAATTGTGAGTTTTTAAATACAAATATTGTCATCTAGACAATATCCACACTTAAATAAGTCCTCATTACAATTATTAATACACTATTTTACATAATAATGAGGACTACTAGAACAACTTTTAGAACTATCATTCCACACCCCGACTAGTACTCGCTACATTCTTGCCTCCTGAGAAGAAAAATGGAACAACAAGGAAAATGGTGAGCTCAACAAGCCCAGTAAAGAATATTATGACTAAGATAATGTACAACATATTATCCTTAGTTTTTAACAGAAAAAAAATCTGATAGAATACAATAGACAACAAGTTTTAGATCAATAGCTGCAGCGGAAACAACAATTCATTAGAAGAGTTAAGTAGAGAATGAAATCTACTATTATCTATGAATTTAAAAGTCAATCATCGATATTTTATCCCTGTAACATCAATCAATATACATCATAAATCAAATATTCATCTTTGCACTACATGCCAAAGATATTCATCAGTTGGTCATGTTCATCTAAACACCTGTTCATCTTTGCACTACGGGCCAAAGATATTTAGTTATATCATCATTTAGGACGGAGGATGATGAAAAATATTTTAAAGAAAACGAATCCAGTGAAACAAAAGAATAAATATTAAGGATTCGTACTTTAACCAAACCGAGTTCAAAAATACTTCATAAATAATCATAGTGAAGTAAAATTCAAGAATGATCAAAACATGGATACAATTAAAGCTAGTATCCATAATAGATATTTTGGACGAAAAATAAAAATTTAATTTTTCTGTGAATAGTGCCGCATTCGTGAATAATGCCGTATACGTGAATAGTGTCGTATACGTGAATAGTGACTCCGACACTAAAAAATAGAAATTTCACAAAAAAAATCATCATGCTTCGTGAATAGTACTCATAAATAGTAACTTGTGAATAGTAACTCGTGAATAGTAACTCATGAATAATAACCCCGACATGAAAAAATTCCAAATTTGATAAAAAGGTCCAACCAATATTTCGGCATAATGATATTGAATAAATAATATCATTTGAGAAGAAAATAACATCCCTTACCTCAGAAAGAATAGTACTTCTGACTGGAATACTGGATATAGTGCTGAAAGAACTTGCACCGTATAGCAATACTCAAAGTACTAAAATACTCACAAAATACGCTCGATATTATAGAGAGAGAAAGATAGAGAAATCTTTAGTATCTGGTGTGATTTTTAATTCTAACCTAAGCACCCTATTTATAGGAAATTGCTTAGAATACCAAAGCATAAAATTTAATATAATAATATATTATATATATATTCATACGCCAACCAAGACTCCTGAAATCAGCATTTTTACAACACATGGGGGGCCAACCAAAACAATAAAAACATTTTTGTTGATATAAATAATTAAAACTTCCAAAAATCAATTATTTCGGAACTTCGGAACTTCAATAATTCATAATAAATATACCTTTTATCAGAAAGTTTGAATCTCGCGGCTTTTATAGAAAATTCAATTCTCTACAACTTTACAGAAGAAAGTTTTTCCAAATTCCAAACAGAAATTGACCGAAATCCATAAACGAGCGATTTACAGGCTATAATCAAATTTCAATCAAGAAATGAAGTCCACCGACACACAAAACATATGTTAAACAACTTTTGTAACAAAAATACTCTTTCTCCTCATATACTCATATATCCCACATTCATTGTAAAAATATCATCATTATTATATTATAATAATATAATAAAATATTATTTTATCAGAAAAGATAAAATATCAATTTTCAACAATTGTCATTTTAAAAATTTTCTCCTTCTATATCCACATAAAATCAATATTTTCCTCATCATATAAATCAATAATTAATTATTCACAAATAATATTACAGAATCACAGTACTGGCAACCAGACAGTTCTCAGGAAAGAGGGGGCTTTCCAATAAAGATTTCTCCTTACTGGCGCGCAATTAGGTGACCAAACCTCTCCTTAGACAGAACTTTCTAGACATTGCCAATAATGTTATCTAATAATATTATTCAGATAATATGAATTATTGCTCCGATAATGAAAAATACTGTGTAGTGACAATTATTGAAATAACAGTAATATAAAAAAATCAACTCAGCAATTATTGAATCAATAAAATAAAATACTGAACAGTAATTACTGTAAAAATTATTGAGTAGTGCCTTCTTACGTAAGAATCAATCAGTAGCAACCACGCATATTACTGTGTTTTAACCACCGGGTATTCCAACAGTATTAACGATAATAACTGCGCCGTTATTTATAACAACTTATACTTGTCGTTTTCTTCATCCAATTACTTTCCGTTATGGGGCCCACACAAGGCTGCGTCGTCGTACGAATATTCCCCAACAGCAAGAATATTCCACGACCAAACGAATATTTTTCGACAACAATGAGTATTTTATAACCACTTGCTTATTTGAAATATTTGCGCATTTTACCCATAATTAACCACATTAATCAAATCAACCCTTACTATTTCAAAATGATAAATAGAGGAAATTAAATTTCAATTATTAATAATTTGGGGTCTTACAACCTCCCCTCCTTATGAAATTTCGTCCTCGAAATTGACGTACGTACCTGATGTTTCAAAAAGATGAGGATACCTCGCTTTCATTTCCGTTTCCAACTCCCAGGTCATTTCCTCAATAGCATGGTTTCTCCACAAAACTTTAACTTGTGGTATGATCTTCGTACGTAGGACATGCTCCTTCCTATCCAAAATCTTGATAGGTACCTCTTCATACGTTAAGTCTTCGGCTATCTTGTCCGGTTCTAACTCAATAACATAGTTCGGGTCGTCCACATATTTACGTAACATCGATACGTGAAAAACGTTATGAACACGCGTCATACTTGGCGGTAAAACGAGTCTATAGGCCACAGTTCCTATTCGATCTAGGATTTCAAATGGACTAATAAATTGAAGGTTTGAGCTTTCCTCACCTCGCCAATTCTCCCTTTTGGAATAACAACTTCTTGTACCTCCTTCTTCATATTCATCAGCTCCGGTGTGTAGCTTGAACGTTTTTAACTTTATCGATTAAAGTCAGTTCTACTTGTATATCATCACGTGAGTCCCTAGAGTCTTTAACTCTATATCTATCATTTGTAAGTTATATGAAATGGGTCTTTGACAATATCGTATTCGTACTCGTATACGATCTTTTATTCAACACGTCAGCTACCACGTTCGCTTTTCCAGGATGGTATTGTCAGAACATGTGCCGAAATGAGTCTCCTATTGAGTTCTTCGATGCTCTTCCCACATTCCTTGCTCCATTCGAATTTTGTATCTCTACGAGTCAGCTGCGTTAATGGAGTAGCGATTCAAGAAAATCTTTCCACAAAATCTTCGATAATAACTAGCTAAGCATAGAAAGCAACGTATTTCGATTACTGACTTAGGTTGCTCTCAACTGTGACTCATATCCCAATCTTGGATAGCACGTCACAATGACACCTATCAGTTTACTACCGTACGAATATGGCATCCCCTACGGAGAGTCTGGCTTCGGTGCATTCCACAAAGGAAGTCACCAGATAAAGGCTCGGGTACCAAATTCTATAGTTGAATTTTTAACTCCTGAAGTTCAATAGGAGCCATTCGATATGAGATTTTAGAAGTGGGTTTTGTACCGGATTCAAAGATGATACAAAATTCAATATCACGCTCTGGAGGTAGGCCAAGAAATTCTTCAGGAAATACGTCAGGGATTTTACCAACAACAGAAATATCATTCAAATTTGACGTATTTTTGTTTAAGTTCATAACATGGGCTAAGAAAACTTGACATCCGTTTTTCAATAAACGAATGACTTTTTGGCTTGATATGAAAGTGTTTGACTTCAATGGTTTGGTTGCTTGAATTCGAATAACAGGTTAGTTAGGAATATGAAAACTAACAACCTTATGAAAACAATCAATTTTGGCATGATGAGTAGTTAACCATTCAATCCCTAAAATCACGTCAAATGCAAGTATCTTTAAAGAGATAAGGTCAACAAGTAATGTGATGGTGCCAACTTGGATCAAACAAGATTTATAAACAGTGAATGTAACGAAAGTTTCTCTTAACGGAGTTTCCACAGATAGGTCAAAGTCTAACTTCTCCGGAATCAAGTTTAAACGTTGAGCACAAGTAGAAGAGATAAAAGAATGGGTAGCACCGGTATCTAGTAAGGTATAAACTTTGTATGAATTTATGATTAGCATACCCGTGATCACCTCGTTTGGGTTCCTAGCATGTTGACCAGTCACGACAAATGATCTTCTAGGAACCGTTGACTTTGACTTTTATGGGACAGCCTTTTGAGTCACCATCCCCACTGGGCTTGGTTTCGCTACCGTACAATCTCGAGCGATATGTCCTTCCTTTCCACAATTATAGCATACCTTGAATTGTTGTGGACAGTTTGGGCTGATGTGTCCCTCTTTTCCACATTTATAGCATACGACCGGTGGTCGTTCTCCTCCCTTAAAACCAGTTGCTGCTGGTGCTGACGTCTTCGCAGTGTCATTGTTGAATCTCCTCTTTTTAAAATCTCCCCCCGACTCACTTCTATTTTCATGGCCACGAGTACCACCAGAGTGGTTGTCGCTCTTCTCCGTATTTTTTTTCTCCGCTGGTTATCGTTGTTCTAATGACTGCTGTCACCGGTATGATCCTGGTTGCGGTCTCTTGGTTGAATGTACTCACTATATCGCTCTAATAATTGAGCCCTGTTGACAACATCTGAATATAAAGAAAATTTATGAGAGATAAGATATTGCCAAATCTCGGATTTTAAACCTCTCAGAAACATCTTCGTCATTCGTTCCTCATTCTCTACCAAATGAGGTGCAAACCTGGATAACTCTGCGAACTTCGCCTCGTATTGGGACACCGTCATATTGTTTTGTTCTAGTCTAATAAACTCTACCTCTTTCATATGGCGAATACTTTCAGGAAAGTATTTTTCGTTAAAAAGTTTTTGAAACGTTTCCCAAGACATGCGGAGTGCGGCAGGCTGGGTACGTTTCACAGACTCCCACCAGTAATCTGCCTCGCCACGGAACATAAAGGTGGCGAATAAAACCTTATGTTCCTCCGTGCATCCCAAGACATCGAATATCTTGGTAATTTGTTTGACCCATGTTTCCGCCATGATCGGATCCGACTTTCCCTTAAATTCTGGTGGTCCCAACTCTTTGAACTGCTTGGCCGTGACAAGCCGCGCGTTGCTATCATTTCCACCCGTATTCTGTACACGAGTCTCCCTCGTCTGGTTTTGCATGAATTAAAAAAAGCTCCTAAACATCCCGTCGTTCATCGTCTGCTCAGTGGTGTTGTTTACAGAAGGAATATTGCCTACTTGTTGTACGTTCCCTTGGGTGGTGATTAAAGGTGTTTCCACGGTCTCATTAAGTCCACCGTTAATATTCTCATCTGCCATTCTTAAATACTGCCATAAAACAAGGGTTAATTAAACAAATTAATATATCACATATTAACCATATATTTCAACTGACCAACAAATAAGCTTAGGTATGACACACTAGCGAAGGATTACTCGTCTCTCCCCTCCTAGTACTATTCCCCGATCTCCTCCAGAGACCATATCCCTAAGCTCTGATACTAACTGTGACGCCCCCAAAAAAGGTATACAACACCCATTCTGAGTCGTCAAAATACATGGTACAAAAATAACTACAACTTTATTAATACAACATAAAAACTGTGAGTTTAAATACAAATATTGTCATCTAGACAATATCCACACTCAAATAAGTCATCATTACAATTATTAAATCACTATTTTACATAATAATGAGGACTACTAGAACAACTTTTAGAACTATCATTCCACACCCCGACTAGTACTCGCTACATTCTTGCCTCCTGAGAAGAAAAATGGAACAACAAGGAAAATGGTGAGATCAACTAGCCAAGTAAAGAATATTATGACTAAGATAATATACAACAAATTATCCTTAGTCTTCAACA
Source organism: Panax japonicus (assembly GCA_020205505.1). Taxonomy (NCBI): domain Eukaryota; kingdom Viridiplantae; phylum Streptophyta; class Magnoliopsida; order Apiales; family Araliaceae; genus Panax; species Panax japonicus. The sequence continues at coordinate 5,606,528 of CM035104.1, forward strand.
GGAAAAAATCTGATAGAATACAATAGACAACAAGTTTTAGATCAATAACTGCAGCGGAAAGAACAATTCATTAGAAGAGTTAAGTAGAGAATGAAATCTACTATCATCTATGAATTTAAAAGTCCATCATCGATATTTTATCCCTGTAACATCAATCAATATACATCATAAATCAAATATTCATCTTTGCACTACAGACCAAAGATATTCACCAGTTGGTCATGTTCATCTAAACACCTGTTCATCTTTGCACTACGGGCCAAAGATATTCATTATAAAATCATTCATCTTTGCACTACGGGCCAAAGATATTCCGTTATATCATCATTTAGGACGGAGGATGATGAAAAATATTTTAAAGAAAACGAATCCAGTGAAACAAAAGAACAAATATTAAGGATTTGTACTTTAACCAAACCGAGTTCAAAAATACTTCATAAATAATCATAGTAAAGTAAAATTCAAGAATGATCAAAACATGGAAACAATCAAAGCTAGTATCCATAATAGATATTTTGGACGAAAAACGAAAATTAAATTTTTCTGTGAATAGTGTCGTATTCGTGAATAGTGTCATATACGTGAATAGTGCCGTATACGTGAATAGTGACTCCGACACTAAAAGATAGAAATTTCACAAAAAAAATCATCATGCTTCGTGAATAGTAACTCGTAAATAGTATCTCGTGAATAGTAACTCATGAATAGTAACTCCGACATGAAAAAGTTCCAAATTTGATAAAAAGTTCCAACCAATATTTCGGCATAATGATATTGAAGAAATAATATCATTTGAGAAGAAAATAACATCCCTTACCTCAGAAAGAATAGTACTTCTGACTGGAATACTGAATATAGTGCTGAAAGAACTTGCACCGTATAGCAATACTCAAAATACTAAAATACTCACAAAATACGCTCGATATTATAGAGAGAGAAAGAGAGAAATATTTAGTTTCTGGTGTGATTTTTAATTCTAACCTAAGCACCCTATTTATAGTAAATTGCTTAGAATACCAAAGCAGAAAATTTAATATAATAATAATATTATATATATATATATATTCCTACGCCAACCAAGACTCCTGAAATCAGCATGTTTACAACACATGGGGGGGGGGGGGCAACCAAAAAAATAAAAACATTTTTGTTGATATAAATAATTAAAACTTCCAAAAATCAATTATTTCGGAACTTCGGAACTTCAATAATTCATAATAAATAGCCCTTTATCAGAAAGTTTGAATTTCTCGTATTTTTATAGGAAATTTAATTCTCTACAACTTTGCAGAAGAATATTTTTCCAAATTCCAAATAGAAATTGACCGAAATCCATAAACGGGCGATTTTACAGGCTATAATCAAATTTCAGTTAAGAAATGGGGTCCACCGACACACAAAACATGTGTTAAACAACTTTTGCAACAAAAATACTCTTCCTCCTCATATATTCATATATCCCACATTCATTGTAAAAATATCATCATTATTATATTATAATAATATAATAAAATATTATTTTATCAAAAAAGATAAAATATCAATTTTCAACAATTGTCATTTTAAAAAATTTCTCCATCTATATCCACATAAAATCAATATTTTTCTCATCATATAAATCAATAATTAATTATTCACAAATAATATTATAAAATCACAGTACTGGCAACCAGACCGTTCTCAGGAAAGAGGGGGCTTTTCAATAAAGATTTCTCCTTATTGGCGCGCAATTAGGTGACCAAACCTCTCCTTAGACAGAACTTTCTAGACATTGCCAATAATGTTATCTAATAATATTATTCAGATAATATGAATTATTGCTCCGATAATGAAAAATACTGTGTAGTGACAATTATTGAAATAACAGTAATATAAAAAAATCAACGCAGCAATTATTGAATCAATAAAATAAAATACTGAACAGTAATTACTGTAACAATTATTGAGTAGTGCCTTTTTACGTAAGAATCAATAATTGGTGCAATACCGTGTGCTACTGTGCAACCACGCTTATTACTGTATTTTAACCACCGGGTATTCCAACAGTATTAACGATAATAACTGCGCCGTTATTTATAACAACTTATACTTGTCGTTTTCTTCATCCAATTAATTTTCGTTATAGGTCCCACACAAGGCTGCGCCGTCGTACGAATATTCCCCGACAGCAAGAATATTCCACGACCAAACGAATATTTTCTGACAACAATGAGTATTTTATAACCACTTGCTTATTTGAAATATTTGCGCATTTTACCCATAACTAACCACATTAATCAAATCAAACCTTACTATTTTAAAATGATAAATAGAGGTAATTAAATTTCAATTATTAATAATTTGGGGTCTTACAGGCAATAATTCAAAACAGCAGCAAACAAATGCAAATGGGCATAATAATTCCGGTAGCCGAAATTATGGTTGCCGTGGTGGGCTGCGCGGCCACTATCGCGGTGGTCGTGGTGGCCGTGGTGGAAACCATGGTGGATCTCGTGGCGGGGGACAGGATCGACCTTCAGCACCGTCATGGCCACAACAATGGGCTTCCATGCCTCCTTGGGCTCCCTGGTCACCTCCCACTTGGGCTATCCCACCTTTCCCATTTCCCACTACAGGGCAGATCCGTCAATCATCTACAAAAGGAGTTCTTGGACCTCAACCTTCCCAAGCCCACTACACGGCAGAAACCTCAAGTGTGAACTACGAACCTACAGACATTGATGCGGCTATGCACACTCTCTCCCTCCATCAACCGGATGACAATTGGTACATGGATACCGGTGCCACCTCACACATGACTGCTAATCATGGTACTCTCTCGTCTTATTTTAATTTGAGCAAACATAATGGCATTATAGTTGGTAATGGTCATACAATTCCGATTCTTGGTTATGGAAGTGCCTGACTAACCCAAACAAATCCACATTTGACGCTTAAAAATGTGTTGTATGCACCTAAACTTATTAAAAACCTCATCTCAGTTCGTCAATTTACTAATGATAATATGGTGTCTGTTGAATTTGACCCATTTGGATTTTCTGTGAAGGATTTACAGACGGGGAAGCACCTACTGAGATGTGATAGCTCGGGCGATCTCTATCCCTTCACCAAACTTCGGGGCACACCACCTTCAGCTCTACCTTCTGCTTTTCTTATTCTTTCTTTTGATTTGTGGCATTCTCGTTTAGGGCACCCTGGAAGTTCCGTTTTGAATTCTCTTCGTAGTATCAATTTTATTAAATATAATAAGGCTCGCAATTCTTTTTGTGAATCTTGTTCTCTTGGAAAACACATTAAGTTGCCATTTAATGATTCTCGTTCTTTTACTATTATACCATTTGATATAACTCACAGTGACTTATGGACATCTCCTATATTAAGTTCATCCGGTCATCGTTACTATGATCTTTTTCTTGATAATTATAGTAATTTCTTGTGGACTTTTCACATGTCCAAAAAATCACAAGTTTATTCCATTTTTTATCATTTAGAGCATATATCAAAACTCAATTCGAAAAAGAAATTAAACAATTTCAATGTGATAATGGCCGTGAGTATGACAATGGTCCCTTTCGGAAATTTTGTGAATTAAATGGTATGTATTTTTGCTTCTCCTGTCCCCACACCTCTCCTCAAAATAGTAAAGCCGAACGAAAAATAAAAACTATCAATAACATGGTTCGTACTTTACTTGTTCATGCTTCCATGCCACCCTCCTTTTGGCCTCATGCTCTCGAAATGGCAACGCACCTTCTAAATATTCTTCCTTCCAAGACATTACGCTATTACTCTCCTACTCAAATTCTTTATGGAAAAACTCCAGATTATACTCATCTTCGAGTTTTTGGATGTTTGTGTTACCCTTTATTTCCTTCCACCATCATCAATAAATTACAAGACCGTTCGACTCCATGTATCTTCATAGGCTATCCGTCAAACCATCGGGGTTATAAATGCTATGATATTTCGAATCGGAAAATTATTATTTCCCGACATGTTCTTTTTGATGAATCTAAATTTCCTTTTTCGACACTTCATACTCCATCTCCTACCTCCTATGAATTTTTAGATGATGGTTTGCATCCCCATATCCTTTATCAATTGCATGCCCCTACCTCATTCGATCTACGGACTCATCCGTCCACTTCCCCTGCTGAGTCTCCCTCTTCGCCCACACAAACATCCTCCCATTCCTCCCTAGCCCGCATTGCAACACAACCCCCTCCTCAGCCTACTCGCTCCCCTTTTCCCACTGCCACGCCAACCCCAACATCCATTCACCCTGGTCCAATTTCTACTACATCCATTCACCCTACTCCTCCAGCCCATCGAATGGGAACAAGGAGTCAACATGGTATCCACAAGCCCAATCCTAAATACCATAACTTAAGTGCCCTCTCGACCACTACCTCTATTTCTCCTATACCTCGCAACCCCGTGAGTGTACTTAATGACCAGAATTGAAAATTGGCCAAGCAGGATGAATATAATGCTCTTATTCAAAATAAGACGTGGAAATTAGTACCTCGTCCATCTGATATTCAATGTGGATTTTTAGACATAAAAAGAAATCTGATGGTTCTTTTGAGAGGCATAAAGCCCGTCTTGTAGGTGATGGCAGGTCTCAAAAAGCTGGAGTGGACTGTGATGAGACGTTCAGCCCGGTTGTTAAACCGGCCACTATTCGTATAGTTTTGAACATTGCATTATCCAAATCTTGTGCCATTCATTAGTTGGATGTTAAAAATGTGTTTCTTCATGGTAATCTAACTGAAACTGTTTATATGTATTAGTCTTTGGGTTTCAAGGATGCAGTTCATCCTGACTATGTCTGCTTGTTGAAGAAATCACTCTATGGTCTTAAGCAAGCCCCTCGTGCCTAGTATCAACGTTTTCCAGACTATGTGGCTACTATTGGTTTCTCTCACAGTGTATCTGATCATTCCTTGTTCATCTACAAAAATGGATCTGACATTGCTTATATTTTATTATATGTTGATGATATAATTCTCACAGCCTCCTCCGATGCTCTTCGATTATCTATCATATCTCTTCTCAGTTCCGAGTTCGCAATGAAGGATTTGGGACAATTGAGCTATTTTTTGGGTATTACAGTCACCCGGACTGCACGTGACCTTTTTGTCTCATAGAAAAAATATGCCGAGGAAATACTTGAAAGAGCTGGTATGACAGGTTGCAAGCCATGTCCCACTCCTGTTGACACAAAGGGGAAACTCAGTGTTTCTACTGGAAAGCCTTATGAGGACCCAACTAAATATCGTCGTCTAGCTGGTGCTTTGCAATATCTTACTTTTACCAGGCCATATATCTCCTATGCGGTTCAACATGTATTCTTATATATGCATGATCCGAAAGTCGAACACATGGATGATCTCAAGCTTATACTACGCTATATTCACGGAACGATTAATTATGGTTTTCATCTGTATAAGTCTTAACTTGACTCTCTCCTTTCTTATACGGATGCTGATTGGGGTGGCTGTCCTGACGCGCGTCGCTCCACCTCTGGTTATTGTCTATTCATCGGTGACAACCTGATTTCATGGTCCTCTAAACGGCAACCCACACTATCTAAATCAAGTGCCGAGGCTGAATATTGAGTGGTTGCCAATGTTATCTCTGAATCGTGCTGGATCCAAAATTTACTCCTGGAACTTCATTGTCCGGTCCACAAGGAAACACTTGTATACTGCGATAATGTGAGTGCGATATACCTCTCCGGCAATCCAGTACAACATCAACGCACTAAACATATTGAGATGGACATTCATTTTGTTCGTGAAAAGGTAAAACGCGACGAAGTGCTTGTCCTTCATGTTCCGTCACGTTATCAAATTGCTGACATATTTACCAAAGGGCTCCCGTGCATTCTTTTTGATGACTTTCAGGACAGTCTAAGCGTTCGACAACCTCCTGCTTCAACTGTGGGGGTGTGATAGAATATATGTGATTATTCTCATTATTATTATAAATATTTTAGGATATTATTCTGTTGTAAAATCATACCGTTTCCTTATTCTTAGCCTAACTTGTAGGCATAATATTTGTTTATACTTTGTATATATTACCAAAGGATGAATGAGAAAAGATCAGGGGATTATATTCTTTTACACATTTATCACACTCATTGATTTTAAATCCATTTAATAACATAACATTATCAAATTTCTCATGCCATTATTTTGGTGCTTGTTTCAATCCCTACAAGGATTTAACAAGTTTGCATACTTTCCTGTCTTGTCCAGAAGCAACAAAACCTTCAGGTTGTTCCATATATATTTCTTCATCTAATTCACCATTTAAGAATGCAGTCTTTACATCCATTTGATGTATTTCAAGTCTATTTAAAGATGCTATTGCTATTAACATTCTAATAGATGTAATTCTTGTAACAGGTGATTAAGTGTCGAAATAATCCAATCCTTTCTATTGTCTATAGCCTTTAACAACAAGCCTTGCTTTGTATTTATCAATTGAACCATCAACTTTCATCTTCTTTTTGAAGATCCATTTATACCCTAAAGGTTTGGAACCAGGTGGAATGTCCACCAGTTCCCATGTATGATTTTGCATAATGGACTCAATTTCGCTATTTATTGTTTCTTTCCAATGAGAAGCCTCTGGAGAGGATATTGCTTCCTTATATGTTTGAGGATCGTTTTCTAACAAGAATGTTAGAAAATCTGGACCAAAAGACTTTGAAGTCCTTGCCCTTTTGCTACATTTAGGTTAATCCAATACAGACTCTTTGTCTATTTTTTAGGATTATTACTAGTAGCATCCAAAGGTCTTTTGTTTGAATTTGAATCATTATTTTCATTATATGGAAATATATTCTCAAAGAATAATGCATCTCTTGATTCAATAAAAGTATTAACATGAATATCAGAAATTTCAGATTTATGAACAAGAAAGCGATAAACACTACTGTTATTTGCATAACCAATGAATACGCAGTCAATTGTTTTTGGTCCTATCTTAACCTTTTTAGGTTTAGGAACCATCACCTTTGCTAGACACCCCCACACTCTTAAGTATTTATAGCAAGGTCTACGATCTTTCCATAATTCATAAGGCGTTTTATGAGTTTTCTTATGAGGTACTTTGTTAAGAATATAATTTGCAGAAAGCAAAGGTTCCCCCCCACAAATTCTGAGGTGCTCCAGAACTGTTTAACATAGCATTCAACATTTCTTTCAATGTTCGGTTTTTGCGTTCAGCAATACCGTTAGATTGAGGTGAATAAGGAGCGGTAGTTTGGTGAATAATACCATGAGTAGAACATATCTCTTCAAATGGTGATTCATATTCACCACCTCTATCACGTCTTATTGCTTTAATATTTTTGCTAAGTTGATTTTCAACTTCATTTTTATAAAGTTGAAACATTTCGATAGCCTCATCTTTGCTTCTTAGCAAATATACATAACAATATCTTGTGTAATCATCAATAAAGGTTATGGAATTATGAAATATTTTTTCCCACCTCTAGTTTGCACAAACTTTAAGTCACATATATCAGTGTGAATTAAATCTAGAGGTTCAGTTTTCCTTTCAACAGAATGAAAGGGTAATCTTTTCATTTTTGATTCCACACAAATTTCACATTTATGTTTTAGATTAATATCAAATTTAGGTAAGAATTCCAAATTAATTAATCTACGCAAAGTATTATAATTAACATGTCCTAATGTAGCATGTCATATATTTGAAGATTCCAACAAGTAAGTAGAAGAATTAATTTTATTATTATCAATAGACTTTGGTACAACAGTCATAACATTCATCTTAAATAGCCCATCATTCATGTAGCCCTTTCCTACAAACATATCATTTTTAGTAAGTACAAATTTATCAGACACAAAGACCAACTTGAAGCCATTCTTGCTAAGTAGTGACCTAGAAACTAGATTTTTGCGAATATCTGGCACATGAAGCACTTCGTTCAAAGTCAGTTCTTTGCCAGATGTCATTTTCAGTACAATCTTTCCACATCCTTCAACCTTTAAACTTGAGAAATTTCCTATGAATAATTGATCATCATTTTCTATTGGTTTATATGTAGAAAACTTCCATTTGTTGGAACAAATGTGGCGAGTAGCCCCAGTGTCCATGTACCATTCTTTGGGGTTTCTTACCAAATTGCATTCAGATACAACTGCAGAAAGATTAATGTCTGAAACATTTTTAGAAAGCTTTTCCAGTTCTGTCACATTTGCTTGAGGCTTCTGTTCTTTCTTGAACTTCTTTGGCTTTCGACATTCATTTGATTTATGTCCTGGAATGCCACAATTGAAGCATTTGCCTTTGAATTTCTTCTTGGCCTTGAAAACATCTTTGCCTTCACGCTTCCTTTTGTTGTTGTTTGGCCTTTGTTCTACCACATTTGTCTTTGCTTCAATGAAGTTTCTTCCACTCTTTTTCTCAGATACTCGATTGTCCTCTTTAATCCTAAGTTGCACGATCAATTCTTCAAGATTCATCTCATTGCGTTTATGCTTTAGATAATTCTTGAAATCTTTCCATGATGGTGGAAGTTTTTCAATCATTGCTGCAACTTGGAATGAGTCACTTAATAACATTCCTTCAGAATGAATGTCATATAGAATTACTTGTAATTCTTGAACCTGAGTGATAACTGCTTTGGAATCTATCATTTTATAATCAAGAAATCTACCAACTGAATTATTTCATGCCAGCATCTTCAGCTTTATATTTCTTATCTAAAGATTCCCAAAGTTCTTTTGCAGTTTGAATAGTACAATATACATTATATAATGTATTATCTAAACCATTCATTACGTAATTTCTGCAAAGAAAATCCGCATGTTTCCATGCATCAACTACAGCCACCTTTTCCTTGTCAGTTTCTCCTTCAACAAGAGTAGGACAGTCCTCTTGTAGAAACCTTGCCAAGTTCAGTGTTGTGGGATAGAAGAGCATCTTTTGTTGCCAACGCTTGAAATCAGTTCTATTGAACTTTTCAGGCTTTTCTCTATGAGACATACTCATGGCAGGAATGGTACTAGTAGATGTCATTTCTGTTATATAAAGAATACAATAATCAATACACATAAACAAATTTCTGTTTGTACAAGATGTAACAAATTTTGTTTACAAATTTATTTTTGCAGAATATTCTATATATTAACACAATAATATATATATTAACATGCAATCAAAATAAACTGTTATATGAATATGAAAACAATAACAGAACATTAATCATGCAATTAATTTGCATGGAACAGATTGAAAAAAATCAATTTACATGTAATATATATAATATTCTTGTAACATATAAAATAACAAGATAATATATATTATCATGCAAACAATTAATACATGTGAAATATATAATAATAGAATAATATTCAAAAACTAAACAAAATATTAATATGTAAATATTTAAACATTCAGTCAATTAAAATATTAATGACTATTAATAAACAGAATATTTATTAACAAGTGATATATGAACACTGCTTGCTTTTTGAGAATGTATATAATCAACCTTTCCTTTCCTAGAAGAAAGGAAAATAACAGCAACGGTAATAATTAAAAAACCAACGGTAATATCGTAATTAATTAACATGAATACGGTAAACAAAATTATGTATAAATATTTCAACTAAATTTATAGAAATTCATTTAATCAAATTCATACAAAACAATTATTTTGTATAATATACTAACATGCAATCAAATACAGAATGCATGCAAAATTAGAACATACGATAATTAATAAAACAAATATATAAACAGAATATTATATACATAATAATTGATCCTTTCTGTATACAGAAAGGATCAAGAGTAGAATTCTTAAGTAGTAGAATGCCTTAAATAATATAATTTTATCAAAATGACGTAGTTTTGATAAGACGCGGTGACATTTTTGTAAATACGCGGTGGCATGGTATTTATAAAAATACCACCGCGTCTTATCAAAACTACGTCGTTTTGATAAAGTTCTATTATTTACGAAAGTTCTACTATTTAAGAGGTCTACTCTTGATCCTGTCTGTATATATATATATATATATATATATATATATATATATATATATATATATATATATATATATATATATGATTTAAACTTGTGGAAGTTAGAAATTTGCATTCAATACAATATTCGAATGAAGTTATAAATTTTGTCTGAAGCGTTCTTTATAACTTACTACAAAACGTTCTTCAAATGTCCTACACATTTTAATTAACGACAACCTAACAATTAGCCACATAAAGACCCCATACATCCCATGTCATCATATTTTAGTCGATAAAAATTACATTAATAATTCTCAACTTTATTTTAGTTAATTTTTTTTCCTTCTCGTCACTCCATTTTCTTCGTTAGATCCTTTTAACCATTTTATTAAAAAAAATTCCTTCTGGCCCCACATACTTAAAAATATTCCACACAGAGAAATAATTTTATTATAATTTTTCAGTTTTAGTAAGTATTTTTAAAAGGACTATTTCGGCTCACAACTATGCAAATTTTGCTATATCAAACTTAATTTCAAAAACAACCAAATTTGGTACGTATCTTACTCATATGAAAGTATCTTACTCATATTAAAATAAAAACAAAACATGGAGCTTTTCATTTTCATCTTTTTCACGTCTAAAACTTCAACCTGGAGCTGTCAAACTGTCAGATGGAGGATGTTAGTTCCCGGAGGCACAATAGTTATCTAGAAGGGGGTTGAATAGATATTTAAATTCTTTTCGAAATACTTTGTTGGTATTGTTAACGACCAACTAGTGATACAGATGAATATATTTGGCATGTAGTGCAAAGATGAATATTTGATTCAAGATGTATATTGATTGATGTTACATGGATAAAATATTGATGATGGACTTTTAAATCTTAGAAGATAGTAGAATTCATTCTCTACTTGACTATTCTAATGGATTGTTGTTTCCGCTGCAGTTGTTGATCTAAAACTTGTTGTCTATTATATTTTATCAGATTTTTTCCTGTTGAAGACTAATGATAATTTGTTGTATATTATCTTAGTCATAATATTCTTTATTGGGCTAGTTGAGCTCATCCTTTTTCCTTTTTGTTCTATTTTTCTTCTCAGGAGGTGAAAACATAGCAGGAACTAGCCGGGGTATGGAGTGATGGTTCATGATAGTTATTTTAGTAGTCCTCACTATTTTGTAAAATAGCGTATCAATAATTATAATGAGTTCTCCTTTTGAGTTTGTATACTGTCTATTAGACAATATTTGTATTTAAACTCACAGTATATGTTTTGTCGTATTTTGCACGACAATTGTATTACTGAAGTTGTATTTGTTTCTGTACCATGTATTTGACGACTCAGAATGGGTGATGTATACATATTTTGGGGGCGTCACAACTGATGTAGATGAAATGAAAGCTATTTCCTTAGGAAGCAAAGTGAATGAGAAATTTACAGACATTGATGCAATGTGTAAGACCCCAACTTTTTAATGAATAAAATCGAATTTTCTCAATTTATTATTGTGAATAATAAGTTGTTAATTTGATATAATACTTTGGTTATGGGTGAAATGTGCAAATTTTGCAAAATAAGCAAGTGGTTATAAAATATTCATTGTTGTCGGGGAATATTCGTTTGGTCATGGAATATTCTTGTTGTCGGGAAATATTCGTACGACGGCACAACCATTAGTGGGCCCCATAATGGAAAACGATTGGATGAAAAAAATGACAAGTTTGAGTTTTTATAAATAACGGTGTAGTTGTTACCGTTAACACTGTTGGAATACCCGGTGGTTAAAATACAGTAATACGCGTGGTTGCACAGTAACACACTGTATTGCACAGTATTTTTGAATTATTGATTCTTACGTAAGAAGGCACTACTCAATAATTGTTACAGTAATTACTGTTCAATATTTTATTTTATTGATTCAATAATTGCTACGTTGATATTTATATTATTATTATTTCAATAATTGTCACTGCACAATATTTTCCATTATCAGATCAATAATTCATATTATTTGAATAATATTATTAGATAACATTATTGTTAATGTCTAAGAAAGTTATGTTTAGGAAAAGGGTTTGGTCACCTAATTGCGCGCCAATAAGGAGAAATCCTTATCGAAAAGCCCCCTCTTTCTTGAGAACGACCTAGTTGTCATAATTGTGATTCTGTAATATTATTTGTGAATAATTAATTATTGATTTATATGATAAGGAAATATTTATTTTATGTGGATATAAATGATGGATATATTTATTGTGATTATAAATGAAAGAATTAATGCTGAGGTGTTTTATCAGTATTTTATCGGAATGTAAGTTTTGAAAATCGTCCGTATATAGATTTCAGTCATTTTTCGTTTGGAATTTGGAAAAACTTAAACTTACAAAGTTGTAGAGAATTTAATTTTCTACGTAATAGACATTAGATTTGAATTTTCTGATAAAAAGGCTATTTATTATGAATTATTGAAGTTTCAAAAATAAATATTTTTATTAAAATATGGTGGGCCCCACTTTTGGTTGGTGAGTAATGAAATGGGCTGAATTTTTTTTTCAAAAGTGGTAGGCTTGAATATTATTAGGTAAAGCCATCAGGTAGCAGGTTAGTCTGCTATGGCGTTCTAAGCATTTTTCTATAAATAGGGTGCTTAGTTAGAATTGAAAATTATACCAGAAACAAGTTTTTTCTCTTTCTCTATCTATATTATCGAGCGTATTTTGTGAGTATTTAGATACTTTGTGAGTTTCTATTCATCAGTGCAAGTTTCCTTCAGCCTTATACCGATATTCTAATCAGAAGTATTGTTATTTTGAGATAAGGGATGTTATTTTCTTCATAATGATGTTATTCTTTCAATATCATTATACAGAAATATTGGTTTGAATTTTATTGTGGAATTTCTACCTTTTTGTGTCGGGGTTACTATTCACGTATACGGCACTATTCACAGAAAAAAAAATAAAATTTTTTTTTCTTTGTCCAAGTTGTCTATTATGGTTACTATCTTTGATTGTATCTATGTTTTGATCATATTTTGAATTCTACTCAAAAGAAAAAGAACCAAACAAAAATTAATAGAAGGTAAACCCAAGGTCTACTACTGCATAACAAAGGCACAATCACAAAAAAGCTAGTTCCAAGGGTAGCAAATCTTTATATAACAATGTCATGCCATCACCTACAAAGGAGACTATAATAAGAATGTTATATAATATCACTATTGCCAATCTTTATTTAACAATGCCAAAATCAATATATATACTTGTGCAAATCAGTTCCCTCTGTTTTCAATAATATGTACTTGTCCATATGTGCCGCAATCAACCAACCAAACATGCAGCTAAAATTCTGAAAAAATAATTCCCTTTATTATTTTTATGCTTAACAATCGAGAATTTTCCTTTAAATGTAAGCCCAAGGTCCACCACATACCAAAGGCACACCACAAAACAAGTCAATCCCAAGTATTATTATGGATCCCAAAGTTTAAACAAGTCAATCCCAAGTATTATTACTTACCACCTGCAACTCGCATAGGGCAGCCGTAGGGAAGTATGATAATATGATGCTCTAATTACTAAATAAAACATGTATAAACCAACACACTTAACAAAATTTAGCAAATACATACGAACCCTCCTAAAAGCCAAATCCAAGCAAACCAAACAATAATAAAATGTAATCCCAAAGTCGATCGCATAACAAAGGCAAACCACAATATAAGAAAAGCCTGAGTATCCCAAAGTTTAAACAATTGGCACTAAACTATCATCCAATAAAATAAACCTACGAGTACGTACTATAACAAGAATCGTTTGTTATAGGAATATGATATTTCCAAAGGAAATATCATAGTTTTCCCTCACATTCATGTGACACCTACGTGACAGTAACCATGTAAAAATATCATTATAGACAATCTAGTTTACACATCCATACCCCTTGTCCTTGTGGTCTCTCAAAGTCATTGTCAAAGCTTCACCAAACTCCTCCACATCATCAAAATCCCATTAACTCATTGAAATTGCAGGCAATAAATTCCAGATCTGTAAACTGCTTTCCATTTGAGATCAGATTCCAATTCATGGATCGAAGATTATGAAACTTTTCTTGCTGATTTTGGGGACCGAGGCGGCGGGGTCGATGTTGTTAGTTAGGGAAAGAGTTTGGATCGGAGAGATAGTGGTTGAGATGGATGAATCGATCGATGTTGTTAGTTAGGGAAAGAGGTTGTATCGAAGAGAGAGTGGTTGAGACGGATGAATTGAATAGTTTCGAAACGAGAGAGCAACGTAATAGGAATTTCAGATCGGAGATATACATACACAGATCGGAGATACTTGAATTAACGACTAGTTTTGAGAAGATAATTACCAGCAAATCTTGTGGGAGTTTTACAAAATAATCTTCATCTCTCGATTTCGCCATGCTAGATAAACCCTCGTGTTTCACACCACCTTGTAATTTTTAGGGTCTAAGCAATGTGGTTGCCGGTTGGTCCTCAATATATATAATCTCTCTATTTATAGACTATCACAATTTTAACTTTTTTAATTTAATCTATGTTTTCCATCAAAACAAAAATACCACCGCGTATTTATAAAAATGCCACCGCATCTTATCAAAACTACGTTGTTTAGATAAAATTATACAATTTAAGGTGTTACGCTATTTAAGGATTATGCACTTGATCCTTACCGTGTGTGTGTGCGTGTGTGTGTGCATATATATATATATATATATATATATATATATATATATATATATATATATATATGATTTAAACTTGTGGAAGTTAGAAATTTGCATTCAATACAATATTCGAATGAAGTTATAAATTTTGTCTGAATCGTTCTTTATAACTTACTACAAAACGTTCTTCAAATGTCCTACACATTTTAATTAACAACAACCTAACAATTAGCCACATAAAGACCCCATACGTCCCATGTCATCATATTTTAGTCGATAAAAATTACATTAATAATTCTCAACTTTATTTTAGTTAATTTTTTTCCTTCTCGTCACTCCATTTTCTTCGTTAGATCCTTTTAACCATTTTACTAAAAAAAATTCCTTCTAGCCCCACATACTTAAAAATATTCCACACAGAAATAATTTTATTATAATTTTTCAGCTTTAGTAAGTATTTTTAAAAGGACCATTTCGGCTCACAACTATGCAAATTTTGCTATATCAAACTTAATTTCAAAAACAACCAAATTTGGCACGTATCTTACACATATGAAAGTATCTTACTCATATAAAAATAAAAATAAAACATGGAGCTTTTCATCTTCATCTTTTTCACGTCTAAAACTTCAACCCGGAGCTGTCAAATTGTCAGATGGAGGATGTTAGTTCCCGGAGGCACAATAGTTATCTAGAAGGGGGTTGAATAGATATTTAAATTCTTTTCGAAATACTTTGTTGGTTTTGTTAACGACCAACTAGTGATACAGATGAATATATTTGGCATGTAGTGCAAAGATGAATATTTGATTCAAGATGTATATTGATTGATGTTACAAGGATAAAATATTGATGATGGACTTTTAAATCTTAGAAGATAGTAGAATTCATTCTCTACTTGACTCTTCTAATGGATTGTTATTTCCGCTACAGTTGTTGATCTAAAACTTGTTGTCTATTATATTCTATCAGATTTTTTCCTGTTGAAGACTAATGATAATTTGTTGTATATTATCTTAGTCATAATATTCTTTACTGGGCTAGTTGAGCTCATCCTTTTTCCTTTTTGTTCCATTTTTCTTCTCAGGAGGTGAGAACATAGCAAGAACTAGTCGGGGTATGGAGTGATGGTTCATGATAGTTGTTTTAGTAGTCCTCACTATTTTGTAAAATAGATTATCAATAATTATAATGAAGACTCCTTTTGAGTTTGTATACTGTCTATTAAACAATATTTGTATTTAAAATAACAGTATATGTGTTGTCGTATTTTGCACGACAATTGTATTACTGAAGTTGTATTTGTTTCTGTACCATGTATTTGGCGACTCAGAATGGTTGATGTATACCTATTTTGGGGGCGTCACAGCTGATGTAGATGAAATGAAAGCTATTTCCTTAGGAAGCAAAGTGAATGAGAAATTTACAGACATTGATGCAATGTGTAAGACCCCAACTTTTTAATGAATAAAATCGAATTTCCTCAATTTATTATTGTGAATAATAAGGTGTTAATTTGATATAATACTTTGGTTATGGGTGAAATGTGCAAATTTTGCAAAATAAGCAAGTGGTTATAAAATATTCATTGTTGTCGAGAAATATTCGTTTGGTCATGGAATATTCTTGTTGTCGGAGAATATTTGTACGACGACGCAACCATTAGTGGGCCCCATAACGGAAAACGGTCGGATGAAAAAATGACAAGTTTGAGTTTTTATAAATAACGGCGTAGTTGTTACCGTTAACACTATTGGAAAACCCGGTGGTTAAAATACAGTAATACGCGTGGTTGCACAGTAACACACGGTATTGCACAATATTTTTGAATTATTGATTCTTATGTAAGAATGCACTACTCAATAATTGTTACAGTAATTACTGTTCAATATTTTATTTTATTGATTCAATAATTGCTACGTTGATATTTTATATTATTATTATTTCAATAATTGTCACTGCACAATATTTCCCATTATCAGATCAATAATTCATATTATTTGAATAATATTATTAGATAGCATTATTGTCAATGCCTATGGAAGTTCTGTCTAGAAATTGTGTTTGGTCACCTAATTGCGCGCCAATAAGGAGAAATCCTTATCGGAAAGTCCCCTCTTTCCTGGGAACGACCTAGTTGTCATAATTGTGATTCTGTAATATTATTTGTGAATAATTAATTATTGATTTATATGATAAGGAAATATTTATTTTATGTGGATATAAATGATGGATATATTTATTGTGGTTATAAATGAAGGAATTAATGTTGAGGTGTTTTATCAGTATTTTGTCAGAATGTAAGTTTTGAAAATCGTCCGTATGTGAATTTCAGTCATTTTTTGTTTGGAATTTGAAAAAACTTAAACTTTCAAAGTTGTAGAGAATTTAATTTTCTACGTAATAGACATTAGATTCGAATTTTTTGATAAAAGGGCTATTTATTATGAATTATTGAAGTTTCGGAAATAAATATTTTTATTAAAATATGGTGGGCCCCACTTTTGGTTGGTGAGTAATGAAATGTGCTGGAATTTATTTTCAAAAGTGGTAGGCTTGAATATTAGCAGGTAAAACCATCAGGTAGCAGGTTTGTCTGCTATGACATTCTAAGCATTTTTCTATAAATAGGGTGCTTAGTTAAAATTAAAAATCACACCATAAACAAGTTTTTTCTCTTTCTCTATCTATATTATCGAGCGTATTTTGTGAGTATTTAGATACTTTGTGAGTTTCTATTCATCAGTGCAAGTTTCCTTCAGCAATATACCGATATTCCGATCAGAAGTACTGTTATTTTGAGGTAAGGGATGTTATTTTCTTCATAATGATATTATTCTTTCAATATCATTATACCAAAATATTGGTATGGATTTTATTGTAGAATTTCTACCTTTTTGTGTTGGGGTTACTATTCACGTATACGACACTATTCACATATACGACACTATTCACAGAAAAAAATAAAATTTTCTTTTCTTTGTCCAAGTTGTCTATTATGGTTACTATCTTTGATTGTATCTATGTTTTGATCTTTATTTTTCAATTTTGCTCCACAATTAATTATTATAAGGTATTTTTGAACTTGGATAAACTAAAATATGAATCCCTAATCTTTTATCTTTTATCTCACTGGATTCGTTTTCTTTAAGATATTTTTTATCATCCTCAGTCCTAAATGATGATATTATTGAATATATTTGGCATGTAGTACAAAGATGAATGATTAACTGATGAATATCTTTGGCCTGTAGTGCAAAGATGAATGATTACCTAATAAATATCTTTGACCTATAGTGCAAAGATGAACAGGTGTTGAGATGAACATTGTAAGACCCCAACTTTTATAAATAAAGATGAATTTTCTATAAATATCATTTTTGAATATTATGGAATGAATTTGATATAATGTTATAGTTGTGGGTAATATTTATAAATTTTGCAAAGTACGCAAGTTGTTATATAATATTCGATTGGTCGGGGAATATTCGTTTTAACAGGAAATATTTGTACAACGGCACAATCATTGGTGGACCCCACAACAAAATTATTGTCGAATTGAAAAAATGACAAAAATACTTTATGAAAATAACGGCGGATGTTTTACCGTTAACTGTTGAAACACCTGGTGTTAAAAGTACAGTAATACGCGTAGTTGCACAGTAGCACACAGTAATGATTATTGATGCTTATGTGATAAGTCACTCAGTTTTATTTTATTGGTATTATTAATGTAATAAAACAGAAAAGCTTTTTATATAAAATAGAATACTTTTATAAAGTTATTCGTTTTATTAGACTAATAGTAAAATCTTTTTATATAAAACAGAATACTTTTATAAAGTTATCTGTTTTATTAGACAATAATTAGAATATATTATATTTTATTATGCATAGTATTCGTATAGTGCCTGCATAGTATTTGTATAGTATAATCTTTTTATAAAGTTATTCGTTTTATTAGATTATAAATAGAATATATTTTATTTTATTTAAAAGATTTTGCTTTAAATATGGACCATCAGATTAAAGTAAATCAATTTGGACCATTCATGAGTTAGTTACTATGCAATCCATTTTTTTATAAATAGAAGCTCATTCCTTCATTATTTCTTACGAATTCACTGAAACTCTAGAGAGAGAAATTATAGAGAAGCTATAGAAAAGTATTTTGCTCCTTCCCTACTCTTATATTCAGTTTATTTTATGGTAAGGAATATTATTTCTTTTGTATTCATGAAGAGAACTTCTGTTATTCCATTCTTTATTATTCTGCTGGAATAACCAGTATACGCGGACTACCCTATACTTGGTGACATTCTTCTATTATTCCATCTTTATTATTATTCTGTTGAAATATCATGTCTGTGCGTTTTACCCTGGACCTAGTTCTGTCTTTATTATTATTCTGTTGGGACATCCTGTCTGTGCGTTTACGCCGGACCTGGTTCCATCTTTATTATTATTCTATTGGAATATCCTGTCTGTGCGTTTACGTCGGACCTGGTTCCGTCTGTATTATTCTGTTGGAACATCCTGTCGGTGCGAATTTCGCCTGACCTGGTTCCGTTACTTATTATTCTGTTGGAATAACCTGTCTATGCGAAGTACCGCATGTATGGTGATTTCTTTTGTTATTCCATTCATTATTATACTCAGTTGGTTAAAGTTTTGACTTCTATACTCCATGAAATTAGTGGAATATCCTTGATATTTGCGCTTCATCCAGTATCTTTTTGTGAAAATATTCTTCTGAGCATTCTTTAATTTTACTCTACAAAGCAATATCATGTTGATAATTTGGACGTTATTAGTTCCTAGATAAATTAATTCTTTAGATTTGGTATGATTATGACTAGGGATTATTCGGTGTAATTATGACCGTAATATTACAAATGATGTGGAAAAAGTCCTCATTGGCCCGTAGTGCATTGATGGACAGTTGTTGGCATGATCATGACCATTAATGAATACACAAATATTCTTGGCTAGTAGAGCATGGATAATTGTGGTCGTGATATTAAAGAATATCCTTGGCCGTAGTGCAGGGGTGTTTCGATGATGTGGATTATTTATTAAGCTGAGTCTCAGCGATAAAAGTCATGAAAAACCTTTTAAATCATAAAAGATAGTATATTTTATTCTCTACTTGAATCTTCTAAAGGATTGCTTGTTCCGCTGCAGTTAAACTTGATGTTTGTTATATTTTATCAGTTTAACACTGTTGAAGGCTAATGATAATTTATTCTGCATTATTTTAGTCATAATATTTCTTACTGGGCTAGTTGAGCTCACCCTTTCTTTCACTGTTCTCTTCAGGAAATGAGAATATAGCTGGGATGAGTCGGGGAACGGAGTGATGGACCAGATGATAGTATTAGTAGTCCTCACTATTCTGTTAAATAGTATGACAATAAATGTAATGAGTACTTATTTTGAGAGTGGATATTGTCTAGAAGACATTATTTGTATTAAAACTCACAGCTCTTTTGTTGTATATTAAAGATTGTATTTGTATTCTGTACCATGTATTTGGCGACTCAGAATAGGTGATGTATACCTATTTTGGGGGCGTCACAAACATGACCAACTGGTGATACAAATGAATATCTTTGGCCTGTAGTGCAAAGATGAATATTTGATTCAAGATGTTTATTGATTGATGTTACCGGGATAAAATATTGATGATAGAATTTTAAATCTATGAAGATAGTAAAATTCTTTTCTACTTGACTCTTCTAATGGATTGTTGTTTCCGTTGCAGTTGTTGATCTAAAACTTGTTGTCTATTATATTTTATCAGATTTTCCCTGTTGAAGACTAATGATAAATTGTTGTATATTATCTTAGTCATAATATTCTTTACTGGGCTAGTTGAGCTCACCCTTTTCCTTTTTGTTCCATTTTTCTTCTCAGGAGGTGAGAACATAGTAGGAACTAGCCGGTGTATGGAGTGATGGTTCAGGATAGTTGTATTAGTAGTCCTCACTATTTTGTAAAATAGTGTATCAACAATTGTAATGAGGACTCCTTTTGAGTTTGTATACTCTCTATTAGACAATATTTGTATTCAAACTCACAATATATGTGTTGTCGTATTTTGCACGACAATTGTATGACTGAAGTTGTACTTATTTCTGTACCATGTATTTGGCGACTCAAAATGGGTGATGTATACCTATTTTGGGGGCGTCACAGTTGGTATCAAAACTTAGGGATATGATCCCTGGTTGAGATGTGAGACAAGAACTAGGAGGGGAGAGACGGGGAATTCCTTCGCTAGTATGACCTGACTAAGTTTATTTGGTATTTATTTAATCGGTCAGAGTATAGGGATAATATGTGACATGTAAATTAACCCTTGTTTTGTGATATTATTTGAGAATGACAGCTGGAAATATTAATAATGGAATGAATCAGACCGTGGAGACACCTTTAATAACCACCCAGGGGAACGTGCAACAGGAATACAACATTCCTCCTGTAAACAACACTACCGAGCAAATGATGAATGATGGGATGTTTAGAAGCTTTTTGCAATTTATGCAAAATCAGACGAGGGAGACTCGTGCACAAAATACGGGTGGAAATGATAGTAGTGCGCGGCTGGTCACAACCAAGCAGTTCAAGGAGTTGGGACCACCAGACTTTACGGGAAAGCCGGATCCGATTAAGGCGAAAACGTGGGTAAAGCAAATTACCAAGATATTCGATGTCTTGGGATGCACGGAGGAACAAAAGTTTCCTTTCGCCACTTTTATGTTCTGTGGTGAGGCAGACTACTGGTGGGAGTCTGTGAAGCGTACCCAGCTTGCCGCACTCAACATATCTTGGGAAACGTTTCAGAAACTATTTAATGACAAGTACTTTCCTGAAAATATTCGTCATATGAAGGAGGTAGAGTTTATCAGACTAGAATAAAACAATATGACGGTGTCCCAGTACGAGGCGAAGTTCGTAGAGTTATCCAGGTTTGCACCTCATTTGGTAGAGAATGAGGAGCGAATGACACGGATGTTTCTGAGAGGTCTAAAACCTGAGATTCGGTAATATCTTATCTCTCACAAATTTTCTTTATATTTAGATGTTATCAACATGGCTCAATTATTAGAGCGAGATAATGAGTATGCTCAACCGAGGGACCACAATCAGGGTCATACCGGTGATAGCAGTCATCGGAGCGATGATAACCAGTGGAGAGGAAAGAATACAAGCAAAAGCGATAACCCCTAGGGTGATAATCGTGGCCATGATAATAGGAGCGGTGACTCAAGTGGAAATTTTAGAAAGAGGAGCTTCAACAATGACGGGAAGACATCAGCAGCAGCAGCAACAACACCACCAACAAATTCTAGGGGAGGAGAACGACCGCCAGTTAGATGCTACAGATGCGGAGATGAGGGACACATAAGTCCAAATTGTTCACAGCCTTCCAAGGTATATTTCAGTTGTGGAAAAGAAGGTCATATAGCCCGGTTTTTTTCGGTAGCGAAGTCAAGTCCAGCTGGGACGGCGACACCAAAGGCGACTACGGACAAAACAAAGTCGGTGGTTCAAGGGAGGGCCTTTGTCATGACTGGCCAAAATACGAGAAACACGAATGAGGTGATCACAGGTAAGCTAATCATAAACTCTTGCGAAGTTTATACCATATTAGATACCGGTTCTACCCATTCTTTTATCTCTCCTACTTGTGCTCAACGTTTGAACTTGACTCCGGAGAAATTAGACCTTGACTTATCTGTTGAGACTCTGTTAGGAGAAACTTTCATTACATCTACTGTTTATAAATCTTGCTTGATTCAAGTTGGAACCATAACATTATCTGCCGATCTTATTTCGTTGAAAATACTTGCATTTGATGTGATTTTAGGGATTGATTGGTTAACCACTCATCATGCTAAAATTGATTATTTTTCGTAAGGTTGTTAGTTTTCATATTCCTAACCAACCTGTTATTCGAATTCAAACAACAAAACCACTAAAGTCAATCACTGTCATATCAAGCCATAAAGCTATTCGTTTATTAAAAAATGGATGTCAAGCTTTCTTAGCCCATGTCATGAACTTGAACAAAAATACGTCAGATTTGAATAATATTTCTATTGTTAGTGAATTTCTTGACGCATTTCCTAAAGAACTTCTCGGTCTACCCCCAGAACGTGAAGTTGCATTCTTTATTGACCTTAAACCTGGTACAAAGCCCATTTCTAAAACCCCATATCAAATGGCTCCTATTGAACTTCAGGAGTTAAAGGTCCAACTACAGGAGT
Organism: Panax japonicus; assembly: GCA_020205505.1. Taxonomy (NCBI): domain Eukaryota; kingdom Viridiplantae; phylum Streptophyta; class Magnoliopsida; order Apiales; family Araliaceae; genus Panax; species Panax japonicus. The sequence continues at coordinate 5,629,515 of CM035104.1, forward strand.
TGTTGGACATCAGTTTTATTTGTCCTAGTTCATCTCCTTGGGGTGCTCCTGTGTTATTCGTAAAGAAGAAAGACGGGAGTATGCGACTTTGTACTGACTATCGAGAATTGAACCATGTCATAATCAAGAATAGGTATCCGTTACCTCGCATTGATGACCTATTTAACCAGTTGCAAGGAGCACAATTTTTTTCAAAGATCAATCTTCATTCTGGATATCATCAGCTGAAGATTAAAACTGAGGATATTCCAAAGACTACCTTCAGAACTCGGTACGAGCATTATGAATTCTTAGTCATATCTTTTGGATTGACTAATGCTCTTGCTACTTTTATGGATATGATCAACCGTGTGTTTAAAGAATATTTGGATCAGTTTGTTGTTGTCTTTATTGATGACATCCTCATCTATTCCAAAAGCCGTGAAGATCATGAGCACCATTTGAAGCTGGTACTGCAAAGGCTTCGTGATAACAAGCTATATGCCAAGCTGAAGAAATGCGAGTTCTGGCTTGAGGAAGTAGCATTCCTTGGGCACGTGGTGTCAAAACATGGAGTATCTGTCGACCCGGTGAAGATTGAAGCAATACAAAGTTGGGTGCAACCAAAGTTGGTGACCGAAGTACATAGCTTTCTGGGCTTAGCTGGTTACTATCGGAGATTTGTGGAAGGAATTTCTCGAATCGCTACTCCGTTAACTCAGCTGACTCGTAAAGATACAAAATTCGATTGCAGCGAGGATTGTGAGAAGAGTTTTTAAGAACTCAAGAGGAGACTTATTTCGACATCTGTTCTGACAATACCATCTGGTTCGGATGGATTTGTTATCTACAACGATGCTTCAGGCAAAGGGTTAGGATGTGTTCTCATGCAACATGGGAAAGTCATAGCCTATGCCTCGAGACAACTCAAAGAATATGAGAGGAATTATCCTACTCATGTTTTGGAGTTAGCAGCAGTCATTTTCGCATTGAAGATCTGGAGACACTACCTATATTGGGAGAAAGTGGAGATCTATACAGATCATAAAAGCCTCAAATATTTCTTCACCCAAAAAGAACTCAACATGCGGCAACGACGTTGGCTCGAGTTGTTGAAAGATTATGACCATACCATCCAATATCATCCTGGAAAAGCAAACGTGGTAGCTGACGCATTGAGTAGAAGATCATATGTGGGTACGAGTACAATGTTGTTAACACAAAGGTCCATTTTGTATGACTTGCAAAGGATGGAGATAGAGATAAAGGCTCCAAGTACCCACGTGATGATATCTAGCATACGAGTAGAACCGACTTTAATCGATAAAGTTAAAGCTGCTCAAGCTACGGACATGGAGCTGATGCGTATGAAGAAGAAAGTACAAGAAGGTGTTATTCCAGAAGCAAGAATCGATGAAGAAGGAATACTTCGAGTCAACTCCAAGCTTTGTGTTCCTAACGATTCTGACTTGAAACATAGAATCATGATGGCGGCACACAACACATCGTTTACAATCCATCCTGGGAGTACCAAAATGTATCATGATCTTCGACATACATTTTGGTGGAGTAATATGAAGAGAGAGATCGCAGAGTTTATCTCGAGGTGTTTAACTTGTCAACGTGTAAAAGCGGAGCATCAAGTGCCAAAAGGTCCATTGCAACCACTTGAGATTCCAAAATAGAAGTGGGAACACATTACTATGGATTTCGTTACGGGTCTTCCCAAGGTATCTCAAGGCATAGATGCGATTTGGGTTATTGTTGATAGATTAACAAAGTCTTCCCATTTCTTGCCTATATGGGAGACTTATTCCCTTGAACAATTTGATAGTATGTACATAAATGAGATTGTGATATTGCATGGGATGCCAGTGTCCATAGTTTCAGATCGTGACCCAAGATTCACTTCACAATTTTGGGTTAGCTTGTAGAGAGCTATGGGCACAAATTTGCGATTCAGTTCGGCATACCATCCTCAAACGGACGGAAAATCAGAGAGGAATATTCAAAATCTTGAAGATCTATTAAGACTCTGTGTCCTAGATTTCAAAGGGAGTTGGGATAAGTACCTACCATTGGTGGAATTCTCCTACAACAACAGTTATCAAACAAGTATAGGCATGGCTCCATTTAAAGCATTATATGGACGAAAATGTCGCTCTCTAGTATGCTGGGATGAGGTGGGTGAAGCAACGTTGTTGGGATCAAAATTGGTACGTATAACTACAGAAAAGATCCAAACAATTCAGTAACGTATATAAACGACACATGATCGACAAAAGAGTTATGCGGATCTTCATCGAAAGTACGTGGAATTTAATATTGGGGATCATGTATTGTTACGTATTGCTCCATGGAAGGGAGTTACAAGATTTGGGAAGAGAGGATAGCTCAATCCACGATTTGTTGGTCCATTTGAGATTCTTGACCGAATAGAAAATGTGGCCTATAGACTCGCATTACCTCCAATCATGTCTCGTGTTCATAATGTTTTTCACATATCTATGCTTCGTAAATATGTGAAAGACCCGAACCACATTATTGACTTAGAACTAGACGAGATAACCGAAGATTTAACATACGAGGAGGTACCTGTTAAGATCTTAGATAGGAAAGAGCATGTCCTATGAACCAAGGTTATACCACAAGTTAAGGTTTTATAGATGAACCATACTATTGAAGAAATGACCTGAGAGTTAGAATCAGAAATGAAAGCGAGGTATCCTCACCTTTTCGAAACACCAGGTACGTACGTCAATTTCGAGGATAAATTTTAATAAGGAGGGGAGGTTGTAAGACCCCAACTTTTTAATGAATAAAATCGAATTTCCTCTATTTATTATTGTGAATAATAAGGTGTTAATTTGATATAATACTTTGGTTATGGGTGAAATGTGAAAATTTTGCAAAATAAGCAAGTGGTTATAAAATATTCATTGTTGTCGGGGAATATTCGTTTGGTCGTGGAATATTCTTGCGGTCGGGGAATATTCGTACGACGGCGTAACCATTTGTGGGCCCCATAACAGAAAACGGTCAGATGAAGAAAATGACAAGTTTGAGTTTTTATAAATAACGGCGTAGTTGTTACCGTTAAAACTGTTGGAAAACCCGGTGGTTAAAATACAGTAATACGCGTGGTTGCACAGTAGCACACGGTATTGCACAATATTTTTAAATTATTAATTATTATGTAAGAAGGCACTACTCAATAATTGTTACAGTAATTACTATTCAATATTTTATTTTATTGATTCAATAATTGCTACGTTGATATTTTATATTATTATTGTTTCAATAATTATCACTGCACAATATTTTCCATTATCAGATCAATAATTTATATTATTTGAATAATATTATTAGATAACATTATTGGAAATGTCTAAGGAATTTCTGTCTAGGAAAGGGGTTTGGTCACCTAATTGCGCGCCAATAAGAAGAAATCCTTATCGGAAAGCCCCCTCTTTCTTGGGAACGACCTGGTTGTCATAATTGTGATTCTGTAATATTATTTGTGAATAATTAATTATTGATTTATATGATAAGGAAATATTAATTTTATGTGGATATAAATGATGGACATATTTATTGTGGTTATAAATGAAGGAATTAATGATGAGGTGTTTTATCAGAATTTTGTCGGAATGGAAGTTTTGAAAATCGTCCGTATGTGGATTTCAGTCATTTTTTATTTGGAATTTGGAAAAACTTAAACTTACAAAGTTGTAGAGAATTTAGTTTCCTATGGAATAGACATTAGATTCGAATTTTCTGATAAAAGGGCTATTTATTATGAATTATTGAAGTTTCGGAAATAAATATTTTTATTAAAATATGGTGGGCCCCACTTTTGGTTGGTGAGTAATGAAATGTGCTAGAATTTATTTTCAAAAGTAGTAGGCTTGAATATTAGCAGGTAAAGCCATCATGTAGGAAGGTAGTCTGCTATGGCGTTCTAAGCATTTTCCTATAAATACGGTGCTTAGTTAGAATTAAAAATCACACCATAAACAAGTTTTTTCTCTTTCTCTATCTATATTATCGAGCGTATTTTGTGAGTATTTAGATACTTTGTGAGTTTCTATTCATCAGTGCAAGTTATCTTCAGCCTTATACCGATATTCCGATCAGAAGTACTATTATTTTGAGGTAAGGGATGTTATTTTCTTCAAAATGATGTTATTCTTTCAATATCATTATACCGAAATATTGGTATGAATTTTATTGTGGAATTTCTACCTTTTTGTGTCGGGATTACTATTCATGTATACGGTACTATTCACGTATAAGGCACTATTCACGAATACGGCACTATTCACAGAAAAAATGAAATTTTCTTTTCTTTGTCCAAGTTGTCTATTATGGTTACTATCTTTGATTGTATCCATGTTTTGATCTTTATTTTTTAATTTTGCTCCACAATTGATTATTATAAGGTATTTTTGAACTTGTATAAACTAAAGTACGAATCCCTAATCTTTTATCTTTTATCTCACTAGATTCGTTTTTTAAAGATATTTTTCATCATCCTCAGTCCTAAATGATGATATTATTGAATATCTTTGGCCTGTAGTGCAAAGATGAATGATTAACTGGTGAATATCTTTGGCCTGTAGTGCAAAGATGAATTCGCAAATTCATGCTTATAGCTTTGATACCAACTATGACGCCCCCAAAATAGGTATACATCACCCATCTTGAGTCGCCAAATATATGGTACAAAATTCATATACAACTTAATTATACAACAGACGTGTAAAATACGACTAAACATATGCTGTGAGTTTTAATACAAATATTGTCATCTAGACAATATACAAACTCAATGGGATCCTCATTACATTTATTATCACACTATTTCACAGAAAAGTGAGAACTACAAATGCACCATCTAGGACCATCACTCTGTTTCCCGACTAGTCCCAGCTACGTTCTCATTTCCTGAAGAGAACAATAAAAGCAAAAGGGTGAGCTCAACTAACCCAGAAAGAAATATTATGACTAAGATAATGCAGAATAAATTATCGTTAGCCTTCAACAGTGTTAAACTGATAAAATATAACAACATCAAGTTTAACTGCAGCGGAACAAGCAATCCATTAGAAGAGTCAAGTAGAGAATAAAATCTACTATCTTCTATGATTTAAAAGGTTTTTCATCACTTTTATCGTTGAGACTCAGCTTAATAAATAATCCACATCATCAAATCATCCCTGCACTACAGGCCAATGATATTCTTTAGTATCACAACCACGAATTATCCATGCACAACGGGCCAAAGATAATCATGTTTTCATCAACGGTCCTGATCATGCCATAAAACAATTCATCTTTGCACCCTTAGCTGAAGAGAATCCATAGCCATAATCATACCAAAAACTGTCCATCAATGCACTACGGGCCAATGCGAACTTTTTCCACATCATTTGTAACATTACGGTCATGATTATACCGAATAATCCCTGGTCATAATCATACCAAGCTCATCTATACACTACAGGCCACATATGACTTTCAACATAATATAAACATGAGGATGATGACAATGACATAATAATTCAATTGAACAAGTTCAAGAATTAATTTATCCAGGAACCAATAACGTCCATATTGTCAACATGATACTTCTTTGTAGAGTAAAATTCAAGAATGTTCAGAAGAATATTTTCATGAAAAGATACTGGATGAAGCGCAAATATCAAGGATATTCCACTAATTTCATGGAGTATAGAAGTCAAAACTTTAACCAACTGAGTATAATAAAGAATGGAATAACAAAAGAAATCACCAGGCATGCAATAGACCGCACAGACATGTTATTCCAACAGAATAATAAATAACGGAACCAGGTCATGCGTAAAGCACAGACAGGATGTTCCAACAGAATGATAAATAACGGAACCAGGTCATGCATAAACGCACCGACATGATATTCCAACAGAATAATAAAGAATGGAATAACAGAAGAATTTCACCATGTATGCGGTACTTCGCATAAATAGGTTATTCCAACATAATGATAAAGAATGGAATAACAGAAGAATTTCACCAAGTATAGGGTATCCCACGTATACAGGTTATTCCAACAGAATAATAAAGAATAGAATAACAGAAGTTCTCTTCATGAATAAGAAAGAAAGAATACCCCTTACGAGTACAACAAATAATATCCCTTACCTTAGAAAGAAGAGTACTGGATATAGAAGTAGTGAAGTAGCATAACACTTTTCTTCTTTCTCTCTATAGTTTCTCTCTCTAGAGTTTCAGTGAATTCGTAAGAAATAATGAAGGAATGAGCTTCTATTTATAGAATAATGGACTGCATAGTAACTAATTCATGAACGGTCCAGATTGATTTACTTTAAACGGACGGTCCAGTTTTAAAACAAAATCTTTTAAATAAAATATAATATATTCTATTTATAGTCTAATAAAAACAAATAACTTTATAAAAGTATTTTGTTTTATATAAAAAGATTTTACTATGCAAAATACTATACAGGCACTATGCAACACTATGCATAATAAAATATAATATATTCTATTTATACTCTAATAAAACAAATAACTTTATAAAAGTATTATATTTTATATAAAAAGATTTTACTATGCAAAATACTATGCATAATAGAATATAATATATTCTATTTATAGTCTAATAAAACGAATAACTTTATAAAAGTATTCTGTTTTATATAAAAAGTTTTTCTGTTTTATTACATTAATAATACTAATAAAACAAAACTGAGTGACTTATCACATACGCATCAATAATCAATACCGTGTGCAACTATGCAACCACGCGTATTACTGTACTTTTACTACCGAGTAGCTCAACAATTTTAACAGTAAAACTTCCGCCGTTATTTTCATAAAAATATTTTTCACGTTTTCTCAATCCGACAATAATTCTGTTGTGGGGTCCAACAATGATTGTACCGTCGTATGGATATTCCCCAACAAAAAGAATATTCCCCGACCAATCGAATATTATACAACAACTTGCATACTTTTCAAAACTTTTAAATATTACCTACAACTATATCACTATCTCAAATCCACACCATAATATTCAAAAAAAATATTTCGAGAAAATTAAATCTTTATTCATAAAATCTAGGGTCTCACAATCTCCCCTCCTTATGAAATTTCGCCCTCGAAATTTACGTACGTACCTGGTATACCGAACAAATGAGGATACTTTGTCATATTCTAGCTCTTGAGGTATAACCTTTGAGTGTCGAATATAATCCTTCTTATACAAGATGTTAACACGTATCTCCTCATATGTTAAATCTTCTGCTATCTCATCCGGTTCTAAATTAATAATGTGGTTCGGGTCGTCCACATATTACGTAAAATCGATACATTAAAAATGTTATGAGCACGCGACATACTTGGCGGTAAAACGAGTCTATAGGTCACAATTCCTACTCGATCGAGGATTTCAAATGAGCCAATTAAATCGAGGGTTGAGATTTCCTCTCTTCGTTGATTCTTGCTTCTAGAATAACGCCCTCTTGAACCTTCTTCATTCATCAGCTCCGGGTGTGTAGCTTGAGCGAATTTAACTTTATCGATTAAAGTCATTTCTAATCGTATATTCATTATCTTCACGTGGGTTCCTAGAGTTTTTAACTCTATCTTCATCATTTGTAAGTCGTACGAAATGGGTCTTTGTGTTAACAGCATCGCACTCGTAAACGCATACGATCTTCTACTCAATGAGTCAGCTACCATGTTCGCTTTCCCATGATGGTATTGAATGGTACGATCGAAATCTTCAACAGCTCGAGCCAACGTCTTTGGCGCATGTTATGTTCGCTTTAGTTGAAGAAATATTTGAGGGTTTAAGAAATGGGTTTTGTACTTGAGTCAATACAAAATTCGATTTCACGTTCTAAAGGTAGGCTAAGAAGTCTTCAAGAATACGTCAGGAAATTTATTAACAATAGAAATATCTTTCAAAACTGTGACTCTCATCCCAAGACTTGGATAGTACATCACATTATCAACTTGCCATTGTCATTCACGACGTCGCCTACGAAAAGTCTGGCTTCGGTGCATTCCACTCAAGGAAGTCAACAACGAAAGGATCGGGGTTCTTTACTTATGGCTTGATATGACAATGATTAACTTTAGTGGTTTGGTTACTTTGAATTCGCATAACAGGTTGGTTAGGAGTATGAAAGCAAACAACCTTACAAAAAGCATGATGAGTAGTTAACCAATCGATTCCTAAAATCACATCAAAGGCAAGTATTTTCAAAGAGATACGATCGATAGGTAACGTGAAAGTGTTGATTTGAACAAGATTTATAAATAGTGGAGGTAACGAAGGTTTCTCCCAACAGATATATCAAAGTTTAACTTCTCCGGAGTTAACTTCAAACATTAAACACAACTAGGTGAAATAAAAGAGTGAGTAGAACCGGTATCTAACACGGTATAGACTTCGCAAGAGTTTATGACTAACATACCCGTGATAATTTTATTCAGGTTCCTCGTCACGAAAAAAAATGTTCTCTCTTAAACTACCGGCTTTGTCTTGTCTGGAACATCCTTTGGCATCACCATCCTAACTGGAATTGACTTCACCATACGAAAAAATCGAGCTAGGTGACCTTCTCTTCCGCAATTAAATACGCTTTGGATTGCTGCCTACAGTTTGGACGGATGTGTCCCTCATGTCCGCATTTGAAACATACGACTGGTGGTCGTTCTTCTTCCTTTGAGACGGGTTCTGGTGCCTACGTCTTCACGTTATTGTTGAACATTCTCTTCTTGATATGTCCATTCTTATTATTTTGACCATGATTACCACCGAAGTGGTTACCATTTCTGGCATGTTGATTCCCTCCATGCTTACTATCACCGCTTTGATGACTGTTATCACCGGTATTATCATTTTGCCAGCTGCTCTCTTTTGGTTGGGTTAACTCATTATCGCGCTCCAATAACTGAGCCCTATTAACAACATCTGATTACAAACACAATTTATGAGAGATAAGATATTGATGTATCTCAGGTTTCAAACCTCTTAGAAACATTCGCGTCATTCTCTCCTCATTATTAACCAAATGGGACGCAAATCGAGACAACTCAGCAAACTTGGCTTCGTACTGCGACACGGTCATGTTGTTTTGCTCCAACTTGATAAACTCCACCTCCTTCAAGTGACGAATACTTTTGAGAAAGTACTTGTCATTGAACAGCTCTTGGAACTTCTCCCAATACATCTTGAGTGCGTCAGGCTGGGTATGTTTTACAGATTCCCGCCAGTAATCTGCCTCTTCGCGCAACATAAAGGTGGCAAAGGGAACCTTTTGTTCCTCGGAACATCCCAAGACATCAAATATCTTGGTGATCTGCTTTAACCATGTCTCCGCCTTAAGTGGTTCTGGCTTTCCCAAAAACTTCGGTGATCCCAGCTCCTTGAATTGTTTAGAGGTGACCGACTGTGGGTTGCCATTATTTTTACCTGCATTATAAACAGGAGCCGCCTTCGCCTGATGTTGCATGAATTCTAAAAAGCTCTTAAACGTACCATCATTCATCAATTAATCAGTGTTGTTGTTTACAGGAGGATTATCGTCATCCTGTTGCACATTGTCCTAATTATTGATCTGTGGAGACTCAGCGGTCTCTTGTGCTCCATTGCTTATCTAAACATTTTCAGATGCCATTTTCAAATACTGCCACAAAACAAGGGTTAATTAACATATCACATATTATCTCTATACTCTGACCGACCAATTAAATACCAAATAAACTTAGGTAGGTCATACTAGCGAAGGAATTCCCCGTCTCTCCCCTCCTAGTTCTTGTCTCACATCTCAGCCAGGGATCATATCCCTAAGCTTTGATACCAACTGTGACACTCATGGTACTTCCAACCATAGCACCCCACAGTGATACCTATCAACTTGCTACCGACTCGCTCGGCGTCCCCTACGGATAGTCTGGCTTCGGTGTCTTCCCTTAAAGGGATGTCACTAGCAAAAGGCTCGGGGCTCTTCGTAAATTCATGCTTATAGCTTTGATACCAACTATGACGCCCCCAAAATAGGTATACATTACCCATCTTGAGTCGCCAAATACATGGTACAAAATTCAAATACAACTTAATTATACAACAGTCATTTAAATACAACTAAACATATGCTGTGAGTTTTAATACAAATATTGTCATCTAGACAATATACAAACTCAATGGGATCCTCATTACATTTATTATCACACTATTTCACAGAATAATGAGGACTACTAATGTATCATCTAGGACCATCACTCTGTTCCCCGACTAGTCCCAGCTACGTTCTCATTTCCTGAAGAGAACAATGAAAGCAAAAGGGTGAGCTCAACTAGCCCAGTAAGAAATATTATGACTAAGATAATGCAGAATAAATTATCGTTAGCCTTCAACAGTGTTAAACTGATATAATATAACAACATCAAGTTTAACTGCAGCGGAACAAGCAATCCATTAGAAGAGTCAAGTAGAGAATAAAATCTACTATCTTCTATGATTTAAAAGGTTTTTATCACTTTTATCGCTGAGACTCAGCTTAATAAATAATCCGCATCATCAAATCATCCCTGCACTACAGGCCAATGATATTCTTTAGTATCACGACCACGAATTATCCATGCACTACGGGCCAAAGATAATCTTGTTTTCATCAACGGTCATGATCATGTCATAAAACAATTCATCTTTGCACCCTTGGCCGAAGAGAATCCATAGCCATAATCATACCAAAAACTGTCCATCAATGCACTACGGGCCAATAAGAACTTTTTCCACATCATTTGTAACATTACGGTCATGATTATACCGAATAATCCCTAGTTATAATCATACCAAGTCCATCTATGCACTACAGGTCACATATGAATTTCAACATAATATAAACATTAGGATGATGACAATGACATAATAATTCAATAAAACAAGTTCAAGAATTAATTTATCCAGGAACCAATAACGTCCAAATTATCAACATGATACTTCTTTGTAGAGTAAAATTCAAGAATGTTCAGCAGAATATTTTCATGCAAAGATACTGGATGAAGCGCAAATATCAAGGATATTCCACTAATTTCATGGAGTATAGAAGTCGAAACTTTAACCAACTGAGTATAATAAAGAATGGAATAACAAAAAAAATCACCAAGCATGCGATAGACCGCACAGACAGGTTATTCCAACAGAATAATAAATAACGGAACCAGGTCATGCGTAAAGCACAGACAGGATGTTCCAACAGAATGATAAAGAACGAAACCAGGTCATGCGTAAACGCACAGACATGATATTCTAATAGAATAATAAATAATGGAACCAGGTCAGGCGTAATATGCACCGACATGATATTCCAACAGAATAATAAAGAATGGAATAACAGAAGAATTTCACCATGTATGCGGTAATTCGCATAAACATGTTATTCCAACATAATGATAAAGAATGGAATAACAGAAGAATTTCACCAAGTATAGGGTATCCCACGTATACAGGTTATTCCAACAGAATAATAAAGAATGGAATAACAGAAGTTCTCTTCATGAATAAGAAAGAAAGAATACCCCTTACGAGTATAATAAATAATATCCCTTACCTTTGAAAGAAGAGTACTGGATATAGAAGTAGTGAAACAACATAACACTTTTCTTCTTTCTCTCTATAGTTTCTCTCTCTAGAGTTTCAGTGAATTCGTAAGAAATAATGAAGGAATGAGCTTCTATTTATAGAAGAATGGAATGCATAGTAACTAATTCATGAACGGTCCAGATTGATTTACTTTAAACGGACGGTCCAGATTTAAAACAAAATCTTTTAAATAAAATATAATATATTCTATTTATAGTCTAATAAAACAAATAACTTTATAAAAGTATTCTGTTTTATATAAAAAGATTTTACTATGCAAAATACTATGCAGGCACTATACAATACTATGCAGACACTATGCAATACTATGCATAATAAAATATAATATATTCTATTTATAGTCTAATAAAACAAATAACTTTATAAAAGTATTATATTTTATATAAAAAGATTTTACTATGCCAAATACTATGCATAATAGAATATAATATGTTCTATTTATAGTCTAATAAAACGAATAACTTTATAAAAGTATTCTGTTTTATATAAAAATCTTTTCTGTTTTATTACATTAATAATACTAATAAAATAAAACTGAGTGACTTATCACGTAAGCATCAATAATCAATACTGTGTGCAACTATGCAACCACGCGTATTACTGTACTTTTACTACCGAGTAGTTCAACAAATTTAACGGTAAAACTTCCGTCGTTATTTTCATAAAAATATTTTTGTCGTTTTCTCAATCTGACAATAATTCCGTTGTGGGGTCCATCAATGATTGTACCATCGTACGGATATTCCCCGACAAAAAGAATATTTTCCCACCAATCGAATATTATACAACAATTTGCATATTTTTCAAAATTTTTAAATACCACCCACAACTATAACACTATCTCAAATCCACACCATAATATTCAAAAAAATATTTCGAGAAAATTAAATCTTTATTCATAAAATCTGGGGTCTCACAGTAGTCCTCACTATTTTGTAAAATAGTGTATCAATATTTATAATGAGGACTCCTTTTGAGTTTGTATACTCTTTATTAGACAATATTTGTATTCAAAATCATAGTATATGTTTTATCGTATTTTGCACGATAATTGTATTACTGAAGTTGTACTTGTTTCTATACCATGTATTTGGCGACTCAGAATGGGTGATGTATACCTATTTTGGGGGCGTCACATAATGTCTACATGTATTCATTCTGAACAAAAATGTGTTCCCCTTGCGAAATTAAATGTTGATATTGTCGAGATAGTGGAAGACATGATATGAGTATAATATGAATATAAGGTGACAAAGGAGAGCTAAACAAAATAGTAGATGTGCGCTTTCTGTGCATTCAGGTATCCAACCTATTTATTCAACTTCGGAAATTTGAGTGTCTATAGTTTCCATTTCATGCTTGTTTTTCTTTATTTCTCAGCAGCGTTAAGGGCGAGCTTTGTTGGATGTTAGGAAGAATATTCTGGGAGGTGTTGAATATGAATGTTATTAATGTCGACATTCTGTTCACATGCTTGAGACATGTCGTTTAGTTTATGGATGATTAGAGTATTTATAGTCATCTGAAAAAGGTTGCTTAGAGTGTTTATTTGATGTAACTATGATATAATCTTGTGTGTTGAAAATATTTTTGTGATTTCATATGTACTTGAATAACAGAAGCTGTTATTGATTTTCTATTTCAAGATCTTATTGGAATTAGGTTTCGTATCCTTCTTGACACCTTCTGATGTAATTTATAGGTGAAATTGCTCAACTGGCAGGACCGGACGCTGCTGAATGTCTCTCAGACTAACCTGTTGCTGAATAAACTACAAGACTTGTCAATGGCAAGGCTGCAGCCAGACTTTATTGAAGCAGACTTGCCCCGCCTCAAGCATTGTGCTCGGTCAGGCTGGCTCTTCCACCTAATCTTGGGCGGGCATTCCTGGAAGAATGATAATGATTGGTGGGCTGATCTGTAAGACCCCAACTTTTATGAATAAAGATGAATTTTTTATAAATATATTTTTTGAATATTATGGAGTGAATTTGATATAATGTTATAGTTGTGGGTAATATTTATAAATTTTTCAAAGTACGCAAGTTGTTATATAATATTTCATTGGTCGAGGAATATTCGTTTTAACAGGAAATATTCGTACAACGACACAATCATTGGTGGACCACATAACAAAATTATTGTCGGATTGAGAAAACGACAAATTTTTTTTTTTATAAAATAACGACGAAAGTTTTACCGTTAACTGTTGAATTACCAGTTGATAAAAGTACAGTAATACGCGTGGTTGCATAGTAGCGCACGGTATTGTACAGTATCTTTGATGATTGATTCTTACGTAAGAAGGTACTATTCAATAATTGTTACAGTAATTATTGTTCAATATTTTATTTTATTGATTCAATAATTGTTACGTTGATATTTTATATTATTGTTATTTCAATAATTGTCACTGCACAGTATTTCTCATTATCAGATCAATAATTCATATTATTAGAATAATATTATTAGATAACATTATTGGCAATGTCTAAGGAAGTTCTGTCTAGGAAAGGAGTTTGGTCACCTAATTGCGCGTTAGTAGGAGAAATCCTTATCGAAAAGCCCCCTCTTTCCTAGGAACGACCTGGTTGTCATAATTGTGATTCTATAATATTATTTATGAATAATTAGTTATTGATTTATATGATAAAGAAATATTTATTTTGTATGGATATAAATGAAGGAATTTTTGCATGAATTATTTGTTGAAAGTTTGGCAATTATTTTTCTCTGATAAAATATTCATTCAAATATATTATTATAATATTATGATTTTTTTTATAATTTAAATGGTAATATTATTATAATAATATATAATTTTTAGCATGTGAATAAAAATGGAGTGGAGGTTAGCAATTTGAATTAGAATTCTTTCTGTGTACTTTTCTTTTCAAAGTTGCTGGCTTTAGTTTAGTGCATATTTTCTTCTTCTGTTTGGTGGGTGGTAGACATCCTGCAAAACCATTCCTTGTTTCCAAAATGGTGGGCCTTCAATCAATTGAGAAATGTGAATTAGGCATTGTATTCCTGTAAGCTTGTTTCAAATGGTGACCCCCACCCATATGAAAATATGAGAATGTTAAGCATAAAGTTATGCATGAGTTGATTTTTCTTCATCCGATTTGTGCTATAAAAGGAGGGCAAACCTCCGTCCTAAATCACACCATTTTCAATATCAGAAATTCTTATTCTATAGTATTGTGAGTATTTTTCTTGAGTATAAGAATACTTTGAGAGTAGTTTTTTTCTACAAATTTTTTTCAGAATAATATCCGATATTCTAGTCAAATCCAGTTTCTACTAAGGTAAATGATATTATTTTATTTCAATACTCGTAAGAAATATTATTTTCTTTCATACTCCATAGTATGGAAGGGATATTATTTCATTTCAGATTCCTAAATTTAAACTTACTATGGTAAGTATGGTTTTTATACTCCATAAAATTAGTAGAATATCCTTGATATTTGTGTTTCGTCTAGTATCTTTTCATGGAAATATTATTTTTAGCATTCTTGATAAGTTTTAAAATTTTCAAGCCGTAGTACTATTCACGGGATTATTATTCCCGAAGTTACTATTCACTGGGTACTATTCACTTAGTTACTATTCACCCGGGGTACTATTCATGACAAAAATTGATTACTTTTCGGTCCAAATTATTTTTGATACAATATTATTCTTGAATTTTACTCCACAAAGCAGTATCATGCTGACAATTTGGACGTTATTGATTTCTGGATAAATTAAATTATAAATCTTTAAAAATTTATCCTTGAACCTATTTTATTGAATTCTTATATCATTGTTATCATCATCATGTTTATAATATGTTGAAAGTCATCTGTGGCATGTAGTGCATAGATGGACTTGGTATGATTATGACTAGGGATTATTCGGTATAATCATGACCGTAATGTTACAAATGATGTGGTAAAAGTCCTCATTGGCCCGTAGTGCATTGATGGACAGTTGTTGGCATGATCATGACCATTGATGAAAACACGAATATCCTTGGCCCGTAGTGCATGGATAATTTGTGGTCGTGATACTAATGAATATCCTTGGCCGTAGTGCAGGGATGATGTGGATTATTTATTAAGTTGAGTCTCAGCGATAAAAATGATGAAAAACCTTTTTAAATCATAGAAGATAGTAGATTTTATTCTCTACTTGACTCTTCTAATGGATTGATTGTTCCGCTGCAGTTAAACTTGATGTTTGTTATATTTTATCAGTTTAACACTGTTGAAGGCTAACGATAACTTATTCTGCTTTATCTTAGTTATAATATTTCTTACTAGGCTAGTTGAGCTCATCCTTTTGCTTTCATTGTCCTCTTCTGGAAATGAGAACGTAACCGGGACTAGTCTGGGAATAGAGTGACGGTCCAGATGATAGCATTAATAGTCCTCATTATTCTATGAAATAGTATGATAATAATTGTATTGAGGACTCCATTTGAGTTGAATACTTTCTAGAAGACAATATTCATTTTAAAACTCTCAGTTTATGTTTTGTCGTATTTTACACGACAGTTGTATTATTAAGTTGTATTTGAATTTTATACCATGTATTTGACGACTCAAGATTGGTGATGTATACCTATTTTGGGGGCGTCACAGTTGGTATCAAAGCTTAGGGATATGATCACTGGCTAAGATGTGAGACTAAAACTAGGAGGGGAGAGACGGGGAATTCCTTCGCTAGTATGACCTACCTAAGTTTATTTAGTATTTAATTGGTCGGTCAGAGTATAGAGATAATATGTTGCATGTCAATTAACCCTTGTTTTGTGGTAGTATTTGAAAATGACATCTAAGAATGTTGAGAATAGCAATGGAGCACAGGAGACCGTTGAGTCTCCACAGATCAACAATCAGGATAATGTGCATCAGGATGCCGACAATCCTCATGCAAACAACAATACTGACCAAATGATGAACGATGGAATGTTCAGAGGCTTTATACAATTAATGCAACATCAGGCGAGAGCAGCTCCTGTCCAAAATATAGGTGGAAACACTGGAAACTCTCGGACGGTCACCGCTAAACAGTTCAAGGAGCTGGGACCACCAGAGTTTATTGGAGAGCCAAAACCACTTAAGGCAGAAGCGTGGATAGAGCAAATCACCAAGATATTTGATGTCTTGAGATGATCCGATGAGCAAAAGGTTCCCTTTGCCACCTTTATGTTGCGAGGAGAGGCAGATTACTGGTGGGAATTGGTAAAGCGTACTCAACCTGCCGCACTGAAGATGTCTTGGGAGAAGTTCTAAGAACTATTCAACGACAAGTACTTTCTCGGAAGTATTCGTCACATGAAAGAAGTAGAGTTCATCAAGTTGGAGCAAAATAATATGACCGTATCACAGTGCGAAGGTAAGTTTACCGAGTTGTCCCGGTTTGCGTCTCACTTGGTTGATAATGAGGAAAGAATGACGCGGATGTTTTTAAGAGGTTTGAAACTCGAGATACTTCAATATCTAATTTCTCATAAACTGTGTTTGTATTCAGATGTTGTAAATAGGGCTCAGTTATTGGAGCGCGATAAAGAGTCAACCCAACCAAGATAAAGCAGCAGGCAAAATGATAATACCAGTGGTAGCAGTCATCGAAGCGGTGACAACAAACGTGGAGGGAATCAACATACCAAAAATGGGAACCATTTCGGTAGTAATCATGGGCAAGATAATAAAAGTGGACATTTCAAGAAAAGAAGATTCAACAATGATGGAAAGACGTCAGCACCAACACCCGTTGTTAAGGAAGGAGAACGACCACCTATCATATGCTTTAAATGTGGAGGGGAGGGGCACATCAGTCCAAACTGTGCGCATCAGTCCAAAACGTGTTACAATTGTGGAAGAGAAGGTCACCTAGCTAAATTTTGTCGTACAGGGAAGCCAAGTCCAGTTGGAACGGTGACACCAAATGCCGTCCCAGACAAGTCAAAGCCAGTAGTGCAAGGGAGAGCGTTTGTTGTGACATCCCAGAAAGTAAGGAACCCGAACGAGGTTATCACGGGTAATCTTATCATAAACTCTAGTGAAGTCTATACCTTATTTGATATCGGTTCTACCCATTCTTTTATTTCTCCTACTTGCGTTCAACGTTTAAATTTGACTCCAGAGAAATTAGACTTTGACTTATCTGTGGAAACTTCGTTAGGTGAAACCTTCATTACATCCACTATTTATAAGTCTTGTTCGGTTCAAATTGGTACCCTCACATTACCTGTTGATCTTATTTCATTGAAAATACTTGCATTTGACGTGATTCTAGGGATTGATTGGTTAACTACTCATCATGCAAAAATTAATTATTTTCGTAAGGTTTTTAGCTTTCATATTCCTAACCAACCAATTATGCGAATTCAAGCAACCAAACCATTAAAATCAATCACTGTCATCTCAAGACATAAAGCTATTCATTTATTGAAAAATTGATGTCAAGCTTTCTTAGCTCGTGTCACGGATTTAAAAAAAAATACGTCAGTTTTGAATGATATTTCTATTGTTAATAAATTTCTTGACGTATTCCCTGAAGAACTTCCTGGCTTACCCCCAGAGCGAGAAATTGAATTTTGTATCGACCTTGAACATGGTACAAAACCCATTTCCAAAGCCCCATATCGAATGGCTCCTATTGAACTTCAAGAGTTAAAGACCTAATTGTAGGAATTGTTAGACATCAGTTTCATTCGTCCTATTACGTCTCCTTGGGGTGCTCCTGTTCTATTCGTGAAGAAGAAAGATGGGAGTACGCGACTTTGTATTGATTATCGGGAGCTGAATCATGTCACCATCAAGAATAGGTACCCATTGCCACGTATTGATGAGTTGTTTGACCAGTTGCAAGGTGCCAAATTCTTTTTAAAGATCGATCTTCGTTCCGAATATCATCAGTTAAAGATTAGAACCGATGACATTCCAAAGACGACTTTCAGAACTCGGTACGGGCATTATAAATTCCTAGTCATGTATTTTGGATTGACTAATGCTCATGCTGCCTTCATGGATTTGATGAATCGAGTATTTAAGGAATATTTGGATCACTTTGTGGTCGTCTTTTTTGATGACATCCTCATATATTCCAAAAATCATGAAGATCATGAGCAACACTTAAGGCTGATACTCTAAAAGCTTCGTGAAAATAAGTTTTATGCCAAGTTGAAGAAATACGAGTTCTGGCTTGAGGAAGTAGCATTCATTGGGCATGTAGTATCAAGTCATGGAATATCTGTTGACCTGGCAAAGATTAAAGCAATACAAAGTTGGGAGCAACCTAAATCAGTGACCGAAGTACGTAGCTTTCTCGATTTAGCTGGTTATTATCGGAGATTCGTAGAAGGGTTTTCTCGAATCGCTACTCCATTAACTCAGCTGACTCGAAAATATATAAAATTTGGTTGGAGCGAGGAATGTGAGAAGAGTTTTTAAGAACTCAAGAGGAGACTCATTTTAGCACCTGTTCTGACAATACCATTTAGCTCGGAGGGATTTGTCATCTACAGTGATGCTTCGGGCAAATGGTTAGGATGTGTTCTCATGCAACATAGGAAAGTAATAGCCTATGCCTCTCGACAACTCAAAGAATATGAGAGGAATTATCCTACTCATGATCTAGAGTTGGAAGCTGTTGTCTTCGCACTTAAAATTTAGAGGCATTACTTGTATGGGGAGAAAGTGGAGATCTTTACGGATCATAAAAACCTCAAATATTTCTTCACCCAAAAGGAACTCAACATGCGACAATGATGTTGGCTTGAACTATTGAAATATTGTGATCATACCATTCAATACCATCCTGGTAAAGCAAACGTAGTAACTGACGCATTGAGTAGAAGATCATATGCGGGTACGAGTGCGATGATATCAAATATACGAGTAGAACTGACTTTAATCGATAAAGTTAAAGCTGCTCAAGCTACAGACCTGGAAATGATACGTACGAGGAAGAAAGTGCAAGAAGGTGCTATGCCAGAAGTAATAATCAATGAAGAATGAATACTTCGAGTCAACTCCAGACTTTGTGTTCCTAACGACCCTGATTTAAAGTATAAAATCATGATGGAGGCGCACAACACACCGTTTGTAATCCATCATGGGAGTACCAAAATGTATCATGATCTTCGACATACATTTTGGTGGAGCAATATGAAGAGAGAGATCGCGGGGTTTATCTCAAGGTGTCTAACTTGTCAACGAGTCAAGGCGAAGCATCAAGTACCAAAAGGTTCATTGCAACCACTTGAAATTCCATAATGGAAATGGGAGCACATTACCATGGATTTCGTTATCGGTCTTCCCAAGGTTTCTCAAGGCATAGATGTGATTTGGGTCATTGTTGATAGATTGACCAAGTCGGCTCATTTCTTACCTATACGAGAAACTTATGCACTTGAACGTCTTGCTCGTATGTACATAAACGATATTGTAAGATTGCATGGTATGCCCGTATCCATAGTTTCTAATCAAGACTCAAGATTCACTTCAAGATTTTGGGTTAGTTTGCAAAAAGCTATGGGCACGGATTTACGATTTAGTTTGGCTTATCATCCTCAAACGGACGGGCAGTCAGAGAGGACTGTTCAAACTCTTGAAGATCTATTAAGACTTTGTGTCCTTGACTTCAAGGGAAGTTGGGACAAGTTCTTACCATTGGTGAAATTTTTCTACAACAACAGTTATCAAGCAAGTATTGGCATGGCTCCATTTGAGGCATTGCATGGGAGAAAGTGTCGTTCTCCAGTATGCTGGGATGAGGTGGGTGAAGCAACGTTGTTGGAACCGGAGTTGGTACGTATGACTACGGAAAAGATTCAAACGATCCGACAACGTATAAAAACCTCTCAAGATCGACAAAAGAGTTATGCTGATCTTCATCGAAAGGACGTGGAATTCAATATTGGAGAACATGTGTTGTTATGTGTTGCTCCATGGAAAGGAGTTGCGAGATTTAGAAAGCGAGAGAAGCTCAATCCTCGATTCATTGGCCCATTTTTAATCCCTCAACGAGTAGGAACTGTGGCATATAGACTCGCCTTACCACCAAGTATACTCGTGTTAATAATATTTTTCACTTATCTATGTTACGTAAATATGTGAAAGACTCGAACCACATTATTGAGTTAGAACCGGATGAAATAGCTGAAGATTTAACGTATGAAGAGGTTCCTGTTAAAATCTTGGATAAGAAGGAGCATATTTTATGCTCCAAGGTTATACCTCAAGTCAAAGTTTTGTGGAGAAACCATGATGTTGAGGAAATAACCTAGGAGTTAGAATCTGAAATGAAATCAAGGTATCCTCACCTATTCATCATACCAGGTATGTACCCTAATTTCGAGGGCGAAATTTCATAAGAAAATGAGGTTGTAAGACCCCAACTTTTATGAATAAAGATGAATTTTCTATAAATATCATTTTTGAATATTATGGAGTGAATTTGATATAATGTTATAGTTGTGGGTAATATTTATAAATTTTGCAAAGTACGCAAGTTGTTATATAATATTCGATTGGTCGGGGAATATTCATTTTAACAGGGAATATTCGTACAACAGCACAATCATTGGTGGAGCCCACAACGGAATTATTGTCGGATTGAGAAAACGATAAAATATCTTTTTATAAAATAACGACAAAAGTTTTACCATTAACTGTTGAATTACCCGTTGATAAAAATACAATAATACGTGTGATTGTATAGTAGCACACAGTATTTTACAGTATCTTTGATTATTGATTCTTACGTAAGAAGGCACTACTCAATAATTGTTACAGTAATTATTGTTCAATATTTTATTTTATTGATTCAATAATTGCTGCGTTGATATTATATATTATTGTTGTTTCAATAATTATCAATGCACAATATTTCTCATTATCAGATCAATAATTCATGTTATTTAATTAATATTATTAGATAATATTATTGGCAATGTCTAAGGAAGTTATGTCTAGGAAAGGGGTTTGGTCACCTAATTGCGCGCCAGTAAGGAGAAATTCTTATCGAAAAGCCCCCTCTTTCCTAGGAACGACCTAGTTGTCATAATTGTGATTTTGTAATATTATTTATGAATAATTAATTATTGATTTATATGATAAAAAAATATTTATTTTGTGTGGATATAAATGAAGGAATTTTTGCATGAATTATTTGTTGAAAGTTTGACAATTATTTTTCTCCGATAAAATATTCATACAAATATATTATTATAATATTACGATTTTGTTTATAATTTAAATGGTAATATTGTAAGACCCCAACTTTTTGAATAAAGATTAAATTTTCTTGAAATATAATTTTGAATATTATGGTGTGGATTTGATATAATGTTATAGTTGTGGGTAATATTTACAAATTTTACAAAGTACGCAAGTTGTTATATAATATTGGATTGGTCGGGGAATATTCGTTTTAACAGGAAATATTCGTACAACGACACAATCATTGGTGGACCCCCCATAACAGAATTATTGTCGGATTGAGAAAACGACAAAAATACTTTATGAAAATAAAGGCGGAAGTTTTACCGTTAACTGTTGAACTACCCAGTAGTAAAAATACAGTAATACGCGTGGTTGCATAGTAGCACACGGTATTGATTATTGATGCTTACGTGAGAAGTCACTCAGTTATACTCAATTATTGTTACAGTAATTGCTGCATCATATCTCTCATATTATTGATTCGATTATTGTCATAGTATCATCTGCATAATATATTATTTTATTAAATCAATAATTGAGACGACAAAGTTATTCATATTATTAAATTTCAATATTTACAATGTCTAGAAGTTCTGTCAAGGAGAGGTTTGGTCACCTAATTGCGCGCCAATAGGTAGAACCTTATTGCAAAGCCCCCTCTTTCCTGGGAATGACCTGGTTGATAAATATTGTGAGTTATAATATTAATGATGAATGTTATTAAAATTAAAGTTGTGTTCGGAGTTGAATTTGGAGACGCGGACGTGATATTTGAGTCCGGAACGATGAAATTAGTAAAAATAGTGTATAAACACAAAATTTTTCGGAATTCACTATTTGGTCAAAAAGTCAACAGTTGACTTTTTTAGGAAAAGTCAAACTTCAAAATTTCAAAATTTATATTTTTGATAAAAATGGTTTCATTGTGCTGGAATTATTTGTGTTAGTGAAAATCGACAATTATTTCGATAATAATTGATGTCTGGAGGTTATATTGACTAATCGGGTATTTAACCAGATAAATGAGCAATTGATTGCTATTATTTCACATGATTATAACTATTTGTTCACATGTGTATACTATTATTTCACATTCTTGTTACTATTAGGGGAGTTGGTGCAAGATTGATAATACTTACATGACTAAGTTAAAAATGGAGGTATATATAGAGGTACTATACTGTAATTCGTATTTTCACAAGTCTAGAACTATTGATTCACATAATTTACTATTGAATTACATTATTTACTATTAGGGGAGGTGGTGCAAGTTTGATAATACTTCCATGACTAAATTAAAAATAAAGGAAAAGTTGGAGGTATTGTACTAAAAATTTTCGAGTCTCAAAACGTGCAATTATCAAAACTATATTTTTCTATAAATAGAAGATCATTCTTCCTTCATTTCTCACCAATTCACAAAAGCTTTAGAGCGATTATTATATAGAGACATTATAGAAAGAAGAAGAGAAGTCTGCTACCTCACTATTCGAGTATCCAATTTTTCTACAGGTAGGGAGTATTATTTCTTTCTTATCTATGAAGAGAACTTCTGTTATTCCATTCTTTATTATTCTATTGGAATAACCTGTATACGCGGGCTAACCTATACTTGGTGAAATTCTTCTGTTGTTTCATTCTTTATCATTCTGTTGGAACATCCTGTCTGTGCGTTCTACGCCGGACCTGGTTCTGTCTTTATTATTCTGTTGGAATATCCTGTCTATGCATTTTACGCCAGACCTGATTCCGTCTTTATTATTCTGTTGGAATATCCTGTCTGTGCGTTCTACATCGGACCTGATTCCGTCTTTATTATTCTGTTGGAATATCCTGTCTGTGCGTTTTACGCCGGACCTGATTCCGTTATTTATTATTCTGTTGGAATAACCTGCATGTGCGGTCTATCGCATGCCTGGTGATTTGTTTTGTTATTCTATTCCTTATTATACTCAGTTGGTTAAAGTTTTGACTTCTATACTCTATGAAATTAGTGGAATATCCTTGATATTTGCGCTTCATCCAGTATCTTTTCATAGAAATATTCTTCTGAGCATTCTTGAATTATAATCTACAAAGCAGTATCATGTTGACAATTTGGACGTTATTAGTTCCTGGATAAAATAATTCTTGAACTTGTTTTATTGAATTCTTATATCATTGTCATCATCATCATGTTTATATTTTGTTGAAAGTCATTTGTGGCCTATAGTGCATAGATGGACTTGGTATGATTATGACCAGGGATTATTCGGTGTAATCATGACCGTAATGTTACAAATGATGTGGTAAAAGTCCTCATTGGCCCGTAGTGCATTGATGGACAGTTGTTGGCATGATTATGACCATTATTGAATACACAAATATTCTTGGCCTGTAGTGCATGGATAATTGTGGTCGTGATACTAAAGAATATCCTTGGTCGTAGTGCAGGGGTGATTCGATGATGTGGATTATTTATTAAGTTGAGTCTCAACGATAAAAGTGATGAAAAACCTTTTAAATCATAAAAGATAGTAGATTTTATTCTCTGCTTGACTCTTTTAATGGATTGCTTGTTCCGCTGCAGTTAAACTTGATGGTTGTTATATTGTATCAGTTTAACACTGTTGAAGGCTAACGATAATATATTCTGCATTATCTTAGTCATAATATTTCCTACTAGGCTAGTTGAGCTCACCCTTTTACTTTTATTCTTCTCTTCAGGAAATGAGAACGTATCAGGGACTAGTCGGGGAACGGAGTGATGGACTAGATGATAGCATTAGTAGTCCTCACTATTCAGTGAAATAGTGGAAAATAATTGTAATAATATTGAATTTGAGTTTGTATATTGTCTAGACGATAATATTTGTATTAAAACTCACAGCTTATGTTTTGTCGTACTTTACACGACAGTTGTATAATTAAGTTGTATTTGTATTCTATACCATGTATTTGGCTACTCAGAATAGGTGATGTATACCTATTTTGGGGGCGTCACAGTTGGTATCAAAGCTTAGGGATATGATCCCTGGCTAAGATGTGAGACTAGAACTAAGAGGGGAGAGACGGGGAATTCCTTCGCTACTATGACCTACCTAAGTTTATTTGGTATTTAATTGGTCAGTCAGAGTGTAGGGATAATATGTTTCATGTCAATTAACCCTTGTTTTGTGGTAGTATTTGAAAATGCCATCTGAGAATGTTGAGAAAATCAATGGAGCACAGGAGACCGTTGAGTCTCCACAGATCAATAACCAGGACAATGTGCATCAAAAAGGCGACAATCCTCATGCAAACAACAACACTGACCAAATGATGAGTGATGGAATGTTTCGAGGCTTCATTCAATTCATGCAACATCAGGCGAGAGCGACTCCTATCCAAAATGCAGGTGGAAACACTGGAAACTCTCGGACGATCACCGCCAAACAGTTCAAGGAGCTGGGACAACCGGAGTTTATTGGAGAGGCAAAACCACTTAAGGCAGAAGCATGGATAAAGCATATAACCAAGATATTTGATGTCTTAGGATGCTCTAAGGAACAAAAGGTTCTCTTCACCACCTTTATGTTACGTGAAGAGGCAAATTACTGGTGGGAATTTGTAAAACGTACCCAGCCTGACGCACTCAAGATGTCTTGGGAGAAGTTCTAAGAGCTATTCAACGACAAGTACTTTCCCGAAATTATTCGTCACATGAAGGAGGTGGAGTTTATCAAGTTGGAACAAAACAATATGACCGTGTCGCAATACGAGGCTAAATTTTCAGAGTTATCCCGGTTTGCATCCCATTTGGTTGATAATGAGGAGCGAATGACCCGAATGTTTTTAAGAGTTTTGAAACCGGAGATACGGCAATATCTTATTTCTCATAAACTGTGTTTGTATTCAGATATTGTAAATAGGGCTCAGTTGTTGGAGCGCGATAACGAGTCAACGCAACCAAGAGAAAGCAGCCGACAGAATGAAAATACCAGTGGTAACAGTCATCGAAGCGGTGACAACAAACGTGGAGGGAATCAACATGCCAGAAATGGTAACCACTTCGGTGGTAATCATAGTCAAGACAATAAAAATGGACATTTCAAGAAAAAGAGATTCAACAATGATGGAAAGACGTCAGCACCAGCACCCGTTGTTAAGGAAGGAGAACGACCACCTATCATATGCTTCAAATGCGGAGGAGAGAGACACATCAGTCCAAACTGTGTGATGTCGTCCAAAGCATTTTATAATTGTGGAAGAAAAGGTCACTTAGCTCGATTTTGTCGTTCACCGAAGACAAATTCAGCTAGGATGGAGGCACCAAAGGACGTCCCAGAAAAGTCAAAGCCAGTAGTGCAAGGGAGAGCGTTTGTTGTGACATCCCAGAAAGTAAGGAACCCGAACGAGGTTATCACGGGTAATCTTATCATAAACTCTAGTGAAGTCTATACCTTATTTGATACCGGTTCTACCCATTCTTTTATTTCTCCTACTTGCGCTCAACGTTTAAATTTGACTCTGGAGAAATTAGACTTTGACTTATCTATTGAAACTCCATTAGAAGAAACCTTCATTACATCCACTGTTTATAAGTCTTGTTTGATTCAAATCGGTAACCGCACGTTACCTGTCGATCTTATCTCCTTAAAAATAATTGCATTTGACGTGATTCTAGGGATTGATTAGTTAACTACTCATTATGTTAAAATTGATTTTTTTCGTAAGGTTGTTAGCTTTCATATTCTTAAAATCAATCACGATCATCTCAAGCCATAAAGCTATTCATTTATTGAAAAACGGATGTCAAGCTTTCTTAGCTCATGTCACGGATTTAAACAAAAATACGTCAGATCTGAAGGATATTTCTATTGTTAATAAATTTCCTGACGTATTCCCTGAAGAACTTCCTGGCCTACCCCCAGAGCGTGAAGTTGAATTTTGTATCGACCTTGAACCCGGTACAAACCCATTTCCAAAGCCCCATATCGAATAGCTCCTATTGAACTTCAGGAGTTAAAGACCCATTTACAGGAATTGTTAGACATTGGTTTCATTCGTCCTAGTACATCTCCTTGGGGTTCTCCTATTCTATTCGTGAAGAAGAAAGATGAGAGTATGCGACTTTGTATTGATTATCGGGAGTTGAATCATGTCACCATCAAAAATAGGTACCCATTGCCACGTATTGATGACCTGTTTGATCAGTTACAAGGAGCATAATTTTTTTCAAAGATCGATCTTCGTTCTGGATATCATCAACTGAAGGTTAAAACTGTGGATATTCCAAAGACTGCCTTTAGAACTCGGTACGGGCATTATGAATTCTTAGTCATGTCTTTTGGATTGACTAATGCTCCTGCTACCTTCATGGATATGATGAACCGAGTATTCAAGGAATATTTGGATCACTTTGTGGTCGTTTTTATTGATGACATCCTTATTTATTCCAAAATCCGTGAAGATCATGAGCAACACTTGAGGTTGATACTCTAAAAAGCTTCGTGAATATAAGCTTTATGCCAAGTTAAAGAAATGTGAGTTCTGACTTGAGGAAGTAGCATTCCTTGGGCACGTAGTATCAAGTCATGGAATATCCGTTGACCCAACAAAGATTGAAGCTATTCAAAGCTGGGAGCAACCCAAATCAGTGACCAAAGTACGTAGCTTTCTCGATTTAGCTGGTTATTATCGGAGATTCGTGGAAGGATTTTCTCAAATCGCTACTCCATTAACTCAGCTGACTCGGAAAGATACAAAGTTCAGTTGGAGCGAGGATTGTGAGAAGAGTTTTCAAGAACTCAAAAGGAGACTCATTTCAGCACATGTTCTGACAATACCATCTGGTTCGGAGGGATTTGTCATCTACAGTGATGCTTCGGGCAAAGGGTTAGGATGTGTTCTCATGCAACATGGGAAAGTCATAGCCTATGCCTCAAGACAACTCAAAGAATATGAGAGGAATTATCCTACTCATGATCTAGAGTTGGCAGCTGT
This sequence comes from Panax japonicus, assembly GCA_020205505.1. Classification (NCBI taxonomy): domain Eukaryota; kingdom Viridiplantae; phylum Streptophyta; class Magnoliopsida; order Apiales; family Araliaceae; genus Panax; species Panax japonicus. The sequence goes on from CM035104.1 coordinate 5,657,358, forward strand.
TGTCTTTGCACTTAAAATTTGGAGGCATTACTTGTATGGAGAGAAAGTGGAGATCTTTACGGATCATAAAAGCCTCAAATATTTCTTCACTCAAAAGGAACTCAACATGCGACAACGACGTTGGCTGGAACTGTTAAAAGATTATAATCATACCATCCAATACCATCCTGGAAAAGTGAATGTGGTAGCTGACGCATTGAGTAGAAGATCATATGCGGGTACGAGTGCAATATTCACAACACAAAAGCCCATTTTGTGTGACTTGCAAAGGATGAAGATAGAGTTAAAGACTCCAGGGACCCATGTGATGATGGCGAATATATGAGTAGAACCGACTTTAATTGATAAAGTTAAAGTTGCTCAAGTTATAGATCCGGAGCTGATACGTATGAGGAAGAAAGTGCAAGAAGGTACTATGCCAGTAACAAGAATCGATGAAGAAGGAATACTTCGAGTCAACTCCAGACTTTGTGTTCCTAACGACCCTGATTTAAAGTATAAAATCATGATGGAGGCGTACAACACACCATTTGCAATCCATACTGGGAGTACCAAAATGTATCGTGATCTTCGTCATACATTTTGGTGGAACAATATAAAGAGAGAGATAGCGTTATTTATCTCAAGGTGTCTAATTTGTCAACGAGTTAAATCGGAGCATCAAGTACCATAAGGTCCATTGCAACCACTTGAAATTCTAGAATGGAAGTGGGAGCACATTACCATGGATTTCGTTACCGGTCTTCCCAAAGTTTCTCAAGGCATAGATGCGATTTGGGTCATTATTGATAGATTGACCAAGTCTGCTCATTTCTTACCGATACTAGAAACTTATACACTTGAACGTCTTACTCGTATGTACATAAACGAGGTTGTAAGATTGCATGGTATGCCAGTATCCATAGTTTTTGATCGAGACCCAAGATTTACTTCAATATTTTGGGTTAGTTTACAAAAAGCTATGGACACAAATTTACGATTTAGCTTGGCATATCATCCTGAGACGAACGGGCAGTCGGAGAGGACGATTCAAACTCTTGAAGATCTATTAAGACTTTGTGTCCTTGACTTCAAGGGAAGTTGGGAAAAGTTCTTACCATTGGTGGAGTTTTCCTACAATAACAGTTATCAAGCAAGTATTGGCATGGCTCCATTCGAGGCGTTGTATGGAAGAAAGTGTCGTTCTCCAGTATGTTGGGATGAGGTGGGTGAAGCAACATTGTTTGGACCAAAGTTGGTATGTATGACTACGAAAAAGATTCAAATGATCCGACAACGTATAAAAACCTCACAAGATCAACAAAAGAGTTATGCTGATCTTCATCGAAAGGATGTAGAATTCGATATTGGAGATCATGTGTTGTTACGTGTTGCTCCATGGAAAGAAGTTACAAGATTTGGAAAGAGATTGAAGCTCAATCCTCGATTCATCCGCCCATTTTTAATCCTCGATCGAGTAGGAGTTGTGGCCTATAGACTCGCTTTACCGCCAAGTATGTCTCGTGTTCATAACGTTTTTCAAATATCCATGTTACGTAAATATATGAAAGACCCGAACCACATTATTGAGTTAGAACCAGATGAAATAGTGGAAGATTTGACATATGAAGAGGTTCCTGTTCAAATCTTGGATAAGAAGGAACATATTCTACGCTCCAAGGTTCTATCTCAAGTCAAAGTTTTGTCTAGAAACCACGATGTTGAGGAAATGACCTGGGAGTTAGAATCTGAAATGAAATCAAAGTATCCTCACCTCTTCGACATACAAGGTACGCACCCTAATTTCGAGGACGAAATTTCATAAGAAAGGGAGGTTGTAAGACCCCAACTTTTTGAATAAAGATTAAATTTTCTCGAAATATATTTTTGAATATTATGGTGTGGATTTGATATAATGTTATAGTTGTGGATAATATTTACAAATTTTGCAAAGTATGCAAGTTGTTATATAATATTCGATTGGTTGGGGAATATTCGTACAACGGCACAATCATTGGTGGACCCCCCACAACGGAATTATTGTCGGATTGAGAAAACAAAATAAAATAATTTATGAAAATAACGGCGAAAGTTTTACCGTTAACTGTTGAACTACCCAGTAGTAAAAATACAGTAATGCGCGTGGTTGCATAGTAGCACACAGTATTGATTATTGATGCTTACGTGAGAAGTCACTCAGTTATACTCAATTATTGCTACAGTAATTACTGCATCATATCTCTCATATTATTGATTCGATTATTGTCATAGTATCGTCTGCATAATATGTTATTTTATTAAATCAATAATTGAGACGACGAAGTTATTCATATTATTAAATTGCAATATTTACAATATTTAGAAGTTCTATCAAGGAGAGATTTGGTCACCTAATTGCGCGGCGCCAATAGGGAGAAATCCTTATTGGAAAGCCCCCTCTTTCCTGGGAACAACCTGGTTGATAAATATTGTGAGTTATAATATTAATAATGAATGTTATTAAAATTAAAGTTGTGTTCGGAGTTGAATTTTGAGACGCAGACGTGATATTTGAATCCAGAACGATGAAATTAGTAAAAATAGACTATAAACACAAAATTTTTCGGAATTCACTATTTGGTCAAAAAGTCAACAGTTGACTTTTTTAGGAAAAGTCAAACTTCGAAATTTCAGAATTTATATTTTTGATAAAATTGGTTTCATTGTGTTAGAATTATTTGTGTTAGTGAAAATCGACAATTATTTCGATAATAATTGATGTCTGGAGGTTATATTGACCAATCAGGTATTTAACCGGATAAATGAGCAATTGATTGCTATTATTTCACATGATTATAACTATTTGTTCACATGTATATACTATTATTTCACATTCTTGTTACTATTAGGGGAGTTGGTGCAAGATTGATAATACTTGCATGACTAAGTTAAAAATGGAGGTATAGATGGAGGTACTATACTGTAATTCATATTTTCACATGTCTAGAATTATTAATTCACATAATTTACTATTGAATCACATTATTTACTATTAGGGGAGGTGGTGCAAGTTTGATAATACTTCCATGACTAAATTAAAAATAAAGGAAAAGTTGGAGGTATTGTACTGAAATTTTTCGAGCCCCAAAACATGCAATTATCGAAACTATAATTTTCTATAAATAGAAGCTCATTCTTCTTTCATTTTTCACCAATTCACAAAAGCTTTAGAGCGATTATTATATAGAGAAATTATAGAAAGAAGAAGAGAAATCGGCTACCTCACTATTCCAGTATCCAATTTTTCTACAGGTAGGGAGTATTATTTCTTTCTTATCTATGAAGAGAACTTCTGTTATTCCATTCTTTATTATTCTATAGGAATAACCTGTATACACGGGCTAACCTATACTTGGTGAAATTCTTCTGTTGTTCCATTCTTTATCATTCTGTTGGAACATCCTGTCTGTGCGTTCTACGCCGGACCTGGTTCCGTCTTTATTATTCTGTTGGAATATCCTGTTTGTGCGTTTTACGCCGGGCCTGATTCCGTCTTTATTATTCTGTTGGGATATCCTTTCTGTGCGTTCTACACCGGACCTGATTCTGTCTTTATTATTCTGTTGGAATATCCTGCCTGTGCGTTTTACGCCGGACCTGATTTCGTCTTTATTATTATGTTGGAATATCATGTCTTTGCGTTTTACGCCGGACCTGATTCCGTTATTTATTATTCTATTGGAATAACCTGTCTGTGTAGTCTATCGCATGCTTGGTAATTTCTTTTGTTATTCCATTCCTTATTATACTCAGTTGGTTAAAGATTTGACTTCTATACTCTATGAAATTAGTGGAATATCCTTGATATTTGCGCTTCATCCAATATCTTTTCATGGAAATATTCTTCTGAGCATTCTTGAATTATACTATTCTTGATGTTGATTTTTTTTCATCCGATTTGTGCTATAAAAGGAGGGCAAACCTCCGTCCTAAATCACACCATTTTCAATATCAGAAATTCTTAATCTATAGTATTGTGAGTATTTTTCTTGAGTATAAGAATACTTTGAGAGTAATTTTTTTCTGCAAGATTTTCTCAGAATAATATCCGATATTCCAGTCAAATCCAGTTTCTACCAAGGTAAAGGATATTATTTTATTTCAATACTCGTAAGAAATATTTTTTTTTTCATACTCCATAGAATGGAAGTGATATTATTTCATTTCAGATTCCTAAATTTAAACTTACTATGGTAAGTATGGCTTTTATACTCCATGAAAGTAGTAAAATATCCTTGATATTTGCGCTTCATCCAGTATGTTTTCATGGAAATATTATTCTGAGCATTCTTGATAAGTTTTAACTTTTTCATGCCGTAGTACTATTCACGGGGTTACTATTCCCAAAGTTACTATTCACTCAGTTACTATTCACCCGGGGTACTATTCATGACAAAAACTGATTACTTTTCGGTCCAAATCATTTTTGATACAATATTATTCTTGAATTTTACTCCACAAAGCAGTATCATGTTGACAATTTGGACGTTATTAATTTCTGGATAAATTAAATTATAAATCTTTAAAAATTTATCCTTAAACTTGTTTTTATTGAATTCTTATATCATTGTCATCATCCTCATGTTTATAATATGTTGAAAGTCATCTATGGCCTGTAGTGCATAGATGAACTTGGTATGATTATGACCAGGGATTATTCGATATAATCATGACCGTAATGTTATAAATGATGTGGTAAAAGTCCTCATTGACCCGTAGTGCATTGATGGACAGTTGTTGGCATGATCATGACCATTGATGAAAACATGAATATCCTTGGCCCATAGTGCATGGATAATTTGTGGTCGTGATACTAATGAATATCCTTGGTCGTAGTGCAGGGATGATGTGGATTATTTATTAAGCTGAGTCTCAGCGATAAAAATGATGAAAAACCTTTTAAATCATAGAAAATAGTAGATTTTAATCTCTACTTGACTCTTCTAATGGATTGCGTGTTCCGCTGTAGTTAAACTTGTTGTTTGTTATATTTTATCAGTTTAACACTGTTGAAGGCTAACGATAAATTATTCTGCATTATCTTAGTCATAATATTTCTTACTGGGCTAGTTGAGCTCACCCTGTTGCTTTCATTGTCCACTTCAGGAAATGAAAACGTAGCCGGGACTAGTCGGGGAACAGAGTAACGGTCCAGATGATAGCATTAGTAGTCCTCACTATTCTATGAAATAGTGTGATAATAATTGTATTGAGGACTCTATTTGAGTTGAATACTGCCTAGAAGACAATATTCGTTTTAAAACTCTAAGTTTATGTTTTGTCGCATTTTACACGACAGTTGTATTATTAAGTTGTATTTGAATTTTGTACCATGTATTTGACGACTCAAGATGGGTGATGTATACCTATTTTGGGGGCGTCACATGATCTGCTACAGAAATCGATGCAAATGTTATATGTAGTAATTATATTGAAAAGTGAATTTGAGATGTATGGATAGTTTGATATTATTGGGATGTAAACGTATTATACGGTATTAATATTCTTTGTAATTGGTATATTTTGAATTTGAGATGTATGTATAGTAATATTATTTGTAATTTGTATATTTGAATGTTTGATACATTTTGGCTTTAAATATATGACACCTTCTAAACGTTGTATAAATGTGTTTAAACGTTGTCTGATGTATCAAACCACGACATTTTATGCTAGAAAACGTTGTGGAATCATATCATCTACAACATTTTCAAGCATCCAAGAATTTATGGAAAACAAATATACAACGTTTTTTAAGAAAAAAAAAACGTTGTGTAATGTGTCAAACTACAACGTTTTAAAAACGTTGTATAAAGGTGTGAAATAGACAACACCCTTAAATACGACGTTTCTGTAAGACCTTCTACAACATTTTTTTACACGTTATCTATTTATTGTTTTGTAGAAGTGTGTTGTCGATGGACAAATTGAAAAACCATTGATAGAATGTTGTTGATGGACAAGTTTAAAACCATCATTAGTAAATGGATTAAAAATTATGTTAATAACGAAGTTGTGGCGAAAATTTAGTAAAAAGCATTAATCATTGAAATTTTGGTACTAAATAAACATTCTTTACTGTCAAAAACATAGGACCGGCGTTGTGGCGCCTTGGTCCTTTGTTTCTGAGGCGCGACGGAACGTATTTTCGAGCTCATGGTAACTAGGTGGGAATTTATTACGACAGAAGATCAGGAAGAGGTAGTCTTACCTATAGAGATCACTGTTAAAATAGCTGAAAGAGAATTAAATATCCTTGAAAAAAATAAAGGGGCAACGGTTCAACCTGTTGAGTCCATGATAACTAGGTGGGAATTTATTACGACATAAGATCATGCAGAGATAATCTTATTTACTGAGATCACTATTAAATCCCTTAGAGTGTTAGAACAAAACAATGTTCTAACATGTGATTATCTTGATTAATTAAAAGCCAACTTAGTAGACTTGGATGACAAGACATGTGAAGCCCTAACCAATCTAAAGGTGGAGATAAAGGCAAAGTGACAAAATGGTATAATAAAAAAAGAAAATTTTAAGTCTTTCCAACTTGTCGAATTGGTCTGGAAAGTAAAGTTCAACCGCTTTCAATCTGTCGAATTGGTTTGGAAGGTAAAGTTTAAGTCCTTCCAACCTAGCGAATTAGTTTGGAAGGTCATTTTGTCTTTGGAAATTAAATCCCTTAAATTAGGAAAATGATCTTCTACTTGGGAAGAATCGTTTAAAGTTCATCAAGTCCTTAAAGGTGGAGCCTATATAATTGGTTCTATGAAAGAGGATATCCATCAAAAGTTCATCAAAGGAAAGTACTTAAAAATTTACTATTCAAATACGTGGGATACATATGAAATTCGGATACACATGTCGAATAACTAATTTACCAAACAAAAGTAGATGTTTACCACACAAATGGACATAACCTAAAAACTTTTACATAAAAAGAAGAGTACTTATATGAAGTCCTAACTACAGCTGTTAAATACTTGCCTAAATAAATCAAGTAAACCAAAATGTTAGTACCTGCATTTATGTGTTCCTCTATTTGATTTGATGATGACAATATTATTAATGTATATTTATATAAACAAGTATGTTTTATAAAATCCTTAAAATAATTATGTGTAAAACGACTTAGTTAGGGATCAAATTTTTTAGGTTGATCATAAATCGTAGAGTATAGCCTTGTAAATAAATACTTCTAATAGCTGAAGTAGATAATTCATTGAGTAAAGACTGGGCTTACTTTAAGATCGCAGAGTAAAGAAGTGAAGTATTCAACAGATCATAGCGACACATTACAGAGTCACTGCAATTCTTAAGACATAAAATCATTTAGTAAAGCTACTCAACGATCACAGGACCAACTCTACATTTTCTCACTAAAGGTAATTCAACCAAAAATGTAGAGTACATATTTCTAACATGACAGTAGCAGGTTTATGACAAATGTTATAAACCTTAACACACATTCCTCAAAGATGATCTACAAGTGTGTTAACGATAAGGATAAAGAAGACAACACAGCTTTTTGCAACATCTATATGAGCAAAAGACAAAGACATGTGTCTGCTGCTGTACCAAACATAATACTCTCCAAAGAGACGGCTTGTGGTTCAATAGATAACTATTAAAGGTCAAAGGAATCGCAATTTGACAAGTGTCCTAGGTAAATTGAACCAACGATAACAATCTAACGGGAAAATCCCAATAAGACACTATAAAAGGATTGATGTCACAACATTGAAACCAATAATTCGATAAGTGTAGCGAAATTATACGATCCATCCCAAATCAATTCATCACCACTACAGCGCGCACCTGTGTAGACCGGCCCAATAAGCATGTTGGACCACCTACTTACCTAAAAGGTTAACCTATCAGGTTGAGGCTCTACCATACTTATTAACTCATCTACACTCTTAAATTTATCCAATGTGGGATTCATGTGAAATATCCCAATAATCTCCACCTTCTCACTTGAATACCCATCACAAGTATCATACTAGAGTATTCACCATTAAGCACACTTTCTTTGAATATTTCAAGTACCATACTTATTAAACTCATCTACACTCTTGAATTTATCCAATGTGAGATTCATGTGAAATATCCCAACAATCTCCAACTTTTCACTTGAATACCCATCACAAGTATCATACTAGAGTATTCACCATTAAGCACACCTTCTTTGAATCTTTCAAGAGCTCTGCTAGACTCTAATACTACTTCACCACGCTAGAGCCAAACATGTCTCAGTAATTTCCTAGAGCCATCCTGAGCCCTGCTCCACCCGATTCAAATCATACTTCACCTTTGAGTCCTTCAAGAGCTTTGTTCGACTCTAATATTACTCCACCACGCCCGGGACAAACGTGTCTCAACAAATCCATACTTATTAAACTCATCTACACTCTTGAATTTATCCAATGTGGGATTCATGTGAAATATCCCAACAATCTCCAACTTTTCACTTGAATACCCATCACAAGTATCATACTAGAGTATTCACCATTAAGCACTCCTTCTTTGAATCTTTCAAGAGCTCTGCTAGACTCTAATACTACTTCACAACGCTAGAGCCAAACATGTCTTAGTAATTTCCTAGAGCCATCCCGAGCCCTGCTCCACCCGATTCAAATCATACTTCACCTTTGAGTCCTTCAAGAGCTTTGCTCGACTCTAATATTACTCCACCACGCCCGGGACAAACGTGTCTCAACAAACTTCCATAGAGCCATCATAAGCCCACTCCACCCGACTCAAATCATCCAGTGCTCCACCTGATTCAACTCTATTTTTCACCTTAGAGTTGTTCTTGGGCCCATCGAACCATGAGCTCTGATACCATTTTGTAGCGAAATTGTAAGATCTACCCCAGATCAATTCATCACCACTGCAGTGCGCACTTGTGTAGACCGGATCAATAAACATGTTGGACCACCTCATTACCTAAAAGGTTAACCTATTAGATTGAGGCTCTACCATACTTATTAACCTATCTACACTCTTGAATTTATCCAATGTGAGATTAATCTGAAATATCCCAACAATAAGCATCAAGCATTCAAAGTTGAAGTATTCGTAAAGCTCCACTCTACGATTTACAAGAAAGACAATCATAAAGCAACTTAGCAGCAACTCAAACTACAATCATTTCTTTGTATTTTTAGATCTTTTGTGATCTCTTATATACCAAGTATGTGTGACTTGAAGGAATATTTGTCAATCATTGTTGTAATTGTTCTTAGTGAACTAAGGTTTTTGTAACGTCATCCATACTTAATGAATCATCCTTACTTACTTGCGAAGTAGAAGAGAGAACTAAGAGAATTTTGTTCTTCGAACATCTTAAAATCATTATGTTATTACTTTTTTACATTTAACTTTTCTGCACTTTACGATTCTACCACTCTACACTGTCTCTATGACTAATTTCTACACTTGCACTAAATTTAAAACTGTGGATTTTCTCTTTTATCTTTGTAGGAGGTTTTCAAATATATTCTACTGTGCTAAACTAAATAAATTAACTTGTTTAAATTATTTAATAATAAAACATTTCAAAATAAAAAGAAAATTTAAATACTTTATCCAACTCCCCTTCTAGATCTCTTTCGTGCATTTGGGAATAACACAAAATACTACTAGAAATAAGAAAGAGGAACTTAAACCATCTGTCAACTTCCTCGACAGGTTTAGGTTTCTTCCTCGGCAGGTTTAGATGTTAAATTTTAGTTCCTTTCTCGCGCCAAAATAAAGGCAGACTTATTATAAATTACATTTATCATATTAAATAAAAGGGACATGTGTTGAGTATAGGGGTGGGCAAATGGTTCGATTTTTTCGATTTTTAGACGAATCGGACCGGTCCGAATCGAACGGTTCGATATAAATATAAACCGGTCCGGTTCTGTACAAAAAAATCGGTATATACCGATTTTTCGGTACCGGTTTCGGTCCGGCACTTTTATGGTTCGGTATAAACCGGACCGGTATATACCGATTTTCTAATTTTTTATTATTAATAATAATAATAATAAAATATTGATTATAATAATAAAAATAAAAATAATAATAAAAATATTAATAATAATAAAAATAATAAAAATAATAAAAATAATAAAATAATAATAAAAATAATAATTTTATTAATTTCCGGTAAAAACCGGTACCACCGATTCGATATAACGGTCCAACCGGTTCCGGTATCGATACCGAAATTTGAATAATTTCGGTACCGGTTCGGTTCGGTCCGGTTTTTACCGGTTGTCCATCCCTAGTTGAGTACCCATGTTTTATCAATTTATTGATAAAATATATAAGTTAAATATATAAGTAAAAGGAAAAAAAACTTAAATGCCCTTTAAATTATTTATTAAGGGCATGGACCTTACTGCAAGAGGTGTGAGATAAAATTGAAGCAGAGAAGTTACACAACTTATCAGAAGGTGCAAAGTTAAAAATAATCGCATCAAGATCAGAAATCAACACACGTCTCAATCAACAAGAACATAACTCTTATTAGAGTTTTTATCTTAGGAGTAATTTGCTGTTTGTTTACCTCTATCTTAATAGACCACCTCTTATTTGCTAAGAGGATAAATGTTGTTTGTTTGTTTGTTTTTTTACGTTACCTCTTAATGCCTCTAAATAGTTGAGATAGAAAATCAAATCTAAATTATTCAGACATGTCTCTTAATGACTTTGTTATTTTTTAGATACAAATACCCTCTTCAATATTCTCAATTTTCAATATTACCAACATACCAAATCCAATCTCCGGTCTGTTTCTCAGGCCAAAAAAATCTCTTTTCCGGCGAGATTAATCATGGCCTTCTTGCTCACAATTCGATGAATCTGAGTAAGAACCTCAGCGAAGTACATCAAAGCAGATGATTTAATGGTGACCGAGTACATCAAAGCAGAACTGAGAAAAAAAAATTTACCCTGTCCTTTTCTGACACAAAAGAATGTGTATTTACCTCAATTACTTTCATTTGCTGCTGGTGTTGTTCTGCAGATGATTCAATGGCGTAGTGTAAAATTTATAGCTGCTGAACTAATTGTGTATGGAAGTTCTGGATTAAAACTCTTTCCATCTTCTATCTTGTTTTTGTTTTCTGTTGATCCAAACATAAAATGAGAAATCAGAGCCGCGAGGGCAAGGGCTAGGGCTAGGGTTAGGGCTAGGGCGAGGGCAAGGAGGAGGGAGGAGAGAGGAGGTGGGTGGGTCAAGGGCGGGGGAGGATAAGAGGGGTGGGATGGGGCGGGGAGGACCCGGATGGGAGAGGAGGAGGAAGGAGACTGAGAAGAAGAGGGTTAAAATAGTAAAAACATGTTATTCAGACATTTTGAAAAAATAATTATCAAACAACATTTTTTTATTTAGATACAATTCTATTTAAATACTCTATATTATTCAGATGTCTAAACTATTCAGATCTTAACAACTAATTTTATCAAACACAACCTAAGACTAAATATCTGTCGGCCATTGCTTTGTAAAGTAGGAGTAGCATAATTGTAGTTTTCTATAAACAATTTACATCCCCGAAAATTGTAATTTGTATAACTGTTCTAATTGTACCAGTTATTTTGTGTTCTTGAGTCTAAGACATCGAACACACAACTGTCTGATCCTTAATAAACAATTTTTATTATCAAATTGTTTATTGGTTAAAATAATTTTCCAACAATACCATAAAACTAATAGGTGTTTCGGGTGAGAATCGCATGAGAGAGGGAAAAAAAAGAGTCGATTAATTAACCTCTTAACTAATTGGAAACAGCTTCCTCGCATCTTTCTACTTCAAAGTCGTTCCCTGAAGCATCAGAAAAATCTGGAGCTTTTGGAAGAAGCCCAAGCAGTTTGAACATTTGTTGATCAGCATCAAAGTCGTTGTTTGGTGTTGTCAACAGCTTATCGCCAGTGAAAATGGAATTTGCGCCAGCAAGAAAGCACAAAGCCTGTTCGGGGATGGAGAATCGAACTCTGCCAGCAGATAGCCTGACCATTGCTTTTGGCATTGCAATACGGGCACTGGCAACCATCCGAATCATCTCCCATATTTCAACAGGCTAAAAAAACAGTATTAACAATGAATATAATCAAAATACGCCAATTCTTGAGACAGGTTAAATAAAACTACTCCTTGAGGCAATATAAGATTTATCTTGTCAGGCCAATAATGTAATGGTAAGCAAGCGAGGATTTTTATGGAAATGATGTGTTGGACATTTAAGCATGCAGGAGTTGTAATAGAAGAATTGTCGAAATCTACATAATAGATTATATTGCATGCTTTCTGCAGGTGATCTGATATTAACTCATTAAAAGATAATAACTATTTAAGAGAACTTGGGGAACTTCTAGACTATTATGGGCCTCAAAAGTCAACCAATATTTTAGTTTTAATATACTGATATGGGAAATTTCTAGATTCTTAAACTTATTGGCTATAATAAAATATATACTGGTAAATAGTTATCAAAAACAAAAAGTATATAAATAATATATATATATATACTGGGAAATTTCAATAATGTTTGTATGTAAATACAGTTTTTGTGAAATTGTGAACTTCAATAGTTTGAAATTTGTTATAAACACAATTCAATGAGAAGGCACACAAAAAGAAGATGAAACATAGGCTAAACAACAAAAGTAGGAAAACTGTTTATAACTAGGAATTAAATGTATGCAAAATAATTGCCAGAACAATGATATATTTTTTAGGATTAATGCGGGTGCAATTACCTTTTGATCTTGCAAAGGTGTGCCTTTCATTGCAAGCAATGCGTTGATGGGAACACTCTCTGGGTGTGTAGGGAGCGTAGCCAAAGTATGCAACAAACCAACTCGGTCCTCGTCAGCTTCTCCAAGACCAATTATTCCTCCTATTAACAAAAAATAAAAAGTTGCTCATCTATCATTATCTCAAGCATCTAGTCGAGATATTCACATGGTCCTATTGGAAATGGTAGAATTTGTTCAACTTAAGAGAGCATATTCTCACCTTCCCGGTAAAGTTAAAAGGAAAAATATACCCAAGTCAAAACAATGTATTAGGTAAACCCAGAAAGGAAAGAAAAAGGGGAGTTAGGGAGTGAAAAGCTTCATCAAGAAATTTATATTGAGTCAATGATTTTTTAATATCAAGGGCCATTAAATGTTGCTACTAAAATCTAAAATTGCGTGCTGCTAGTTGTAAAAATAATTCATTCACCAGAAGAGGAAAACAAGCTGAACGAAAATAATGGTACATCATTCTATAATGAATAGTCAGATAGAAATAATATTCCCTCCCTCCCTTGTTCTCTCTGTCTCATAAAGTTCTTAGTAAATGAATCCTAGAAACTGATACACACTGAAATAGCTAATCAAGTACTGTTATTATCGTGAATGTATGTAACACGGGCAAAATAAATAGGTAATCTTTAAGATACTTAAAATAAACAACGAACAAAAATTCCATGATTTTGAGAAATTGTTGGTCTTAAATCTAACTTTCAGTCAAACTCTAGGTGTTGACACGGCCAAATTTGTTCAACAGGCTTAAGCTGAGGAAATTAATATGGAAATTAACACTCCATCCGTCCAAAAAATGAGAGTCTTATTTAACTTATTTACTTTTTATCATGCATATTAAGATTTTCCAATGTAGCGTAGACATATTTTTCAGCGAATATATTTCAGTTAAAATTTTAAGACTCAAATTTGTTATTGAAAATAACTAGAAAAAACGTATTATGCGAGTGTATCTTGGACTAACCTTAATGTTTTTAAGAAATAGTCAAACGGAACTCTCATTTTTGGACTGATGGAGTTTAATTAACTGCCCAAATTTTAACAAAAAAGTTGCGAAAAAAGTAACAATCTCATGAATGCCATTATTTAGGTAAAGAATGATGATGAGAACAGCTAGTAAAGTATATCACTAGGATAGCATGCAGTAAACCAACTATACCATGCCTTTGGAGCAATGTTACCTGGAAAGCGGACATAAATTGGGTTTCATGGAACAGATACAAAATGAAGTACATTACATGGTCTAAAACATGGTAAGATCCATAAAGATGCAGTAAGGAATCCTCTTCGAATCTTTGTTTTTTTTAGGAATTGTCATGAATCTAAATGCAATAAAGCTAAATTTCAAAGAATATTTTAGTTACATAAACATATTGGTTGTTCTAGAAATAGTTTAGTAGAAATGTAATGTAGGTTAGATGTTAAAACATTGACATTAGTGCAATAAGAGGTAGAAAACAAATACATATTTGGGTCACTATTTTTAGAGTTCAGGAACTGAAGAGTATCATGTTTGGGAAAGTCAGTACCATTACGCAATATACTAGGGGTATAAGACTCTGAGAACTCTGCTTTGGAGCAAGTGGGAGTTATTTACAAAAGTACGCACCTGAAGGATCTTTAGTATAATGGAAGAGCATGCTGTAGCAATTTCTCTCTTTCTTTCACCATTCGCATTTCTTTTTCTTTCCTTTATAATTATAGTTTGGTACTAAGTAATCAAATAAAAATTGTCATTAACAACTAAGCTAACAACTGCAAGTAGAACATGAATGCAGACACAAATTTTTCAAGTGCGATATCAGTTTCTTAATTTCCTCTAAAAAGGGAGTACTACTTGTATTGCCTAGACAATTATTAACATTTCCTCCTATTTCGATATATAATTTAAATATCCAAGAGAGGAAAAATAAAAATTGAGGTACAAGAGCTTTACCAACTCCAGCAAATTAGGTACTAAAGTGGAAACACACTAATTCTGGCTGTGCCCACCCCAAAAGCATCAAGTTTGTAAATGTAGCAAGATACCTGAACAGACATTGATCCCAGCTTCACGAACATGCTTAAGTGTCTCCAGGCGCTCATCATATGTTCTTGTTGTTATAATATTAGGGTAAAACTCTCTTGAGGTATCAAGATTATGGTTATAAGCTGTAAGCCCTGCCTTCTTGAGTTCTAGGGCTTGCTGCTTTTCTATCATTCCCAAGGTGCAGCAAACCTCCATCCCCATACCTCTGCACATAAGAAAATGACACAAATTAAGCATTTGATGAAGTGTTTACAGGCTAATATTGAATTTTAACATGTCGTATAACACAAAGTAGAAGAGTAAGTAAAGATAGCTCATTATTAATAGTTCTTTAGTATCACTGTCTTATATTCAAACTATTCATTCATATGCTTTGTTAATGAGTCCCAAACTGCAAGATCTTTGAATACGAGGTCAAGTGATAGGAAGTAGCAGTTGGAGAGAAAAACCTCTGATTCTGAATACCTTGCCATATGTTTGTTAATGAGTATTAATAAACCTATAAACACATTCAACCAACATCAGCCCATTTTGATTATACTTGAATATTCTTTTTCTAACATTCCAAGTAATGCCAACAAAAGTCCTCATCTCAAAAACGAGCAATCTAAACTTTTTGAGTTCTGTGTAGTTAATTCAGGAAGAAGCCATGAAAATGCTTCAAAGATCCTTCAAAATCATTCCAATATGCATAAATTGCCCAAATACATATTTTAGAGGCATCTAGTAACCTGAATAGAAAAACAATTTATTAACTCCTGATCAAGGAGTTCATCAAACTATATATCTTCATTTAAGCATTATAATTCTATAATCATATAATACTAATATTCATATGTCCATTTCAAAGACTGGTTATGAAAACCTCTTTGTAAGCATCGGCCAAAACGATTTAGGGGTTTCAGTTAGAAGCGTGATAAGCAAATCACTTTCTTAAACATAATATATGAGTCTGTTATCTCATTGAAGCCTTCAACCTATTACCACATAAGCAAATACTATATCAAATAATAATAAAAAGCTACTAAGGACCTTATGCCATTTTCTGCCATTTGTGAAAAACCAATTGATTCTCACTTGACCTTCACAAATTAAAATAAACTGTCCGATAAACCTGATGCAACCTAGGTATTTTTGATATAGGGGGTGATGATTCCAATCAACATCCAGCTTTTTCAATACTGAAAACATAAAAGAAGAAAGTATCCAATTATTTGATTACTGGATTGGCTAGTGTAGGCAGCAATAACTCGTACAATTGTAATAAGTTAACTTGCAATTTTATATTTGTAATATTGAAATTTGCAATGGTAGAATGGCCAGTATAGGTCTCATTAAAACTGATAGAAAATTGATTTCTTCTTTCACCACCGCACATCCTGATTACAAGTTATCAATTATTTGACAAGTGTAGTTACTTACCTTATTTCTTTTACATAGTCAAGAATTTGGTTGAAGTTGGTTTTCCTTCCTACAGCGTCTCTCCATGCAGCACCCATGCAAAAACGAGTACTACCACCCTCCTTAGCCTGCAAATGGACGTGAAGATGTTCATATGTTACAAGAAAGCATACCACATGCATTAGCGAAATAAGAAAATAGAAATATCAAATTCAAACATTTTTGTTGCACCAGTTTTCCGAGAGTGAAGGTCAATCACTTCCACATAATATTAGAGAAGAGCAATATATAAGGTGTCCTAATTAATAAGCTAAAGCATAAGTAATTAGATAAGGTATACAAATGATATTAACAGTTACTCGATAATTGATACACAATTGTCTCACATTCCTATTGGCAGCCTCAATCTCAATGTGAAAGAGAAGAATTGTAACAAACAATCAACTTCTCAATATTCTAAACTTAAGGAAAGAAATCAGTAATCATCATCGGAAGAAGATAACTTGTACTTATCGCACAATAAAAAGCTCATAAAATGAAGAAGTCTGCACTCCTGGAAGGCAGGCCTTTCCAGTATAAGGTCTAAGACTCTAAGCTATCTTGTATGTTACTATCGTGCTCATTTTCCACTTTATCCTCTAACCCCTCCCAAATAAAAATGAGGCATAAATAAAAGGTAGAAACATGAAAAGGAAAATAAATAAGAAAGAAAAAGAATTTTCTGGATCAATTATGTCACATCATGTGTCTCAGTAGGGTAAACTTTAGCACCACAATAGCGAATATGCCTCGTATCATTTGGTTACTTTTTGGGGCCCAACTATCCCGAATTTGCCAATTTCTTATCACACTTATAGCAACCATAAAATAGTTCAATTGCAACATATAAAAAGAAAATAATTATGATAATTAAGCGTATTTAAACGTCACAAAATATTACAAGAAACTTCACCTTTTGAGCTGCCTGAAGAACAGCATCCTTGTTCATAAGCTTTTGCGCTTTCACTCCAGTATCATACCTAGAGGACTGAGGACAATATGAACAATCCTCACTACATCCCCCAGTCTTAACAGATAGAAGAGTACATTGCTGCACTTCCCTAAAGTTATGAGCATGTCTATGGACTTGAGCCTTTAATTAGAATGAAACCAACTTTAAATCAACAAGTATTAAAGTAAAGTAAAAGTATCAATAAATGAGAATATAGATAAAGACACAAAAAGTATAATATGACTAAGAACAACACAATGTTACTAATAGCAGTAATGTAATCTGCTTTTGCATACAACAGCTGACAATTTACACAGAATTCATACGCTCGACTTCGTCCTATAAAGATTTTTAAAAAGCCTGCAAACAAGCTTAAAGTTAAATCATTCAAATTACTAAATATTCATGACCACTACCAAAAGTACACTAGAATAAAGCTATATAGTAAAGCTGTCAAACATACACTAGAATAAAGCTTCGTGAATTTAACCATTATAAACTGATGAACACTACACAATTATAGTGTACAACATGGTAGCGGGCTTCATGAACACACTCTTCTATAGCCAATGATGGTGCCGGTATGTAACCTCACACAACCCATCTGAAGGCTGGAAGCACCAGCTCATTGTGAGAACGATCATGGTAAAATACTTATGTACATTCTGAGTAAATTTTTAATCTTTTTAAGCTTAAAAATATTCCAAGCATCACCAAAAGCACTATTGATTAACAGATTTTTTGAAATACTCACTCCATCCATTCATCATAGTACCGTCTTAAACTTTTTTTTATGATTGTTAACATTTTACTAGGAAACACTTGCACGTAATTTTCAATCATCTTTGGACTAAAAAAAACAATTTCCTCATTTGATATAGAAATTAAAGGTTTTACATTTTCTATTCGAAATAAATCATAAAGGAAAATTATGTTTAAGTGCTATCTTTCTCCAAATATATAAAAATAAATTCAAATAGGAATTCGTTATACAGAGCTAAGAATAATAACAGTCTAATTAGAAGGCATATAAAGAAAGACAACTAAGCAAAGCTCCAATCCCACAATGTACAGTTACATACAGGAGGTGATACTAACAAGGCAAAAGTATGGAGAGAAGGTAATTATTTTGTTTTAGAACCTTATCAAATGATTTTTCATCCTATTTTAATGATAAAGGCACATTTGGCAAAACGAAAAAAAATTACCATGTCTCCATACTTTTTGCCCTGTTAATAGCGGAGGGGGTGATATATACATTGAACACAGTGTGCACGTAGATTCTACAGTTCTCTTTAATGGGTTTATCTTTTTGTGTTCAATTATCGTAAAAACAGAAGGAAAGTACTATTATGCTACAGAAATCTGGCCATTTTCAGTTCAAGAAAAATGTGACTAGACAGCATTAATAGAACTGGATCAATCAATAGAAAAATTATTAATAATAACAATAATAATAAAAAAAATTATTATAATATATATATATATATAGAATAAATAAATAAACACTCCTCTACAATTTTCCTTAATGGGTTTCTCTTTTTTATGCCCAATTTTCTTCAAAAAGAAAATGCTAATAACAACAGTAAACCCAAAAAAAATACCAAGTAGACAGCATTCATAGTACTAGTTCAACCAATAAAAAATCCATCTCTCCTCTACAATTTTCCTTGCTCGGTTTCTCTTTTTATGCCCAATTTTCATCAAAATCAAAAGAAAAAGGATAAAAATAACATCAAACCCAGAAAAAGAGAGAGATGGAGAGTGTACGGACCCCGTGAAAGAGAAGATCGAGAAGTGGAGAATCATAAACGGACTTGATTTCGTCTCGGGTCCAATCGTTTCTAGGTCCTTGACTAATGGTTCTCTCTGCTTCAACTGCCGCCGCCGAAACTGAAGATGAAGTGGAGTAATTGTAGACTGAGTGCGGGTGAAGGAAGATTGATGAACATGGCCGTCCATTCCCACGGATTGATCTGATCAAAATCATCTTTTTCAGCTTATATGTATGTGAATTTATATGAATGTATGTATTGAGAGTTGGAATTCAGTCAGATAACTGAGAAATTAAGCAACTGAATGCAAGGTTTAAGCAGAACATTTTTTTCCTCTTTTATATTTTCTTCTTGGTTTGTCCGCTGTTTAAACTTAACTCTTACCTACCCAAGTGGACCCAAATTTTGTGAGTGTTTTTATAGGTTTTTTATTATTATTATTTAATTGGAAAGTAATTTTTTTTTGTAAATATTATGTATTTTTACATTATATGCAAGACCCATTCATTATTCTTGTACAAGAAATTATATGAAAATATTGGAAGTATTTTTCATTTTATAACG
Organism: Panax japonicus; assembly: GCA_020205505.1. NCBI lineage: Eukaryota > Viridiplantae > Streptophyta > Magnoliopsida > Apiales > Araliaceae > Panax > Panax japonicus. The sequence continues at coordinate 5,676,944 of CM035104.1, forward strand.
TAAAAGAACAAATTTGTGAGCTTTGAAAGAAAAAAAAATTTAAAAAAATCTTGAAAAACAAATGTTAATTACCAACTTTCCAGAGATAAAAGAGATGTTTATTATATGGGGAAGATTGAAGAAGAAAAACTAAATTAACATCAAAGATTCTCCTACAACTAGTAAATATCTATTATACAAAAAGTCCAATCTTAAAAAAAAAAAAATAGGAGAAATTAGAACATAATATTCAGTAACTTTAGCAGACAAAATAGCAATTCAGGGAGATCTTCTTGAGTTCTTGTCCCAGTAAAAATCACCGATGAATTCCGGCAACTAGCACAAGTTTCACTGATACTATCCTGAGATCTTTTGAACGTCAGCTGATTCAAAAACGGACTCTTCTTCTAGTCTCCCCGTGGCCAAGAGTGAGAACCCGCACAATGAGAGCATCATCCTCTTTCTGTGTTTTCGAGGTAGCATATTTCGTTCTAGATCAAAAGCATACGATCTAGTATGATAATTAGAACGATCGCAGGCACATGTTCCCAGAACAGATCCACCATTTGCTCTCGTTAGTCCCTGGTCACCGACAGCCACACTAGCAAGATTATTACAATATGGAAAAAAAAATTCAGAAAACCAACACCACCAAATGCCAACTCGAAGCATAAAATTTAGACTCCAAACATGTTTCTCTAGTTCCAGCAGCATTTCTTATGGATGCTTTAATAGCCATGTATATATATGCCTGGGATCAAGTCTCGGTTCAATAATTTTGTTTTAACTTCAAAAACAGGGTCAAAAAAGGCTGCAATCTTGAGATCTGAGATATAAATTCATATGCCTGAGATACAAATGTAATTTTCTCAAAGACCTCAGATTAATTCCAAGCTCTTCTCATTGTGTCGATGCCACATTCCCACCTGATAAAGCAATGCTTAAATTATATCTTTAAAACATGGTTTAAATATATTTTACCACCCTAAAATATTACTCTTTTCCACTTCGATGATTCACCTTTTAATTTTATCAATTAGATGAGTAAACTACTAATTTTTTTCAATTTTGTCCAAATTCACTTGACACTACGTGTCCTCTTGAGTGGAGCCATGTTCAGCTGATGTGTATTTTAAAAAACTATTTCTACCATTTTATTAATTTAAATTGTTTAATCAAGGGTAAATTTGGAAAACCTCCAAAGCTTTGAAAATCCGGTGGAATTACTCTGTTTAGAGAGCCAGATTATGACTAGATTTTCATTGAAGAGATTAAAGAAAATCGGGAGGGAGGGATCTAATGCATATTCATCGATGGTAGATTCCTTACTAATGAGTAGGTTTTATACTTATGAATCCGATATTATTAAACTCAATTATTGTTATCTTTAAGTGTTTTTGATATCTTTTTATGTGTTTATTTCTTGTAGGTTGAAGCTGGAGAGAAAAATTGGTAAAAAGATCAAAAATCATTAAAATTAGAGTTGAGTAGCATTTTTGTAAATACGTGATCCTGACCAAGTGCCTTGGCGCTTGAATTTGTACTAAGTTGAGCGCCTAGGCGCTCATGCACGATCAAAGTTGGATTTTTCTATTGCTGAATTGTTTTTGAAGCCAATTAGGAATCTTGATGAGGGTGGGGATCAATACAAATAGGAAAAGACTTCATGAAGAAGATTATCAAGATATTTGCAAAGAGAACAACGAGAAGGCTAAAGATCAAGTGGAGGATAAGGAGCAATCTGACAAGTTCTTTTAATCTTTTCTCTAATTCTTATATTTGTAATTACCTGAGATGTCTGGATTATTAATTTGGATAATGTTTTCCTTTATTATCATGAACTAAATTTTAATTAAGATTGGAATGGAACTTGGTATGTAGTTTAAATTAAACCTTTCCACTGAATTGAAGTTGGTTTTTATTGAATTATTTATTATATCTTGGATTTATTGATTAATTGTTTGGCCAACAATTATTGTGATAATCTATATAAAATTGGAAGATGGAATATAGATTTAGATAAGGATATAATAACATTTGTTCATATAATATGAATAGATTTAATATGATTAGCATTTAGGATAGGAATGTGATGAACGAGATTTTTGTAAATTAAATTTTAATATTTATTGAATTAAATAAATATTTTTGAGGATTTAATTATTAGATTTAATAATTAATTGATGCAATTATGATAGATTAATTTAATTATATGTGTTACATTTATTAAATTAATCTGGAGAATATTTATTATTCGAAGTATGTCATTATGTGAGCTTATTGTATTAAATAAAATATTTAATAAGCATAATGTTATTTTAATTAATGTAATAATTAATTAGAGTTTTAATAATTTAATATTATTAATTAATGAGAAAATTAATTATATGACTGTGAATTTATGAGAAGTTATTATATTTTATTTAAATTAAATTAAATAAGATATTTGAATTAATGTCTAAGGGTGTGACATGATTTAAACTATATTATAAAGATTGTGAAGGAGATTGAGAGTGAGGAATCAAAAGTATCTAAGCCTACTAATTTATACTCTACAGGGTAATCTCCTCCTTCCCAATTTTTATTTTACGTCATTGAGTTTCATATATATGGGTTTCAAAGTTTTTGGTTTAAACCTCTGTAATTGAAATAGGAGTAAGATTTTGGGTTGTGTATGTGTTATGACATAACACATCGTATTTTAATTATATATATTATGTAAACCATATCATCAAATTCATGAAAACATGTCGTACATGATTGCTACAAAATTACAGAGTGTGGAATTTGGCCTTATGGCCTTATACGTGATATTTTATGTATTGATCGTATATTATCCCTAAATTTTACACTCGTATATTATTATGCATGTTGATACGAAGAGACCAAAGTTTAAATAAACGGATTCGGTGTTATAACGAATCCGTAGTGACAATTTTCATGTTTTATTTTCAAAACCTTCAAGAACATCAAGAACAGTGGAAGTAAATGTGTTGATTTTGCAAATTATGTGTTGTAACTTGTTGAAAATCATGCTAGATGGGTTAAGTAATGATTATATATGTATTACAATGATTGAGTAAGTCTAAATTCGTGTAAAAATAACTAATTGAAAGTTATGGCCATATTCATGTATAATTTTACCTGTGATTGATTTTTGGCCTAATTTGGCCATGTTATGTTAGCGAACTGCAGAAACTGCAGAAAATGAGCCTGGGTAACCCCGACCCCAGCGGACGTTACCAAACTAAATCACCCCGCCCCGACGGTTAAAAAAAATAAAAATAATAAAAAATAAAAATAAATATTTGATGAGAATTATTATTAAAATATTTATAAAATAAATTAAATATTTTAATTGAGATATTTATGGAATAAAATAAATATTTGATGAAAATTATTATTAAAATATTTATAAAATAAATTAAATATTTTAATTGAGATATTATGGAATAAAATAAATATTCGATGAAAATTATTATTAAAATATTTATAAAATAAATTAAATATTTTAATTGAGATATCTATGGAATAAAATAAATATTCGATGAAAATTATTATTAAAGTATTTATAAAATAAAGTAAATATTTTAATTGAGATATCTATTGAATAAAATAAATATTCGATGGAAATTATTATTAAAATATTTATAAAATAAATTAAATATTTTAATTGAGATATTATGGAATAAAATAAATATTCGATGAAAATTATTATTAAAATATTTATAAAATAAATTAAATATTTTAATTGAGATATCTATGGAATAAAATAAATATTCGATGAAAATTATTATTAAAATATTTATAAAATAAAGTAAATATTTTAATTAAGATATCTATTGAATAAAATAAATATTCGATGGAAATTATTATGAAATAATTTATTCGAGTGTAATAATAGTAAGAGAATGAAAATATTCTAATTTAATTAAGTAATTAAATTAGAAGGGTAATGATTTGTTAAATAAAGTGGAGTTTATATTAAATAATTAAGTGAAAATGTAACTAATGCATGTCGTGAATACATATGGTATGTGTGTAGGATTTGTGGTGAACGGAAGTAGTAATCGTTTAGCCTACACACGAGGCAAGTATCCTATCCCTAACTCCATTCTATTGAGCAAGTTTGTTTAAACTTAAACTTTACTTTTATGTTGAGCAAGTCCTTATAATTGTTTCTTCAAGTGAAGATTTCATATGAGATATTACTGTTCTTTAAAAGCATGATTCAGTTATACAATACTTATTTGATTGTATACCCTTGAGCTTTATTATTCAAATGATTATCAATCTACTATTGAAACTTGTAAGACTAGTGAACCTTGATGATTCGACTAGTCCATAGTTGATGAGCGTTCTAAATTCCAGAATTTTTATTGAGCTTATCCAAACCAAACTTCCTTTGGTGCGGACTCTGATGTCAAAACTGAGATGAACAACCCTTTTAAGGGGATTATGTACGCTTTAGCGTTAAGATATTGTGCACAGTATGGTACTAAGGGCTGATCCCCCTAAGTACGAGAAGAAGAGTCCAAAATCTTATGACTGTTAAAGGTTTCAAGAATAAACACTTGATAACCTAGGACATAGTTCAAGGTCTTGTGACCCTTAGAATTTCTTTTGATTCTTGTTATTCATTCTTGATTCCAAAGTTGAGTTTTTATATTCAAATTTATTAATTCATTCGCATGTTATTCTTATTCATTTATTATATTGTTATACTTGTGGGCAATCGTGCTCACTCTTGCGTAATAATAACATTGCAGTTAAGAACGAGAGAACAGACGAGCCTTCCACTAGTAAAGGCAAGGGCAAGATTAGCAAGTAATGAAGACTATTTGTTTATGTGGTTGTGTAATGACATTTAGAATTGATGTTACTTAAGACTTAATTGTTATGTTTTCGCACATATATTTTAAGGTTAGATTAACCTGAGATTTATTTAGTTATGCAGTTGATGTAACCCCATAATGGAAGAGAGTTATTATTTATTCTATCTATTGTATGGTTGTATTTTATTTATGGGTAGATAGATAAATGATGTTTGTACAGTGAACACCAAATTATGTGGAAATGGAAGTATCGGATTTGGGGGTGTCACATGTTGGTATCAAAGCTGTAAGGTTATGAACCTTAGGTGGGGGGAACAACCTTAGGTAGTAGCCTTGTAGGAGATCAAGAACATAGTAGTGGTAAACTCTTATCGAGTTCTAAGAAATGAATTTCTAAATTCATTAAAGATAATAAAAGACTTTATGTGCTTATGTGTTAATCTATGTGTTCGCTAGCACAGATTAGTAACTAAAACTTAAAATTTTGTTGTCAGGATGTCGGATATTGGAGGAGCTAGTCGAGCTGGGGAGGAGGAACCCCGATTACCTATAGAGGAGGAGCCCCGAGACATTCATGTCGTCAGGGAACAGCTTGTACAGAGAGAGTCATCTCTGATGATCACTGTCGTTGGTCAGGAGCATGAGCCGGAGACTGATCCAGAGGAGGATCCTAAGGAAGAGGAAAAAGAAGAGGAAGAAGAGGAGTTCCCACCGAACTCCATTGATGCAGAGATGTATGACGCACTCTATGATCGTAACATAGAGTTGCAGGATACTGTTCGGGATTTAACTGAGCAGGCGGTTAGTCAGCAGATTACTATTGAGCAGAAGGATAGAGAGATTGTGACTCTTCACACACGTTTAGGAAACATGGAGTGGGATCTGGCTCACGAGAAGGGTCAGACCGAGGATAAGTCCGCAGAAATAGAGAAGTTAAAGAAGGATCTGAAGGAGACCTCAGAGAGGCTTGCCATAGTAGAGGAGGGTTGGGTACGAGAGTCACGCCGTGCTGATCGTGCAGAAGATGATCGCCATGCGAAGAAGGCTAAACTTGAGGAGACATACTCTACACTACAAAATGCAATGAATGTGGTCCAAGATCGAGTTAGGAAGTATCCAATCCAGTTTGAGGATCTACCATCATATATGTTAGATCGTAGAACGATGTGCCGCATCATGGAGGAGGAACGTAGCAAGGCTATCCAGCGCCTTGACAGACAGTGATAGAATTTGTTTAATTATGTGAAAGACTTAATTAGTTTTTATATGTAAATTCTGACGTGTTTATGAACGAAAGAATATTTGAATGTTTTAAATCCTGTGGATTCTTTATTCCAGGATAGTTGATGTAAATAGCAGTTATGTTATCGTTTAATGTTAAAACTTTGATTTGAATGCAAATATATCAAGTTGTTTGAGATGATGTATTAAGTGATATGTTAAACTGTTGAGTAATGCCTTAACTATTTATAGAAATAAATAAAGTTTTAATAAAGCATTTATTTAACAGAAAAATGCCGCCAAGAAGACGACCAAATCGTCGACCAGCCCAGGAAGGGTCAACGAATAACAACAACACCACCACCAATGCTGACCCCGTTCAGCAGTTGGTGAATTTACTGGCTGAAGCAATTAACAATCAACCACAAGCCCCACCAAACACCACGTTCAAGGATTTCAAGGCGGTGGGACCGCCAGAGTTTAAAGGTTCTATGAACCCAATCGAAGCTCAAACATGGGTTATGGAGATGGAGAAGGTGTTTGACGTCGTTAGAGTAAGGGAAGACCAGAAGACCGCATATGCAACATTCATGCTGAAGTCTGAAGCCAGCTATTGGTGGCAGGCAAACAAAGTACGGGGAGGAGAAGGTGTAATAACCTGGGAGAGATTTAAGGAGATGTTTTTCGAGATGTATTTTCCGACTAGTTCGCAAAACCAAATAGAAGTTCAATTTTTAGAGTTGAAACAGGGGAATATGTCCGTAGCAGATTATGCGACAAGGTTCAACGAATTGGCTAGGTTCGCCACATATCAAGTGCATACTGACGAGAGAAAGGCAAGATGTTTCGAGCAGGGACTGAAGCCCTGGTTGTATAGCAAGGTGTCAATGTTCCAATTGAACACTTTTGCTGGAGTGTTAGAGAAGGCCATACTCGCTGAAGGTGGAAGCGATGCGGTATCTAAATATAATCAGGATCAGAAGAAGAAAAAGAGTGAAAATAAAGGAATTAACATAACTGGTGGAAGTAGCACGGGAGGTAATAATAATCAGAAGAGAAAGTGGTCCGATAACTTGTCAACTGGAAGTCAACAAGGAGGGCAAAAGAAGAAGATTGAAGCGTGCTCAACCTGCGGAAAAGCTCATCTGGGAGTTTACATGAAGGAAAAATGAGTATGCTACAATTGTGGTCAAGAAGGCCACATAGCACCTAACTGTTCTAAACCAAAGAAGGGTGTCTGCTTCACTTGTGGCTCAAAGGATCATCTTGCAAGGGATTGTCCTAAGAAGGGATCTGGAGGAACAGGATCAGGAGGGAATAGAGGAAACAACGGTGGAAGCACTCTGACCATCACAGGACCAACCGCAACCAACCGACCGACCGCCAGAACATTCAACATGACAGTTCAGGATGCAGTGCAGTCTCGCGATGTGGTTTCAGGTATCATTCCGATCAATAAAGTTAATGCTTATGTATTATTTGATTCGGGTGCTACTTGTTCATTTATATCCGATGACTTTGCCAAGAACTTAGAATTGCCTAAGGATGAGTTAGAATACCCCATGAACATAGAAATTGCGAATAGAGAAATTATTCCTGTTAAGTACGTGCACAAGAACTGTAGATCGGATATTAAGGGTAACATTATGAACGTAGATCTTATCCCTATTCGACTTGGAGAATTCGATATTATCATGGGTATGGACTGGTTATCCAATTATGGGGCGGTAATTGACTGCCAGAAGAAGCATATTAACCTTATGACTCCGTTAAAGATTGTGTTTTATGGTAGTAAGTCACCTAGACAAGCGAGTTGTCTGGCGATGATGCAGGCCAGGAAGTTGTTAAGACAAGGCTGTGTAGGATATCTAGCTTACATAGTCGATATTCGTAAAGAAAATCCGAAAATAGAGGAGATACCAGTAGTGAAGGATTTCACAGACGTATTTCCGAATGATTTGCTAGGACTTCCACCAGATAGAGCGGTTGAATTCGTGATCGATTTGGCTCCAGGAACGGTTCCAATATCGAAGGCACCATACTGAATGGCACCGGTAGAGATGAAAGAGCTGATGGTTCAACTACAAGAATTACTAGAGAAGAAGTATATCCAACCAAGCGTATCACCATGGGGAGCGCCGGTTTTATTCGTAAAGAAGAAGGATGGGACAATGCGGCTCTGCATCGACTATAGAGAACTGAATAAGGTCACGATCAAGAATAAATATCCATTACCGCGAATCGACGACTTGTTCGATCAGTTAAAGGGAGCGAGATACTTTTCAAAGATAGACTTGAGGAGTGGTTATCATCAACTGAATGTGAGACCAGAAGATGTACCGAAGATAGCATTCAGAACCTGATACGGTCACTATGAATTTCTGGTAATGTCGTTTGGTCTTACGAATGCTCCTGCAGCATTTATGGGACTAATGAATGGTGTGTTCAAGCCTTTTTTGGACAAGTTCGTAGTGGTATTTATAGATGACATTTTGGTCTATTCGAAAAACAAATAAGAACACGAAGAGTATTTGAGATTAACATTGGAAGTATTAAGAAGGGAAAAGTTGTATGCCAAGTTTTTGAAATGTGAATTTTGGATTGAACGAGTGCAATTTCTTGGGCACGTGATCGATAAAAACGGAATTTCGGTAGATCCATCCAAAGTCGAAGCCGTGATTAACTGGGATTAGCCGAGGAAGCCATCGAAAGTGCGAAGTTTTCTTGGATTGGCAGGATATTATAGAAGGTTCATACAAGACTTTTCCAAGATCGCAACTCCGTTAACGAATTTAACTCGAAAAGCTGTGAAATTTGTTTGGACGGATAAGTGTGAGGAAAGTTTTCAAGAATTGAAGAAGAGGTTGAGTACGACCCCTGTGTTATCTCTTCCGAATGATACAGGAAATTTTGTTGTTTATAGTGATGCACCGCATAAAGGACTTGGCTGTGTGCTGATGCAAAACGACAAAGTTATTGCGTATGCATCACGACAATTGAAGGATTACGAGAAGGGATATCCGACCCATGACTTGGAGTTAGCTGCAGTTGTTTTTGCTTTGAAAATTTGGAGGCACTATCTCTACGGGGAGAAGTGTGAAATATATACGGACCATAAAAGTCTAAAATATATTTTCACGCAGAAGGACTTGAATATGCGTCAAAGAAGGTGGTTGGAGTTAATTAAGGACTACGACTGTGAGATTTTATACCATCCGGGTAAGGCGAATGTCGTTGCCAATGCCTTAAGTAGAAAGGGTCGGGAGAAGTTGATGATGTTGACTGCTCAGGACGAGCTAATTGCAGAAATGGAGAAAATGGAATTGGAAGTGAAGTATCCTATGGAGATTGATAAGAAATATTTCAGATGCAATCTGGTATAACCCTACTGGATAAAGTTAAGGCGGCTCAGCTTCAGGACGAAGAATGTAAAAATGTGACAAAGAAGATATCTGAAGGAACCGAACCAAGATTTAAGATGGATAAGGAAGGAATACTGAGATTTGAGAATAGAATTTGGGTACCGCCAATACCAGAGATTAAGGAAGAAATTTTGAGCGAGGCTCACAACTCAAGATATTCGATTCACCCTGGTAGCACCAAGATGTACCAACATCTTCGACAACATTTTTGGTGGCCAATTTTGAAACGAGAGGTTGCAGAATGTGTTGCCAAATGCCTGACATGTCAGAAAGTTAAAGCAGAACATTAGAGGCCGAGTGGGTTGCTACAACCTTTAGAGATTCCAAAATGGAAATGGGAACATATTACAATGGATTTCGTGGTTGGCCTACCGACAACTCAGAAAGACTACGACGCAGTATGGGTTATTGTTGACCGACTAACGAAATCCGCACACTTCCTTCCAATCAAAATCAGATTCAACTTAGATCAGTTGGCAAGGTTATACGTAAAAGAGATTGTCTCGAGACACGGAGTTCCGGTATCAATTGTTTCAGATAGGGATCTGCGCTTCACATCAAATTTCTGGAAACGTCTTCAGGAATGCATAGGTACGCAATTGCGAATGAGTACAGCTTACCATCCTCAAACAGACGGACAGAGTGAGAGAACGATTCAGACATTAGAAGATATGCTAAGAGCCTGTGTGATGGTCTTTAAAGGAAATTGGGATGATCACCTACCATTAGTAGAGTTCGGTTACAACAACAGTTACCACCCTAGTATTGGAATGTCACCCTATGAAGCGTTATATGGCAGAAAGTGCAGAACTCCACTATATTGGGATGAAGTTGGCGAAAGACAACTACTAGGCCCGGAATTGGTACAACAAATAGCAGACATAGTCAAGGTGATTCGAGCAAGATTGATAGCAGCTCAAGATAGACAGAAGAAATACGATGATCCACACCGTTAGAATGTTGAGTTCGAACCATGTAGTTATGTGTTCTTAAAGGTCTCTCCTTGGAAAGGAAAGATCAGATTCGGAAAGAAGGAAAAATTGAGCCCAAGATTCATCGGACCCTTTGAAGTTCTGAGAAGGGTCGGAGAAGTTGCTTATGAGGTAGCCTTACCTCCATCTCTAGAGAATGTCCACAATGTTTTTCATGTCTCAGTCTTACGACCCTACAAATTCGATTACAAGCATGTGATTGAATATGAACCCCTACATTTCGACAAAGACTTGTCTTACGAAGAAATTCCTGTTCAAATTATCGACCGAAAAGAACAAGTTCTGAGAAATAAAGTAATACCTTCTGTTAAGGTAATTTGGAGGAACCACAACGCTGAAGAAGCTACGTGGGAACTCGAAGAGAATATGATGAAGAATTATCCTCATTTATTTACTTAGATTGTTATATGCGATTCTGGGGACAGAATCTTTGTAAGGGGGGGAGAATGTAACGGGTCGAATTTATTGAGTCGTGATTCTGGGGACAAAATCCTTTTAAGGGGGAAAGATGTGACGAACGAGATTTTTGTAAATTAAATTTTTATATTTATTGAATTAAATAAATATTTTTGAGGATTTAATTATTAGATTTAATAATTAATTGATGCAATTATGATAGATTAATTTAATTATATGTGTTACATTTATTAAATTAATCTGGAGAATATTTATTATTCGAAGTATGTCATTATGTGAGCTTATTGTATTAAATAAAATATTTAATAAGCATAATGTTATTTTAATTAATGTAATAATTAATTAGAGATTTAATAATTTAATATTATTAATTAATGAGAAAATTAATTATATGACTGTGAATTTATGAGAAGTTATTATATTTTATTTAAATTAAATTAAATAAGATATTTGAATTAATGTCTAAGGGTGTGACATGATTTAAACTATATTATAAAGATTTTATTAAATTAATGGGATATAGCCTTTTTAAGGCTAGCCAAACATGGCTTTAGTGGGAGTTTTAGACAGTTAACCCATGATGGGTAATTGACCATAATGCGCATCAGTTTTTTTCTTTTATACGTATTCTTCTTTCTTTTTCTTTTTATTATTTTTGGCTAAGTCTAGAAATAAGCAGAGAGATTGAGAATTTACAGAGTTAGATTGTCAGAGAAAATATTCAGAGATTGTGAAGGAGATTGAGAGTGAGGAATCAAAAGTATCTAAGCCTACTAATTTATACTCTAAAGGGTAATCTCCTCCTTCCCAATTTTTATTTTACGTCATTGAGTTTCATATATATGGGTTTCAAAGTTTTTGGTTTAAACCTCTGTAATTGAAATAGGAGTAAAAATTTTGGGTTGTGTATGTGTTATGACATAACACATCGTATTTTAATTATATATATTATGTAAACCATATCATCAAATTCATGAAAACATGTCGTACATGATTGCTACAAAATTACAGAGTGTGGAATTTGGCCTTATGGCCTTATACGTGATATTTTATGTATTGATCGTATATTATCCCTAAATTTTACACTCGTATATTATTATGCATGTTGATACGAAGAGACCAAAGTTTAAATAAATGGATTCGGTGTTATAACGAATCCGTAGTGACAATTTTCATGTTTTATTTTCAAAACCTTCAAGAACATCAAGAACAGTGGAAGTAAATGTGTTGATTTTGCAAATTATGTGTTGTAACTTGTTGAAAATCATGCTAGATGGGTTAAGTAATGATTATATATGTATTACAATGATTGAGTAAGTCTAAATTCGTGTAAAAATAACTAATTGGAAGTTATGGCCATATTCATGTATAATTTTACCTGTGATTGATTTTTGGCCTAATTTGGCCTTGTTATGTTAGCGAACTGCAGAAACTGCAGAAAATGAGCCTGGGTAACCCCGACCCCGGCGGACGTTACCAAACTAAATTACCCCGCCCCGACGTTTAAAAATAATAATAATAATAAAAAATAAAAATAAATATTTGATGAGAATTATTATTAAAATATTTATAAAATAAATTAAATATTTTAATTGAGATATTTATGGAATAAAATAAATATTTGATGAAAATTATTATTAAAATATTTATAAAATAAATTAAATATTTTAATTGAGATATTTTGGAATAAAATAAATATTCGATGAAAATTATTATTAAAATATTTATAAAATAAATTAAATATTTTAATTGAGATATCTATGGAATAAAATAAATATTCGATTAAAATTATTATTAAAATATTTATAAAATAAAGTAAATATTTTAATTGAGATATCTATTGAATAAAATAAATATTCGATGGAAATTATTATTAAAATATTTATAAAATAAATTAAATATTTTAATTGAGATATTATGGAATAAAATAAATATTCGATGAAAATTATTATTAAAATATTTATAAAATAAATTAAATATTTTAATTGAGATATCTATGGAATAAAATAAATATTCGATGAAAATTATTATTAAAATATTTATAAAATAAAGTAAATATTTTAATTGAGATATCTATTGAATAAAATAAATATTCGATGGAAATTATTATGAAATAATTTATTCAAGTGTAATAATAGTAAGAGAATGAAAATATTCTAATTTAATTAAGTAATTAAATTAGAAGGGTAATGATTTGTTAAATAAAGTGGAGTTTATATTAAATAATTAAGTGAAAATGTAACTAATGCATGTCGTGAATACATATGGTATGTGTGTAGGATTTGTGGTGAACGGAAGTAGTAATCGTTTAGCCTACACACGAGGCAAGTATCCTATCCCTAACTCCATTCTATTGAGCAAGTTTGTTTAAACTTAAACTTTACTTTTATGTTGAGCAAGTCCTTATAATTGTTTCTTCAAGTGAAGATTTCATATGAAATATTACTGTTCTTTAAAAGCATGATTCAGTTATACAATACTTATTTGATTGTATACCCTTGAGCTTTATTATTCAAATGATTATCAATCTACTGTTGAAACTTGTAAGACTAGTGAACCTTGATGATTCGACTAGTCCATAGTTGATGAGCGTTCTAAATTCCAGAATTTTTATTGAGCTTATCCAAACCAAACTTCCTTTGGTGCGGACTCTGATGTCAAAACTGAGATGAACAACCCTTTTAAGGGGATTATGTACGCTTTAGCGTTAAGATATTGTGTACAGTATGGTACTAAGGGCTGATCCCCCTAAGTACGAGAAGAAGAGTCCATAGTCTTATGACTGTTAAAGGTTTCAAGAATAAACACTTGACAACCTAGGACATAGTTCAAGGTCTTGTGACCCTCAGAATTTCTTTTGATTCTTGTTATTCATTCTTGATTCAAAAGTTGAGTTTTTATATTCAAAGTTATTAATTCATTAGCATGTTATTATTATTCATTTATTATATTGTTATACTTGTGGGCAATCGTGCTCACTCTTGCGTAATAATAACATTGCAGTTAAGAACGAGAGAACAGACGAGCCTTCCACTAGTAAAGGCAAGGGCAAGATTAGCAAGTAATGAAGACTATTTGTTTATGTGATTGTGTAATGACATTTAGAATTGATGTTACTTAAGACTTAATTGTTATGTTTTCGTACATATATTTTAAGGTTAGATTAACCTGAGATTTATTTAGTTATGCAGTTGATGTAACCCCATAATGGGAGAGAGTTATTATTTATTCTATCTATTGTATGGTTGTATTTTATTTATGGGTAGATAGATAGATGATGTTTGTACAGTGAACACCAAATTCTGTGGAAATGGAAGTATCGGATTTGGGGTTGTCACAAGGAATATACGTATGTTTCTTTTGTATCCATTGAAAGAATGAATTTGTGCGAAAAACACTAATTAACTTGATTCACATAGGAATATAGTGAGTTGATTGACTAGGATGTTCCTTGTAATTTTGTGTCTTAAAAATCGGATTTAGGAGGATTTGTTCACGTGCCTTTGGAAGAAGTGCGTGAGTATTATAAAACTAAGGGTGTAAGCTGAGCCAAGTAGTTCGGTACTCGACTCGAGATCGGCTTGAAAATATGATCTAAAACTCGAATTCGAAGTTGATCCGAGTCGAATCTGATCCATACTCGTTTTCTGTTTAATGATACACGAGTCGAATTCGAGCATACCAGTGTTCGCTCATATTAGGGTTCGAGTATTTCATTTTTTTCTCGAACCATACTCGATACCTGTTCGATGGATCATATTCGAATATTGGTCTGATCCATGTTAATAAACTAAATATGTGATATTTGTATCAATCTTTGTAATTTATAAAGTGTAGTATGAAATTGTGTAAACTTGTACATGAATAAATCAAGTAATTGAATGTCAATTTATATTACATTCTTTATAATTTCAATACATAAATAAAAGTGAAAGTTTTATATATAAATATTAGTTAAGTAACCAATTTAGTATGTAGTGGTTCAGTTTTAAGTGAAATGATTCATATTCGAAACTCGATTTGAAGGCTCATGAGTAACTCGCTTTGTAAACGAGTCGAGTACGTACGAGTCGAGTAGGTCCGAGTAATGATCCGAGTCAAATCTGGCACAAAAATATAAATCCCTTATCGAATTCAAGTCAAATTCGAGCTCAATTTTTTCGAGTCGAGCCGAATCTGAGCATGAAGTTGTTCGCTTAGATTCGACTAGTTTACACTCCTATATAAAACATTCTTAAACAATGATTTATATTAATTAATTAATTTAAATAGTAACTAAATTGATTTAAATGAAATATCAAGGAAAGTTATAATCTTAACCTGTTAAATCTGCAGTTACTCGTGAGATTCTGATCTTAATTATTAGTTTTGTTAAGTTTAATTTTCAGTCCATAAACAATATTCCGTGATTTAAAATAAGATTAATTGCATTGGAATTAGTAATTGATAAATATTAATCTATTTCCTTGTGGGAACGATATCCTTGCTTGCTGAATATTACGAACCAACACGTATAATTACAAGTTAAATGCTATTAAGAAATTAGACAACAAGTTTTTGGCGTCGTTGCAGGCACTAGACATATAGTTTACACACAAGTATACACATTCGTTTGCAATATTCAGCAAACAAAGATATCGTTCTCACGAGAAAATAGATTAAACTTTATCAATTATCAATTCCAATGCAATTAATCCTATTTTAAACTACGAAATATTGTTTGTGATTTAAAAAATTAAAATTAACAAAACTAATGACTAAGATCAAAGTTCACAAGATTAATGCAGATTTAACAGGTTAAGATTACTCATTCCCATGGTATTCCATTTAAATTAATTTACTTCTCATTTAAATCAATTAGTTAATATGAATCATTATCCAAGAATGCTTTATAGTATGCACACACTTCTTCTAAAGACACGTGAACAAATCCTCCTAAATCCAATGTTTAGGACACAAAATTACAAGGAAAACCCTAGGCAATCAACTCACTATATTTCTATGTTAATCAAGTTAATTAGGGTTTTACGCACAAATTCTTTCAATGGATACAAAAGACACATAGGTATATTCCTATCCTATATGCTAATCAGATTATATGAATGGGTGTTATCATATCCAGATCTCAATCTATACTCTATTTTCCAATTTTATATAGATTATCACAATAATTGTTGGTCAAACAATTAATCAATAAATGCAAGATATAATAAATAATTCAATAAAAATCAACTTTTATTCAATAGGAAGGTTTAATTTAAACTACATACTAAGTTCCATTGCAATCTTAATTAAAATTTAGTTCATGATAATAAGGGAACCATCATCCAGATTAATAATCTGGACATCCCAGATAATTACAAAGGATAAAACTAGAAAAGAGAAGAAAAACTCTGAATTTGCTTCCAAACTCTATCGTTGAACTTCATCCCTTCGAATCCTCCTTCGTTGTTCTCTCTGCAATTGACTTGATAAATTCTTCGATACGTCTTTTCTGAAGTCTTCTCCTATTTGTATTGGTCCAAAACCCTCCTTCAGATTTCAGTTTGGCTTCGAAATCAAATTAGCAGCAAAGTTTGGCAACATTGAGCGTGCATGAGCGCCTAGGTGCTCAACCTAGTACAAATCCAAGCGCCTAGGCGCTTGACTGGGACACCGGAATTACAAAAATACCATCCAACTTAATTTTAATAATTTTTATTTCTTTTCTTCTCCCAAATGACCTATTTGACCCACCAGCTCCATCCTACAAGAAATAAACACAAAAACAAATAAAAAGATACTAAAAAGACTCGGAGATAACAAAAATTAATTTTAATAATACAGAATTTGTAGGTATAAAACTCACCCATTAAATATCCCCAAACTTAATTAATTGTTTATCCCCAAGCAATGCAACAATCCAAATGCAACATATCTATATGCCTACGAATCCAGCCATGCCTCAGAGGTATCAACAATAGATTCAAACAATACAACCAAACAAGACAATTCAATAACTCATACCGATCCGTAAATCAAAGCATGTTATTACTGATGCGGTGTGTGTGCTTAACAACCATTAAAATCAACTACAGTTCAAATACATTCCATAATATGCTTCTTAGAAGGGAAAAACACAATTCTAACTCACGAAATTTTGTAAGCAAGTTAAGCTCCAGCTAAAACTACACAATCACCAAATTACGAGTCAATACGGGACTTATTTCTTTTTTTTGCTCACGAGGGCATTTTTACTCTTTCTCGTGTTTACACTTGACTGTAAAATATCTAGTTCTCTTGGGCTTTTCAATGTTACCCATGTAACGAGCTTTCGACCAACGACTCCTAAACCACATAGTTTTAAGGCGCTAGGTGTAGAGACACCTCTAAGGGCTTACTTACTCCAGTAAAAAAGGCCATAGAACTAAAATAGTCAACGTGTTTATTCATATGATTTTTTTTCTTGGATTTTCTATTTTTTTTCTTATTTAAATATCCCATATTTTCCCTCAAACTTGATTTTGTGTCATTCTAGCTTTTACTACAAGTTTACCGATTTCCCTTCATTAAAACCAAGATTTACCCCAAGAAGACAATTATGCAATCATTTAAACTAAGTTGATCAAGATGGTCAACCTAATGTGTTATCTTGTTACAACAGTTTCAAACAGGAAAAGATTTACATCATGATACAACACTACATTCAAGTCTCAATTGTAATACTGTTCAAATGAATACGCGATCTCAATCTCATCATTAGCCAAGTCAAACTCGCACTAACTGACATGCTCGGATTCATGCATTTTTTTTAGAAATTAGAATGACAACTACATGCAAAACTACAAGATAAATGAGTTATGCTAAACGAATGCAAATACTAAATGAATGCAACTAAATGATTGCAATAAAACTAGAAGAACGCACCCCCAAACTTAACATATTTAATGTTCTCATTGTATATAAAAAAACCCATTAGAAATTAGGTACTAAGGACTTCCCTGAAAGATCGAAGCCTTACTCCCTGTCAACATCCTCTGCTTCTTCTTCATCAACCTCATCCTCACAGGGGATAACTCAGTCAGGGGTACACCAATAAGGGTGGAGCTGGTCAAAATTGGTAAGGAGCACATGCTGGATTCATGCGGTTGAACATCTCTATGAATGATGCATTACAGTTCTGATATATCTTCGCTTGTCGCTGAGCCAGTCTATTCTGCTTTCTATCCACCCGGTCAAAACCCTGTTGAATTTGGGTAGCCACCATGTCAATCCGTCTAGATTGATGTCTCAATTCTAGACAAATATCCTCAAAAAAATCGGTGTTGGCACGTAACTCTCAACTACAATAAGATTGTCATTTGACTGTTCATTAAGCTCGACAATAGGATCTGGAGGCACAATAATGAAACCTAATCCTCTCGGGTGTGGTTTACCCCCAAAACATACCTTGTACTTTTTTATAATCGAATGGTCAATTGGGGCTAAAGGAGGTTATCTTGCTTCCTTGGATTCCCACTTTACTCCAACTTGTTGACATAGTCCAATAATCAAAGATGGATGAGGCAGTACACCTAAAGTCCCTCGAATTGCTCTGCCGATTGAATCATGTATAACCTGACCCACATCTATAGTTTTTCATTTTGCAATGGCGAAAAGAAACGTTGCCCGTTGATTTATGACATCACTCATATGCCTACATGACATCAACTTGGCACAAATAAAGGCATGACATGCTTTCCCGTAACTACTTAGTGCGGATGCAGGAAAAAGAACTGCTTCTTGCTGATCTGTTAATTTTCATTTTGTTTCAGGTACTCACAATGCTTGAATGACCTCACTATAATCCAGCTCGTGCTCTAGATATTGCATGTAGCCACTTCTAGGTATTCTGTCCAAGCCGTAGTAAGCATTTATTGTCGTGAAACTGACCTCCACTAATTTTTCGCAAACCCAAACCATGTTACTGACATCTTTTGCATTGACATAGAATTCCTTAACAATTTTTATGACCGACAGATCCGGTTGAGCTGTAAAATTCACCCATCTTTTTCTTCCAATTATTTGTAGTAACTCCCCATCTTCTGCCTCTGGCAATAATCCACGCTCAGGAATTAGGGCCAGAAAGCCAATTCTGATACCTTCCGGACGCACTAACAGTGAGGAAAGGGAAGTATGAGTTTCAAGTGGTGTAAGAAGAGAAAATAGAGGAGTTTTAGATGAACTAGGAGATAAAATAGTTTGATTTAGGTTGAAAGGAGTGATGCCCGATTAGGGCTTAAATTTTTTTTCAAAGTCTTAGCAGGAGCTTGGCTCTTGATTTTGAATGGGATTGACCGCCTAGGCGCTTGAAGACAGAACATGTTAGTCAAGTATAGCGCCTAGGCGTTTGGGGAATGTTGACTGTTCTGTATTTGAGCGCCTAGTCGCTTGTTTTGTGCATTGTTTGGGCGCCTAAGCGCTTGGAACTGACTTGGTGGATTTTGTACGTCTTCCATGCTTCCAACCTACATATCAAAGCTTCAATTCTCAGTTTTTGTTTGCAAGGAGATTACAACTTATACTCAAACCCTAAACTAAGATAAAATATATAGTTAACTAAACTAACATACTAAAATAAAAGAAATTAATCATATTTTATCATAGTTTAGGGTTTTAGTATAACTCGTAATCTAAAAACTGAGAATTAAAGCTTTTATATGCAGATTTAAAGCATAGAAGACACACAAAATCCACCAAGTCAGGCACAAGCGCCTAGGCGCTCAAATGCAGAATACTCAGCAATCCCCAAGCTTCTAAGCACTCATTCCATGCCTATTCCAAGCGCCTAGTCGCTATACCTGACCAACACGTTCTGTCTTCAAGCGCCGAGGCGGTTAATCCCATACAAAATCAAGCGCCAATACTTTAAAAAAAAATTAAGCCTTAATCGGGTATCACTCCTTTCAACCCAAATCAAACTCTATTTTCTCTCCTAGTTCATCTAAAACTCCTTTCTTTTCTCTTCGTACACCACGTGAAACTCATACTTCCTTTCTTCACTTCAACAAATTTTGACAAAAAGAGATTCACAAGTGCTAATGTGTCCGAAAGGTATCACAATTGGCTTTCTGGTAAAATGCTAATTCCTGAGTGTGGATTATAGCCTGAGGAAGAAGATGGGTGAATTTTACATCTAAACCGGATTTGTCGGTCATAAAAATTGTTAAGGAATTCTACGCCAATACAAAAGATGTTGTCGGTAATATGGTTTGGGTTCGCGAAAAATTAGTGGAGGTCAGTTTTCACGACAATAAATGCTTACTACGGCTTGGACAGAATACCTGGTAATGGCTATATGCAATATCTAGAGCACGAGCTGGACTATAGTGAGATCATTCAAGCATTGTGTACCAGGAACAAAATGAAAATTACCGGATCAGCAAGAAGCAGTTCTTTTTTTGTGCCAAGTTGATGTCGTGTAGGCCTATGAGTGATGTCATAAATCAACGGCCAGCGTTGCTTTTCTGCATTACAAAAGGAAAAACTATAGATGTGGGTCAGGTTATACATTTTTCAATTGACAGAACAATTCATGGAGGGACTTCAGGTGGACTGCCTCATCCATTTTTGATTACTGGACTGTGTCAACAAGTTGGAATAAAGTGGGAAGCCGAGGAAGCAAGACAACCTCCTTTAGCCCCAATTGACCACTCGGTTATAAAAAAATACAAGGTATAGGTTGGGGTTAAGCCACACCCGAGAGGATTAGGTTTCATTATTGTGCCTCCAGATCCTGTTGACAAGACTAATGAACAGTCAAAAAATAATCATACTACAAATGAGATTTACGTGCCAGCACTAGATTTTTTTGAGGATATTCGTCGAGAATTGAGACATCAAACTAGACGGATTGACATGGTGGCTACCAAAATTGAACAGGGTTTTGACCGGGTGGATAGGAAGCAGAATAGACTGCCTCAACAACAAGCGGAGATATATCAGAACTATAATGCATCATTCATAGAGATGTTCAACCGCATGAATCCAGCAGGTGCTCCTTACCAATTCCGACCACCTCCACCCTTGTCTGTGTACCCCCGAGTGACTTACCCCCTGAGGATGAGGCTGATGAAGAATTAACAGATGATGCTGACGAGGAGTAAGGCTTCGATTTTTCAAGGAAGTCCTCAATACCTAATTTCTTATGGTTTTTTTTATATACAATGAGGACATTGCATATGTTAAGTTTGGGGGTGCATTCTTCTAGTTGTATTCCAATCATTTAGTTGCATTCATTTAGTATTTGCATTCGTTTAGCATAACTCATTCATCTTGTAGTTTTTCATGTAGTTGTCATTCTAATTTCTAAAAAAATGCATGAATCCGAACATGTCAATTAGTGCGAGTTTGACTTGGCCAATGATGAGATTGGGATCGCGTATACATTTGACCATTATTACAACTGAGACATGAATGTAGTGTCATATCATTATGTAAATCTTATCCTGTTTGAAACTGATGTAACACGATAGCACGTTAGGTTGATCATTTTGATAAACTTAGTTTAAATGATCGCAAAATTGTCTTCTTCGAGAAATCTTGTTTTAATGAAGGAAAATCGATAAACTTGTAGTAAAAGTTAGGATGACGCAAAAAATCAAGATTGGGGGAAAATATGGGATTTTTAAATAAGAAAAAATAGAAAATCCGAAAAAAAAATCATATGAATAAATATGTTAACTAGTTTAGTTTTGTGGCCTTTGTTACTAGAGTAAGTAAGCCCTTAGGGGTGTCTCTACACTCAACGCCCTAAAGTCATCTGGTTTGAGAGTCATTGGTCGAAAGCTCGTTACATGGGTAACATTGAAAAGCCTAAGAGAACTAGACATTGAACAGTCAAGTGTAAACACGAGAAAGATCATAAATGCCCTAGTGGGCAAATAAAAGAAGAAATAAATCCCGTATTGACTCTGAATTTGGTGATTGTGTAAATTTAGTTGGAGTTTAGTTTGTGAACAGAGTTTCCTAAGTTAAAACTATGTCTTTTCCTCTAAGAAGCATATTATGCAATGTATTTAAACTATAGTTGATTTTAATGGTTGCTAAGCACACACACCCTGCATCTGTAATAACAAGATTTGATTTATGGATTGGTATTGGTTATGGAATTGTCTTGTTTGGATGCATTGTTTGAATCTATTATTGATACCTCTGAGATGCATTTTTTTTTGCATTGCTTGGGGACAAGGAATTGATTAAGTTTGGGGTATTTAATGAGTAGGCTTTATACATATGAATCCGATATTATTAAACTTAATTATTGCCATCTTTAAGTGTTTTTAGTATCTTTTTATGTGTTTTTGTGTTTATTTCTTGAAAGTTGGAGTTAGAGGAGCAAATTGGTCATTTGGAAGAAGAAAAACATCAAAAATCATTAAAATTAGAGCCGAGTGGCATTTTTGTAAATACGTGAACCTGATCAAGCGCTTGGATTTGTACTAGGTTGAGCGCCTAGGAGCTCATGCACGATCAAAGTTGGATTTTTCTGGTGCTGAGTTATTTTTGAAGCCAATTAGGAATCTTGATGAGGGTTGGGACCAATAAAAATAGGAAAAGACTTTAGGGAGGAGATTATTAAGAGATTTGGAAAGAGACCAACGAGGAGAACACGAAGGATATTGCAGAGGCTAAAGATCAAGTGGAGGATTAGGAGCAATCTCACAAGTTCTTCTATTCTTTTCTCTAATTTTATTTTTGTAATTAACTGGGACGTCTGGATTATTAATTTGGATAATATTTTTCTTTATTATCATGAAGTATAATTTAATTAAGATTGCAACGGAACTTGGTATAAAGTTTAAATTAAACCTTCCCACTGAATGAAAGTTGGTTTTTATTGAATTATTTATTATATCTTGCATTTAAAATCCAACTTTGATCGTGCATGAGCGCCTAGGCGCTCAACCTAGTACAAATCCAAGCATCTAGGAGCTTGGTCAGGATCACATATTTACAAAAATGCCACTCAACTCTAATTTTAATTTGATCTTTTTCTTCTTTCAAATGACCAATTTGTCCCTCCAACCTACAAGAAATAAACACAAAAAACACAAAGAGATACTAAACACTTAAAGATATCAATAATTAAGTTTAATAATATCGGATTCATAGGTATAAAATCTACTCATCAAATACCCCCAAACTTAACCAAGTGCTTGTCCCCAAGCAATGCAAATAAAAAATGCATCTTAACTATATGCCTACAAATCCAGCCATCAGTCAGTACGAAATCAAACAAATATGCCTCGGAGGTATCAACAATATATTCAAACAACACATCCAAACAAGACAATTCAATAACTCATACCAATCCATAAATCAAAGCCTGTTATTACTGATACAGGGTGTGTGTGCTTAACAACCATTAAAATAAACTACAGTTCTAATACATCGCATAATATGCTTCTTAGAGAAAAAAACACAATTTTAACTTAAAAAACTCCGTTCACAAGTTAAGCTTCAGCTAAAACTACTCGATCACCAAATTCAGAGTCAATACGGGATTTATTTCTTCTTTTCTTTGCTCACAAGGGCATTTATGCTCTTTCTCGTGTTTACACTTGACCGTGCAATATCTAGTTCTCTTAGGCTTTTCAATATTACCTATGTAACGAGCTTTCAACCAACGACTCTCAAACCAGATGGTTTTAGGGCGCTGGGTGTAGAGACACCCTTAAGGGCTTACTTACTCTTGTAACAAAGGACACATAACTAAACCAGTCAACGTGTTTATTCATATGAATTTTTTTCTTGAATTTTTTATTTATTTATTTTTAATTTAAAAATCTTATATTTTCCCCCAAACTTAAATTTTTGCGTCATCTTAGCTTTTACTACAAGTTTACCGATTTCCCTCCATTAAAACCAAAACTTCCCCCAAGAAGCAATTGTGCGATCATTTAAACTAATTTGATCAACCTAACGTGCTATCTTTTTACATCAGTTTCAAACAAGATAAGATTTACATCATGATACGACACTACATTCATGTCTCAGTTGTAATACTGTTCAAATGTATACGCGATCCCAATCTCATCATTGGCCAAGTCAAACTCGCACTAATTGACATGCTCAGATTCATGCATTTTTTTTAGAAACTAGAATGACAACTACATGCAAAACTATAAGATGAATGAGTTTATGATAAACGAATGCAAATACTAAATGAATGCAACTAAATGATTGCAATACAACTAGAAGAATGCACCTGTTGGGTAAAATCTATATACGCACAACACGCAAGTATACGTGGTCAACAAGTAATAAAGTGATAAGTCGAGTATCGTTCCCACAGAGAATTATTTAATAAAAATCACCAAGTACTAACCCGTAACCAGCTCAATCTTATTTAAACAAATGAATTTAATGTTATAAATTAAAATATTTAACTAAACTAATTCTAATTACCACTAATTAAAAATCAGATTATAGAGAATTAAGATCACAACTTCACTTATTGCTTCATTTAGGTTAACACACTTCTCATCAATTATTCTCTATCCCAAATTGTTAATCAAGAACACGAAAGTAGTATTAACCACCTCTCGATGCACTAATACTGTATTAACGTCAATCCACAATTAAGATAGAAATCCGTTAAACACCTTAACCAACTAACTCACTATATCTCTATGTGAATTACAATTGAAGAAAGTTGAAGAACAAGTTCTCTATAAGATTACATGCGGCGTCAAGCATATCTCTACCTTAACACTCATCAAGTTTAAGCTACTAACAAAATCCTGAACACATGCTATCATGATTAGATCTAAATCTATACTTCATCTCTCGAGTTCATATAAATTATCACGGTAATTGATGGCCAATCAATTAAACAATTAATTCCAAATCATAATAGACAATCCTCACAATAGAAAATACTAATTCATAACGAAGCATATTAAAATAAACTACACAATAAGATCCATTGTAATCTCAAACAAAGAATTAGTTCATTATTATTGAATTTAAACTAAGAATCCACAATTGAATAATCATTAAAAGATAAAGATAGAAGAAGATGAGAAGAAACAATCTATTGTCAGTAGACTTGACGCCCCCTCCTTGCTCCTACTTCAAATCTTCAATGGTCTCTAAGTTGCTTCAATCTCCAAATCTAATTAGAACTAGGGTTATGTTCTAATCTAAAGGAGTGTTTAATCTAGTCTAATCTATGTAATCTCCTAAGCTAAGCTATGTAATCTCTACTTATTTTATGCCTTACATCATATATTTATAGGTTACAAGTCTAATTTTTAGCTTAGGAACAAACCCAATCCAATTTGGAGTAAAAAAGGTGTCAAAATTCGCCCAAAACGCAAAACTCTGCTTCCTAGCGCCTAGGCGCTTGAAAATGTACTGTCTGGACCGCCTAGGCGCTTGGTCAGATGAATGGTTACTGACTTGGAGCACCTAGGCGCTTGATTTGGCCTTGGCTGGACCGCTTAGGCGCTTGCTCCTTTTTCTGACATTTTCTGCTCCGACGTCCTTTGGGAAAATGGCCATAACTTTTTCGTTCGAACTCCGATTTAGACGATTCAAGATGATCCGGAAAGAGGAAAAGTAGATCTACAACTTTCATTCTTGAAGTTTCGTGAAATAATGTCCGGAGCTATAGTCAAATTGGCTCTAAAGTGACTGCTGTGTAAATGGAAAGCCGAAAACGCGAATCTAGCCACCCCAAACATCGATCCATGTAACTTTTGTCCCAATTCCTACAAAACAATATAAAACATGCATGAATAGACACAAACACATAAAAACATCCTAAAAGACTTGAGAACAACAATAAATTAAGCTTGAATGTATCCAATTCATGTGTATAAAACTCACTCATCAAATACCCCCAAACTTAAACATTTGCTTGTCCTCAAGCAAAAACACAAAAATGTTATGCAATGCAATGTAATGAAACTAATCTATATGCCTACGAATCCAACAGTAATGACAGAAACAAGTCTATTTAACCGTCTTTAGAGAAATTTAGTAAACATGATAATACATCATATTTAAACAAATCAGTAATTTCCCAATCAATCATCAAATCTTAGACTGTTATCACTGATATAGTGCGTTTGTGCTCCACAACAATGTTAACTGATATAAAATCAAATTTAAGACATAAAAGAATCTTCGAAGGCATCATACAGTGCAAATTCACAAAATTCACGAACAAGCTAGATCCAACTAAAGTCAAACATCCACCAAGTTCAAGAGTCCAATCCGGGATACTTATGCTTTACTTTTCATCACGGGGGCTTTTTGCTCTTTTCCCGTTTTATTATATTTCTTTTTTTTTAACCATGACTGTGCAATGTCTCATTCCATTAGGCTAACAGTGTCACCCCTTAGCGAGCTTTCGACCAACGACTCCCAGACCATATAAGACCTTAGGGCGCTAGGTTTTAAGATACCCCTTCGGGCGTACTTGCTCAAGTAACAAAGGCCCCGAAACAAAACTAGCCACGGTAATTTTTATTTTATTTTTTCTTTCTTTTTTTTAACGAAGCTTATATATCCCAAATTTTCCCCCCAAACTTAAGTTTTTATCAAAATTTAGCCATCTCCGCCTATTCATGTCTTTCATTCCTTCACATTAGTATTATCCTTAAGAAATCCATTATGTATCAATTTAAACTTAATCAGTTAACATATCTGTTATTAACGTGCTAACCTTAATTATACCAGTTTCAAACAGGAAAAGATTCAATTCATAACAAGAAATCACATCAAAGCCTGAATATTCAATACTATACTTATCTACTTAACTCAAGTCTCATCATTGGCCAAAATAGACTTTTACTATCTAACAGTTGGAATCATACAAATATAAACTAACTGCAACAAACATAGTAAACTAACTACTATTTTTGCGATTTTTAATTTTTTTTTTAAACAAAAAAAACTGAATGCAAAAACTAAATGTAAATAACCCGAAAACATAACGAACTACAATGTAAATAACTAACTACATGCAATACGACACTAAAATGCCCCCAAACTTAAACTAGACATTGTCCTCAATGACTGAAATAGAAAAAATTAAAGCAGAGGACTTCCCTGAAAATATAGCAATCTTCCTCCTTGCCTGCTAAGTTTGGAGAATAGGCTAAGCACATGGAACAAATTGGGCACCACACTTGAATTTGACTTGAATAACCTGTAAAACCATGATAGAAGCAATTTTATTAAATCCTAAATAAATGCAAATGCAAAACTACTAATATAAAACTTAATAAAAATTAAACTTGGGTTGCCTCCCAATAAGCGCTTGTTTTATAGTCTTTCAGCCTGACTTTTTCTGGTCAATGCTATCCAATTCCTCTTCGAAAGTTGAGAAACCCTCCATCCATCGGAAATAATATAGCTTTTGGTAGGTTCCCATTTGTGATAGCCATCAAGTTAAAGTCACCTAGCATGCTTTGTTTATATAAGATTAGATTGAAGAACGTCCAACATCTAGGCGTTTTCTCCATTGTGTCTGCGAATATATTCTGGCATTGAGGCTTGTCAGACACAACAATCTCTTCTTCTATCTTCTCCAACTCATCGCACCATGGCTTCGAAGTTGTACTCGCTTTTATGTCACATGGAGTATTGCCAATGACATGACTACCAATTGGACAAGGTTTTGCAAATCTAACCAGATTCTTGAACTGTGGAGGAGAAGTCACTTGAGGCATAAATAACATCGACTCATCATCATTGGTTCTCACAATTAGTTCTTCACCGACCTTGTTGTCATTATCCCTACTTGTCTCCTCTTTTTCAACATCTCGAGGCTCATCTAGTTGTAGATTTGGTTCAGGTTCTTCGTAAATTGTGTATCCATGTTCATTAAAAACCAAAGTGTTTGGAGGAAGGTTTGCTTACGGCCTTTGGTCATTTGCTTATCTGATCCGCAAGATTTGAACTATGGACCTCGCTTGATTACTCAATTTCTCCTAATTTGATGCTCATGAACTGGACACATTCCTCCAACCTGGACTTTTCTTTTCAGTCCGGAAGCTGTATTGAGGAACATTGGTTGAGGCCCAAGTGAGTGAGTTGCTTCAATCTTCGATTATTACCAAATTTTGGGTTGGTAACTCCTGACTAATTATTATCTCTTCTTTTTCTGCCTCTAATTTAAACATGAAGTCATGAAATCGAATGGTCTTCTTTTGCATTGGAGGTGGATTTGAGATAATTTGATGGATCTGTTGATTGGAGCCAGAGTATTGGTCTTGATAGTTGTAATCCTGAAGAATCCGGGTGCATACCACCAACTGATGGTAATTATCTAGCATATGGTTGAGGTATACACAACCTTGTTTTCGCCGCCCAAAACTAACGGTGCATTGATGACTCGGATGGTTGCCAGCATAATAGTCACACATGATTGCCATCCTTTGACTCTGTTGGCTGCGATAACGTCCAACTCCCTCGAAAGTTCTTCAATTTGTGCTGACATTGCGGAGAGTGTCGCGAGTCTGTCAATCTCCGCTTCCTTTGGTTGATTCATGTTTATGTATGGCCATTGATACGCAAAGTCATCCATGGTACCTGAAAAGAGAGAAATATAGGAAGAGAATTAAAAATAAAAATAAAAATGTTTAAATTAAGACTAATTTGATTGAAGCTAATATTGGTAAAACTGTATTAAACTAATTCCCCGGCAGCGGCGCCAAAAACTTGTTGGGTAAAATCTATATACGCACAACACGCAAGTATACGTGGTCAACAAGTAATAAAGTGATAAGTTGAGTATTGTTCCCACAGAGAATTATTTAATAAAAATTACCAAGTACTAACCCGTAACCAGCTCAATCTTATTTAAACAAATGAATTTAATGTTATAAATTAAAATATTTAACTAAACTAATTCTAATTACCACTAATTAAAAATCAGATTATAGAGAATTAAGATCACAACTTCACTTATTGCTTCATTTAGGTTAACACACTTCTCATCAATTATTCTCTATCCCAAATTGTTAATCAAGAACACGAAAGTAGTATTAACCACCTCTCGATGCACTAATACCGTATTAACGTCAATCCACAATTAAGATAGAAATCCGTTAAACACCTTAACCAACTAACTCACTATATCTCTATGTGAATTACAATTGAAGAAAGTTGAAGAACAAGTTCTCTATAAGATTACATGCGGCGTCAAGCATATCTCTACCTTAACACTCATCAAGTTTAAGCTACTAACAAAATCCTGAACACATGCTATCATGATTAGATCTAAATCTATACTTCATCTCTCGAGTTCATATAAATTATCACGGTAATTGATGGCCAATCAATTAAACAATTAATTCCAAATCATAATAGACAATCCTCACAATAGAAAATACTAATTCATAACGAAGCATACTAAAATAAACTACACAATAAGATCCATTGTAATCTCAAACAAAGAATTAGTTCATTATTATTGAATTTAAACTAAGAATCCACAATTGAATAATCATTAAAAGATAAAGATAGAAGAAGATGAGAAGAAATAATATATTGTCAGTAGACTTGACGCCCCCTCCTTGCTCCTACTTCAAATCTTCAATGGTCTCTAAGTTGCTTCAATCTCCAAATCTAATTAGAACTAGGGTTAAGTTCTAATCTAAAGGAGTGTTTAATCTAGTCTAATCTATGTAATCTCCTAAGCTAAGCTATGTAATCTCTACTTATTTTATGCCTTACATCATGTATTTATAGGTTACAAGTCTAATTTTTAGCTTAGGAACAAACCCAATCCAATTTGGAGTCAAAAAGGTGTCAAAATTCGCCCAAAACGCAAAACTCTGCTTCCTAGCGCCTAGGCGCTTGAAAATGTACTGTCTGGACCGCCTAGGCGCTTGGTCAGATGAATGGTTACTGACTTGGAGCGCCTAGGCGCTTGATTTGGCCTTGGCTGGACCGCCTAGGCGCTTGCTCCTTTTTCTGACATTTTCTGCTCCGACGTCCTTTGGGAAAATGGCCATAACTTCTTCGTCCGAACTCCGATTTAGACGATTCAAGATGATCCGAAAAGAGGAAAAGTAGATCTACAACTTTCATTCTTGAATTTTGCGAAATAATGTCCGGAGCTATAGTCAAATTGGCTCTAAAGTGACTGCTGTGTAAATGGCAAGCTGAAAACGCGAATCTAGCCACCCCAAACATCGATCCATGTAACTTTTGTCCCAATTCCTACAAAACAATATAAAACATGCATGAATAGACACAAACACATAAAAACATCCTAAAAGACTTGAGAACAACAATAAATTAAGCTTGAATGTATCCAATTCATGTGTATAAAACTCACTCATCAGCACCCCCAAACTAAACATATGCAATGTCCTCATTGTATATAAAAAACATAAGAAATTAGGTATGATGTGCCTTCCTACAAAGATTGAAGCTTTAACTTAATCGTAAAACATCCCTAACTTTTCTCATCACAACCTTATCTCAGGGGATAGTCAGCGGGGGGACACAGAATAGGGTAATTAAAGCTGGTCAGGAAAAGAATTGGTAAAGAGCGCTGTGGATTCATGCGGCTGAAATCTCATGAATATTGCATTACAGTTACTAATATATCTCCGCTGTCGATGAGCCAAGTATATTTGCTTCCTATCCACACGGTCAAAACCTTGTTGAATTTGGGTAGCCACCATGTCATCGTCTAGTTTGATTTTTTTCACTCTCGACGAATATCCTCAAAACCTTTGTGTTAGGAACGTAAAACTCTACTGCAGCAGGTATGTCATTGACGTTCATTAGGCCGTCAACAGAATCTGGAGGGCACAATAATGAAACTAATACTCATGGGTGTGTTTACCCCCAACAAATACCTCTGTTATCTTTTTATAAACCGAATGGCCAATTGGTGGCCTAAAGGAGGTTGTCTTTGCTTCCCTGGCTCCACTTTACTCCAATTTGTTGACATGAGTCCAATAATCCAAAGATTGATGCGGCAGTTACACCTAAAAGGCCCTCGTGAAATTGCTCCGTAGAGATTGAACAGATAACCTGACCCAATATTAGTTTTTCCTTTGCAATTGGCGAAAAGACAACGATTGCACGTTGATTTATGACACTCATATGCCTACACGACACTAATTTGGCACAAAAAAGGCAGTCAGCTTCGTAACTACTTGTTGCGGATGCAGGAAAAAGAAAAAAGAACTGATTCTTGCCTGATTTCTGTTAATTTACATTTGTTCCACGGTACTAACAATGCTTGAAGAACCTCACTATATCCAGATCGTGCTCTAGATATTTAATGAGCATTTCTAGGTAATTCTGTCCAAGCCGTAGTAAGCCTTTATTGTCGTGAAACTGACCTCCGCTATTTAGGAACCCAAACCATGTTACTGACAACATCTTTTGCATTGGCGTAGAATTCCTTAACAATTTTTATGACCGACGGATCCGGTTGAGCTGTAAAATTCACCCATCTTTGCTTCCAATCATTTGTAGTAACTCCCCATCTTCTGCCTCTGGCAATAATTCACGCTCAGGAATTAGCGTTTTACCAGAAAGCCAATTCTGATACCTTTCGGACGCATTAACAGTGAATAAAGGGAAGTATGAGTTTCACGTGGTGTAGGAAGAGAAAATAGAGGAGTTTTAGATGAAGTAGAAGAGTAAATAGTTTGATTTGGGTTGAAAGGAGTGATGCTCGATTAGGGCTTAAATTTTTTTTCAAAGTCTTAGCAGGAGCTTGGCGCTTGATTTTATATGGGATTGACCGCCTACGCGCTTGAAGACAGAACGTGTTAGTCAGGTGTAGCGCCTAGGCGTTTAGGGAATGTTGAGTGTTCTGCATTTAAGCGCCTAGTCGCTTGTTTTGTGCATGGTTTGGGCGCCAAAGCGCTTGGACTGACTTGGTGGATTTTGTACGTCTTCCATGCTTCCATACATACATATTTCACACAAGATTCAATTCTCGTTTGTTTGTCTTCCAGAGTCCAACCTACATTAATACGCTCCAATTCTCAGTTTATTGTTTGCAAGGAGATGACAAGACTTATACTAAAACCCATAACATAAGAGAAATATATAGTTAATAAATAACATACTAAAATAAAGAAATGAATTATTTCTATCTAGTTTAGGGTTTTAGTACAACTCGTAATCTAAAACTGAGCATTGAAACTTTGGTATGAGGTTTGAAGAATGGAATAGACACAAATCCACTTCATGAACAAGAGCCTAGGCGTCAATGCAGAAACCACTCAGAATCCACAATTAGCGTCAAAGCACTCACTCTTGCTATTTCCAAGAGCTCTAGTCTCTTACTTGACAAACGTTCTGTCATCACGCCTGAGGGGTCAAATCCCATCACATATAACGCTGCATAGGCATCCGCCCAGACTTTAAAAAAAAAATGTAAGCCTTAAACGGGCAGCTACTCCTTTCACACAAATAAATCTCTATTTTCTCCTCCTAGTTATCTAAACTCTTTCTTTTCACTCTTAGGACACCACGTGAAACTAACTCCTTGTCACTTCACCAAAGTTGGACAAAAGAGA
The DNA here is from genome assembly GCA_020205505.1 of Panax japonicus. Lineage (NCBI taxonomy): Eukaryota > Viridiplantae > Streptophyta > Magnoliopsida > Apiales > Araliaceae > Panax > Panax japonicus. The sequence goes on from CM035104.1 coordinate 5,709,340, forward strand.
TTCACAATTCGTGTTGATCATTCAGCTTGTGTTGTACCTTGAAACAAAATGAAATTATAATGCTCAGCAAAGAGAAAGAAGCAGTTATTTTTTCTGCATAGCATCGGAGTCGTTACGGGATCAGAATGACATGTCTTTATTTGTGCCAAGTTGAGTGTGTAGTTCTTATGCTGTTATGTCCATAAATCAATGGCAGCGGTGCTTTTCTGAATGTAAAAGGAACAAAACTATGAGATATGGGTAAGGGTATCACATGATCAATCGACAGAACAGTCAAGGAGGGACTTCAGGTGGACGTCTCATCCATTTGGATTAACTGGACTGTGTCTTAAAACTTTGGCGTAAAGTGGGAGACTAGATTGAAGCCAAGACAACCTCCTTTAGCCCCATTGACACTCGGTTATAAAAAAGTACAAGGTATGGGTTGGGGTTAAGCCACACCCGAGAGGATTAGGTATCATTATTTTGCCTCCAGATCCTGTTGACGAGACTAATGAACAGTAAAAAAATAATCCTACTACAACTGAGAGTTATGTGCCAGCACCAAATTTTTTTGAGGATATTCGTCGAGAATTGAGACATCAAACTAGACGGATTGACATGGTGGCTACCCAAATTCAACAGGGTTTTGACCGGGTGGATATGAAGCAGAATAGACTGGCCCAACGACAAGCGGAGATATATCAGAACTATATTGCATCATTCATAGAGATGTTCAACCGCATGAATCTAGCAGGTGCTCCTTACCAATTCCGACCACCTTCACCCTTGTCTGTGTACCCCGAGTGACTTACCCCCTAAGAATGAGGTTGATGAAGAATAAGTAGAGGATGCTGACGAGGAGTAAGGCTTCGATCTTTCAAGGAAGTCCTCAATACCTAATTTCTTATGGGTTTTTTTATATACAATGAGGACATTGCATATGTTAAGTTTGGGGGTGTATTCTTCTAGTTGTATTCCAATCATTTAGTTGCATCCATTTAGTATTTGCATTCGTTTATCATAACTCATTCATCTTTTAGTTTTGCATGTAGTTGTCATTCTAATTTCTAAAAAAATGCATGAATCCGAACATGCCAATTAGTGCGAATTTGACTTGGCCAATGATGAGATTGGGATCGCGTATACATTTGAACAGTATTACAACAGAGACATGAATGTAGTGTCGAATCATTATGTAAATCTTATCCTGTTTGAAACTGATGTAACAAGATAGCACGTTAGGTTGATCATTTTGATAAACTTAGATTAAATGATCGCAAAATTGTCTCCTTCGGGAAATCTTAGTTTTAATGAAGGAAATTCGGTAAACTTGTAGTAAAAGTTAGGATGACGCAAAAAATCAAGTTTGGGGGAAAATATGGGATTTTTAAATAAGAAAAAAAATAGAAAATACAAAAAATAATCATATGAATAAACATGTTGACTAGTTTAGTTTTGTGGCCTTTGTTACTGGAGTAAGCCCTTAGGGGTGTCTCTACACTCAACGCCCTAAAGCCATCTGGTTTGGGACTCATTGATCGAAAGCTCGTTACATGGATAACATTGAAAAGCCTAAGAGAACTAGACATTGTACAGTCAAGTGTAAACACAAGAAAGATCATAAATGCCCTCGTGAGCAAATAAAAGAAGAAATAAATACCGTATTGACTCTGAATTTGGTTATTGTGTAAATTTAGTTGGAGCTTAGTTTGTGAATGAAGTTTCCTAAGTTAAAACTGTGTCTTTTCCTCTAAGAAGCATATTATGCAATGTATTTAAACTATAGTTGATTTTAATGGTTGCTAAGCATACACACCCTGCATCAGTAATAACAAGATTTGATTTATGGATTGGTATGGGTTATTGAATTGTCTTGTTTGGATGTATTGTTTGAATCTATTGTTGATACCTCTGAGGTATATTTGTTTGATTTCGTACTGACAGATGGCTGGATTTGTATGCATATAGTTAAAATGCTTTTTTTTGCATTGCTTAGGGACAAGGAATTGATTAAGTTTGGGGTATTTGATGAGTAGGCTTTATACCTATGAATCCGATATTATTAAACTTAATTATTGCCATCTTTAAGTGTATCTAGTATCTTTTTATGTGTTTTTGAGTTTATTTCGTGAAGGTTGGAGTTGGAGGGACAAATTGGTCATTTAAAAGAAGAAAAAGATCAAAAATTATTAAAATTAGAGCCGAGTGACATTTTTGTAAATACGTGGTCCTGACGAAGTGCCTAGGCGCTTGGATTTGTACTAGGTTGAGCGCCTAGGCGCTCATGCACGATCAAAGTTGGATTTTTCTACTGCTGAGTTATTTTTGAAGCCAATTAGGAATCTTGATGAGGGATCTTGATGAGTGTTGGGACCAATACAAATAGGAAAAGACTTCAAGAAGGAGATTATTAAGAGATTTGCTAAGAGACCAACGGGGAGAACACGAAGGATATTGCAGAGGCTAAAGAACAAGTGGAGGATTAGGAGCAATATGACAAGTTCATCTATTCTTTTATCTAATTTTATATTTGTAATTAACTAGGGTGTCTGGATTATTAATTTGGATAATGTTTTCCTTTATTATCATTAAGTAAATTTTAATTAAGATTGCAACGGAACTTGGTATATAGTTTAAATTAAACCTTCCCATTGAATGAAAATTGGTTTTTATTGAATTATTTATTATATCTTGCCTTTCAAATCCAACTTTGATCGTGCATGAGCGCCTAGGCGCTCAACCAAGTACAAATCCAAATAACTAGGAGCTTGGTCAGGACCACGTATTTACAAAAATATCACTCATCTCTAATTTTAATGATTTTTGATCTTTTTCTTCTTCCAAATGACCAATTTGTCCTTCCAACCTACAAGAAATAAACACAAAAAACACAAAGAGATACTAAACACTTAAAGATATCAATAATTAAGTTTAATAATATCGGATTCATAGGTATAAAACCTACTCATCAAATACCCCCAAACTTAACCAATTGTTTGTCCCCAAGCAATGCAAATAAAAAATGCATCTTAACTATATGGCTACAAATCCAGCCATCAGTCAGTACGAAATCAAACAAATATGCCTCGGAGGTATCAACAATAGATTTAAACAACACATCCAAACAAGATAATTCAATAACACATACCAATCCATAAATCAAAGCCTGTTATTACTGATACAGGGTGTGTGTGCTTAACAACCATTAAAATAAACTACAATTCAAATACATCGCATAATATGCTTCTTAGAGAAGAAAAACACAATTTTAACTTTAAAAACTCCGTTCACAAGTTAAGCTCTAGCTAAAACTACTCGATCACCCAATTCAAAGTCAATACGGGATTTATTTCTTTTTTTCTTTGATCACGAGGGCATTTATGCTCTTTCTCGTGTTTACACTTGACTGTGCAATGTCTAGTTCTCTTAGGCTTTTCAATATTACCTATGTAACGAGCTTTCGACCGACGACTCTCAAACTAGATGGTTTTAGGGCGCTGGGTGTAGAGACACCATTAAGGGCTTACTTACTCCAGTAACAAAGGCCACAGAACTAAACCAGTCAACGTGTTTATTCATATGGATTTTTTTCCTGGATTTTCAATTTATTTTGTTTTAATTTAAAAATCTCATATTTTCCCCCAAACTTTAATTTTTGCGTCATCCTAGCTTTTACTACAAGTTTACCGATTTCCCTCCATTAAAACCAAGACTTCCCCCAAGAAACAATTATGCGATCATTTAAACTAATTTAATCAACCTAACGTGCTATCTTGTTACATCAGTTTCAAACAGGATAATATTTACATCATGATACGACACTACATTCATGTCTCAGTTGTAATACTGTTCAAATGTATACGCGATCCCAATCTCATCATTGGCAAAGTCAAACTCGCACTAATTGACATGCTCGAATTTATGCATTTTTTTAGAAATTAGAATGACAATTACATGCAAAACTACAAGAATAATGAGTTATGATAAACTAATGCAAATACTAAATGAATGCAACTAAATGATTGCAATACAACTAAAAGAATGCACCTTCAAACTTAACATATGCAATGTCCTCATTGTATATAAAAAACATAAGAAATTAGGTACGGAGGACTTCCCTGAAAGATCGAAGCCTTACTCCTTGTCAACATTCTCTGCTTCTTCTTCATCAACCTTATCCTCACAGGTGGATAAGTCAGTCGAGGGTACACAGACAAAGGTGGAGCTGGTCGGAATTGGTAAGGAACGCCTGCTGGATACATGCGGTTGAACATCTCTATGAATGATGCATTACAGTTCTGATATATCTCCGCTTGTCGTTGAGCCAGTCTATTCTGCTTCCTATCCACCCGGTCAAAACCCTGTTAAATTTGGGTAGCCACCATGTCAATCCGTTTAGTTTGATGTCTCAAATCTCGACGAATATCCTCAAAATATTTGGTGTTGGCACGTAACTCTCAACTACAATAGGATTGTCATTTGACTGTTCATTATGCTCGTCAACAGGATCTGGAGGCACAATAATGAAACCTAATCCTCTTGGGTGTGGTTTACCCCCAACACATACCTTGTACTTTTTTATAACCGAAATGTCAATTGGGGCTAAAGGAGGTTGTCTGGCTTCCTTGCCTTCCCACTTTACTCCAACTTGTTGACATAGTCCAATAATCAAAGATGGATGAGGCAGTACACGTAAAGTCCCTCCTTGAATTGCTCTATCGATTGAATCATGTATAACCTGACCCACATCTATAGATTTTCCTTTTACAATGGCGAAAAGCAACGCTGCCCATTGATTTATGACATCACTCATATGCCTACACGACATCAACTTGGCACAAATAAAGCAATGTCATGCTTTCCCGTAACTACTTAGTGCGGATGCAGGAAAAAGCTGTTTTTTGCTGATCTGTTAATTTCCATTTTGTTCCGGGTACTCACAATGCTTGAATGACCTCACTATAATCCAGCTTGTGCTCTAGATATTGCATGTAGCCATTTCTAGGTATTTTGTCCAAGCCGTAGTAAGCATTTATTGTCGTGAAACTGACCTCCACTAATTTTTTGCGAACCCAAACCATGTTACTGACAAAATCTTTTGCATTGGCGTAGAATTCCTTAACAATTTTTATGACCGACGGATCCGGTTGAGCTGTAAAATTTACCCATCTTCTGCTTCCAATCATTTGTAGTAACTCCCCATCTTCTGCCTCTGGCAATAATCCACGTTCAGGAATTAGCGTTTTACCAGAAAGCCAATTCTGATACCTTTCAGACGCACTAACAATGAGGAAAGCGAAGTATGAGTTTCACGTGGTGTAGGAAGAGAAAATAGAGGAGTTTTAGATGAATTAGGAGAGAAAATAGTTTGATTTGGGTTGAAAGGAGTGATTCCCGATTAGGGCTTAATTTTTTTCAAAGTCTTAGCAGGGGCTTGACGCTTGATTTTGAATGGGATTGACCGCCTAAGCGCTTGAAGACAGAATGTGTTAGTCAGGTGTAGCGCTAAGGTGATTGGGGAATGTTGAGTGTTCTGCATTTGAGCGCCTAGTCGCTTGTTTTGTGTATGGTTTGGGGGCCTAAGCGCTTGGGACTGACTTATAGGATTTTGTACGTCTTCCATGTTTCCAACCTACATATCAAAGCTTCAATTCTCAATTTGTGTGTCTTCAATGCTTCCAACCTACATATCAAAGCTTCAATTCTCAGTTTTTGTTTGCAAGGAGATTACAACTTAGACTCAAACCCTAAACTAAGATAAAATATATAGTTAACTAAAATAACATACTAAAATAAAAGAAATTAATCATATTTTATCTTAGTTTAGGGTTTTAGTACAACTCGTAATCTCAAAACTGAGAATTGAAGCTTTGATATGCAGGTTTGAAGCATGGAAGACGCACAAAATCCACCAAGTCAGGCACAAGCGCCTAGGCGTTCAAATGCAGAACACTCAGCAATCCCCAAGCGTCTAAGCACTCACTCCATGCCCATTCCAGGCGCTTAATCACTATACCTGACCAACACATTCTGTCTTCAAGCGCTTAGGCGGCTAATCCAATATAAAATCAAGCGCCTAGGCCTTCCTGCCCAGACTTTAAAAAAAATTAAGCCTTAATCGGGCATAACTCCTTTCAACCCAAATCAAATTCTATTTTCTCTCCTTGTTCATCTAAAACTCCTCTCTTTTCTCTTCGTACACCACATGAAACTCATACTTCCTTTCCTCACTTCAACAAAGTTTGACAAAAAGAGATTCACAAGTGCTAGTGTGTCCGAAAGGTATCACAATTGGCTTTCTGGTAAAATGCTAATTCCTGAGCGTGGATTATAGCCAGAGGTAGAAGATGGGTGAATTTTACATTTAAACCGGATCCGTCGGTCATAAAAATTGTTAAGGAATTCTACGCCAATGCAAAAGATGTTGTCGGTAATATGGTTTGGGTTCGCGAAAAATTAGTGGAGGTCAGTTTCACAACAATAAATGCTTACTACGGCTTAGACAGAATACCTGGTAATGGCTATATGCAATATCTAGAGCACGAGCTGGACTATAGTGAGCTCATTTAAGCATTGTGTGTACCTGGAACAAAATAAAAATTACCAGATCAGCAAGAAGCAGTTCTTTTTCCTGCATCCGCAACGAGTAGTTACAGGAAAGCATGACATGTCTTTATTTGTGCCAAGTTGATGTCGTGTAGGCCTATGAGTGATGTCATAAATCAACGGGCAGCGTTGCATTTCTACATTTCAAAAGGAAAAACTATAGATGTGGGTCAAGTTATACATGATTCAATCGACAGAACAATTCAAGGTGGGACTTCAGGTGGACTGACTCATCCATTTTTGATTACTGGACTGTGTCAACAAGTTGGAGTAAAGTGGGAAGCTGAAGAAGCAAGACAACCTCCTTTAGCCCCAATTGACCACTCTGTTATAAAAAAGTACAAGGTATGTGTTGGGGGTAAACCACACCCGTGAGGATTAGGTTTCATTATTGTGCCTCCAGATTCTGTTGACGAGCCTAATGAACAGTCAAATGACAATCCTACTGTAGTTGAGAGTTACGTGCTAACACCAAATTTTTTGAAGATATTCGTCGAGAATTGAGAAATCAAACTAGACGGATTGACATGGTGGCTACCCAAATTCAACAAGGTATTGACCGGGTGGATAGGAAGCAGAATAGACTGGCTCAGCGACAAGCGGAGATATATCAGAACTATAATGCATCATTCTTAGAGATGTTCAACCGCATGAATCCAGCAGGCGCTCCTTATCAATTCTGACCAGCTTCACCCTTGTCTGTGTACCCCCGACTGACTTATCCCCTGTGAGGATAAAGTTGATGAAGAAGAAGCAGAGGATGTTGACAATGAGTAAGGCTTCGATCTTTCAGGGAAGTCCTCAGTACCTAATTTCTTATGTTTATTATATACAATGAGGACATTGCATATGTTAAGTTTGGGGGTGCATTCTTCTAGTTGTATTGCAATCATTTAGTTCCATTCATTTAGTATTTGCATTCGTTTATCATATACTCATTCATCTTATAGTTTTGCATGTAGTTGTCATTTTAATTTCTAAAAAAAATGCATGAATCCGAACATGTCAATTAGTGCGAATTTGACTTGGCCAATGATGAGATTGGGATCGCGTATACATTTGAACAATATTACAACTGAGACATGAATGTAGTGTCGTATCATTATGTAAATCTTATCATGTTTGAACCTGATGTAACAAGATAGCACGTTAGGTTGATCATTTTGATAAACATAGTTTAAATGATCGCAAAATTGTCTTCTTCGGGAAATCTTGGTTTTAATGAAAGAAAATCGGTAAACTTGTAGTAAAAGTTAGGATGACGCAAAAAATCAAATTTGGGGGAAAATATGGGATTTTTAAATAAGAAAAAATAGAAAATACAAAAAAAAATCATATGAATAAACATGTTGACTAGTTTAGTTTTGTGGCCTTTGTTATTGGAGTAAGTAAGCCTTTAGGGATGTCTCTACCCTTAGAGCCCTAAAGCCATCTGTTTTGGGAGTCATTGGTCGAAAGCTCGTTACATGGGTAACATTGAAAAGCCTAAGAGAACTAGACATTGCACAGTCAAGTGTAAACACAAGAAAGATCATAAATGCCCTCGTGAGCAAATAAAAGAAGAAATAAATCCCGTATTGACTTTGAATTTGGTTATTGTGTAAATTTAGTTGGAGCTTAGTTTGTGAACGGAGTTTCCTAAGTTAAAACTGTGTCTTTTCCTCTAAGAAGCATATTATGTAATGTATTTAAACTATAGTTGAATTTAATGGTTGCTAAGCACACACACCCTGCATCAGTAATAACAAGATTTCCTTTATGGATTGGTATGTGTTATTGAATTGTCTTGTTTGGATGTATTGTTTGAATCTATTGTTAATACATCCGAGACGCATTTTTTTTGCATTGCTTGGGGACAAGAAATTGATTAAGTGGGGGGTATTTGATGAGTAGACTTTATACCTATGAATATGATATTATTAAACTTAATTGTTGTCATCTTTAAGTGTTTTTAGTAAATTTTTATGTGTTTTTGTGTTTATTTCTTGAAGGTTGGAGTTGAAGGGACAAATTGGTCATCTGAAAGAAGAAAAACATCCAAAATCATTAAAATTAGAGCCGAGTGACATTTTTGTAAATACGTGATGCTGACCAAGTGCCTAGGCGCTTGGATTTGTACTAGGTTGAGCGCCTAGGAGCTCATGCACGATCAAAGTTGGATTTTTCTAGTGCTGAGTTATTTTTGAAGCCAATTAGGAATCTTGATGAGGGTTGGGACCAATAAAAATAGGAAAAGACTTTAGGGAGGAGATTATTAAGAGATTTGCAAAGAGACCAACGAGGAGAACACGAAGGATATTGCAGAGGCTAAAGATCAAGTGGAGGATTAGGAGCAATCTCACAAGTTCTTCTATTCTTTTCTCTAATTTTATTTTTGTAATTAACTGGGACGTCTGGATTATTAATTTGGATAATATTTTTCTTTATTATCATGAAGTATAATTTAATTAAGATTGCAACGGAACTTGGTATATAGTTTAAATTAAACCTTCCCACTGAATGAAAGTTGGTTTTTATTGAATTATTTATTATATCTTGCATTTAAAATCCAACTTTGATCGTGCATGAGCGCCTAGGCGCTCAACCTAGTACAAATCCAAGCATCTAGGAGCTTGGTCAGGATCACATATTTACAAAAATGCCACTCAACTCTAATTTTAATTTGATCTTTTTCTTCTTTCAAATTACCAATTTGTCCCTCCAACCTACAAGAAATAAATACAAAAAACACAAAGAGATACTAAACACTTAAAGATATCAATAATTAAGTTTAATAATATCGGATTCATAGGTATAAAACCTACTCATCAAATACCCCCAAACTTAACCAAGTGCTTGTCCCCAAGCAATGCAAATAAAAAATGCATCTTAACTATATGCCTACAAATCCAGCCATCAGTCAGTACGAAATCAAACAAATATGCCTCGGAGGTATCAACAATATATTCAAACAACACATCCAAACAAGACAATTCAATAACTCATACCAATCCATAAATCAAAGCCTGTTATTACTGATACAGGGTGTGTGTGCTTAACAACCATTAAAATAAACTACAGTTCTAATACATCGCATAATATGCTTCTTAGAGAAAAAAACACAATTTTAACTTAAAAAACTCCGTTCACAAGTTAAGCTCCAGCTAAAACTACTCGATCACCAAATTCAGAGTCAATACGGGATTTATTTCTTCTTTTCTTTGCTCACAAGGGCATTTATGCTCTTTCTCGTGTTTACACTTGACCGTGCAATATCTAGTTCTCTTAGGCTTTTCAATATTACCTATGTAACGAGCTTTCGACCAACGACTCTCAAACCAGATGGTTTTAGGGCGCTAGGTGTAGAGACACCCTTAAGGACTTACTTACTCTAGTAACAAAGGACACATAACTAAACCAGTCAACGTGTTTATTCATATGAATTTTTTTCTTGAATTTTTTATTTATTTATTTTTAATTTAAAAATCTTACATTTTCCCCCAAACTTAAATTTTTGCGTCATCTTAGCTTTTACTACAAGTTTACCGATTTCCCTCCATTAAAACAAAAACTTCCCCCAAGAAACAATTGTGCGATCATTTAAACTAATTTGATCAACCTAACGTGCTATCTTTTTACATCAGTTTCAAACAGGATAAGATTTACATCATGATACGACACTACATTCATGTCTCAGTTGTAATACTGTTCAAATGTATACACGATCCCAATCTCATCATTGACCAAGTCAAACTCGCACTAATTGACATGCTCGGATTCATGCATTTTTTTTAGAAATTAGAATGACAACTACATGCAAAACTACAAGATGAATGAGTTATGATAAACGAATGCAAATACTAAATGATTGCAATACAACTAGAAGAATGTACCCCCAAACTTAACCTATGCAATGTCCTCATTGTATATAAAAAATATAAGAAATTAGGTACTGAGGACTTCCCTAAAAGATCGAAGCCTTCTCCATATCCTCTACTTCTTCTTCATCAACCTTATCCTCACAGGGATAAGTTAGTCGAGGTACACAGACAAGGGTGGAGCTGGTCAGAATTGGACCTACTGGATTCATGCGGTTGAACATCTCTATGAATGATGCATTACAGTTCTGATATATCTCCGCTTGTCGTTGAGCCAGTCTATTCTGCTTCCTATCCACCCGGTCAAAACCCTGGTGAATTTGGGTAGCCAGCATGTCAATCCGTCTAGTTTGATGTCTCAATTCTCGACGAATATCCTCAAAAAATTTGGTGTTGGCACGTAACTCTCAACTGCAGTAGGATTGTCATTTGACTGTTCATTAGGCTCGTCAACAGGATCTGGAGGCAAAATAATAAAACCTAATCCTCTCAGGTGTGGTTTACCCCCAACACATACCTTGTACTTTTTTATAACCGAATGGTCAATTGGGGCTAAAGGAGGTTGTCTTTCTTCCTTGGCTTCCCACTTTACTCCAACTTGTTAACATAGTCCAATAATCAAAGATGGATGAGGCAGTACACCTAAAGTCCCTCCTTGAATTGCTCTGTCGATTGAATCATGTATAACCTGACCCACATCTATAGTTTTTCCTTTTGCAATGGCGAAAAGCAACGCTGCACGTTGATTTATGACATCACTCATATGCCTACACGACATCAACTTGGCACAAATAAAGACATGACATGCTTTCCCGTAACTACTTAGTGCGGATGCAGGAAAAAGAACTGCTTCTTGCTGATCTGTTAATTTCCATTTTGTTCCAGGTACTCAAAATGCTTGAATGAACTCACTATAATTCAGCTCGTGCTCTAGATATTGCATGTAGCCATTTCTAGATATTATGTCCAAACCGTAGTAAGCATTTATTGTCGTGAAACTGACCTCCACTAGTTTTTCGCGAACCAAAACCATGTTACTGACAACATCTTTTGCATTGGCGTAGAATTCCTTAACAATTTTTATGACCGACGGATCAGGTTGAGCTGTAAAATTCACCCATCTTCTGCTTCCAATCATTTGTAGTAACTCCCCATCTTCTGCCTCTGGCAATAATCCACGCTCAGGAATTAGCGTTTTACTAGAAAGCCAATTCTGATACCTTTCGGACGCACTAACAGTGAGGAAAGGGAAGTATGAGTTTCACGTGGTGTAGAAAGAGAAAATAGAGGAATTTTAGATGAACTAGGAGAGAAAATAGTTTGATTTGGGTCGAAAGGAGTGATGCCCGATTAGGGCTTAAATTTTTTTTCAAAGTCTTAGCAGGAGCTTGGCGCTTGATTTTGAATGAGATTGACCGCCTAGGCGCTTGAAGACAGAACGTGTTAGTCAGGTGTAGCGCCTAGGCGTTTGGGGAATGTTGAGTGTTCTACATTTGAGCGCCTTGTCGCTTGTTTTGTGCATGGTTTGGGAGCCTAAGCGCTTGGGACTGACATGGTGGATTTTTTACGTCTTCCATGCTTCCAACCTATATATCAAAGCTTTAATTCTCAGTTTTTGTTTGCAAGGAGATTACAACTTATACTAAAACCCTAAACTAAGATAAAATATATAGTTAACTAAATTAACATACTAAAATAAAAGAAATTAATCACATTTTATCTTAGTTTAGGGTTTTAGTATAACTCGTAATCTAAAAATTGAGAATTAAATCTTTGATATGCAGGTTTAAAGCATGGAATACGCACAAAATCCACTAAGTCAGGCACAAGCGCCTAGGCGCTCAAATGCAGAACACTCAGCAATCCCCAAGCGTCTAAGCACTCACTCCATGCCCATTCCAAGGGCCTAGTCGCTATACCTGACCAACACGTTCTGTCTTCAAGCGCTTAGGCGGTCAATCCCATACAAAATCAAACGCCTAGGCGCTCCTGCCTAGACTTTAAAAAAAATTAAGCCTTAATCAGGCATCACTCCTTTCAACCCAAATCAAACTCTATTTTCTCTCCTAGTTCATCTAAAACTCCTCTCTTTTCTCTTCGTACACCACGTGAAACTCATATTTCCTTTCCTCACTTCAACAAAGTTTGACAAAAAGAGATTCACAAGTGCTAGTGTGTCCGAAAGGTATCACAATTGGCTTTTTGGTAAAATGCTAATTCCTGAGCGTGGATTATAGCCAGAGGCAAAAGATGGGTGAATTTTACATCTAAACCGGATCCGTCGGTCATAAAAATTGTTAAGGAATTCTACGCCAATGCAAAAGATGTTGTCGGTAATATGGTTTGGGTTCGCGAAAAATTAGTGGAGGTCAGTTTCACGACATTAAATGCTTACTACGGCTTGGACAGAATACCTGGTAATGGCTATATGCAATATCTAGAGCACAAGCTGAACTATAGTGAGATCATTCAAGCATTGTGTGTACCTGAAACAAAATAAAAATTACTGGATCAGCAAGAAGCAGTTCTTTTTCCTGCATCCGCACCGAGTAGTTACGGGAAAGCATGTCTTTATTTGTGCCAAGTTCATGTCGTGTAGGCCTATGAGTGATGTCATAAATCAACGGGCAGTGTTGCTTTTCTGCATTACAAAAGGAAAAACTATAGATATGGGTCAGATTATACATGATTCAATCGACAGAACAATTCAAGGAAGAACTTCAGGTGGACTGCCTCATCCATTTTTGATTACTGGACTGTGTCAACAAGTTGGAGTAAAGTGGGAAGCCGATGAAGCAAGACAACCTCCTTTAGCCCCAATTGACCACTCGGTTATAAAAAAAGTACAAGGCATAGGTTGGGTTAAGCCACACCCGAGAGGATTAGGTTTCATTATTGTGCCTCCAAATCCTGTTGACGAGATTAATGAGCAGTCAAAAAAAAAATCCTACTACAACTGAGAGTTACGTGCCAGCACCAAATTTGTTTGAGCATATTCGTCGAGAATTGAGACATCAAACTAGACGGATTGACATGGTGGCTGCCCAAATTGAACAGGGTTTTGACCGGGTGAATAGGAAGCAGAATAGATTGGCTTAACGACAAGCGGAGATATATCAGAACTATAATGCATCATTCATAGAGATATTCAACCGCATGAATCCAGCAGGTGCTCTTTACCAATTCCGACCACCTCCACCCTTGTCTGTGTACCCCCGAATGACTTACCCCCTGAGGATGAGGTTGATGAAGAATTAACAGAGGATGTTGACGAGGAGTAAGGCTTCGATCTTCCAAAGAAGTCCTCAGTACCTAATTTCTTATTGTTTTTTTTATATACAATGAGGAAATTACATATGTTAAGTTTGGGGGTGCATTCTTCTAGTTGTATTCCAATCATTTAGTTGCATTCATTTAGTATTTGCATTCTTTTAGCATAACTCATTCATCTTGTAGTTTTGCATGTAGTTGTCATTCTAATTTCTAAAAAAATGCATGAATCCGAACATGTCAATTAGTGCGAGTTTGACTTGGCCAATGATGAGATTAGGACCGCGTATACATTTGAACAGTATTACAACTGAGACATGAATGTTCGTATCATTATGTAAATTTTATCCTGTTTGAAACTGATGTAACAAGATAGCACGTTAGGTTGATCAGTTTGATAAACTTAATTTAAATGATCGCAAAATTGTCTTCTTCGAAAAATCTTGGTTTTAATGAAGGAAAATCGGTAAACTTGTAGCAAAAGTTAGGATGACGCAAAAAATCAAGTTTGGGGGAAAATGTGGGATTTTTAAATAAGAAAAAAAATAAAAAAATCCAAAAAAAAATCATATGAATAAACATGTTGATTAGTTTAGTTTTGTGTCCTTTGTTACTGGAGTAAGTAACACTCAGCGCCCTGGTTTGGGAGTCATTGATCGAAAGCTCGTTACATGGGTAACATTGAAAAGCCTAAGAGAACTAGACATTGCATAGTCAAGTGTAAACACAGAAAAAGATCATAAATGCCCTCGTGAGCAAATAAAAGAAGAAATAAATCATGTTGACTCTGAATTTGGCGATTGTGTAAATTTAGTTGGATCTTAGTTTGTGAACAAAGTTTCCTAAGTTAAAATTGTGTCTTTTCGTCTAAGAAGCATATTATTCAATGTATTTAAACTATAGTTGATTTTAATGGTTGCTAAGCGCACACACCCTGCATCAATAATAACAAGATTTGATTTATGGACTGGTATGAGTTATTGAATTGTCTTGTTTGGATGTCTTGTTTGGATGTATTGTTTGAATCTATTGTTGATACCTTTGAGGTATATTTGTTTGATTTCGTACTAACAGATGGCTGGATTTGTACGCATATAGTTAGGATGCTTTTTTTTTGCATTGCTTGGGGACAAGGAATTGATTAAGTTTGGGCTATTTGATGAGTAGGCTTTATACCTATGAATCTGATATTATTAAACTTAATTATTGCCATCTTTAAGTGTTTTTAGTATCTTTTTATGTGTTTTTGTGTTTATTTCTTGAAGGTTGGAGTTGGAGGGACAAATTGGTCATTTGGAAGAAGAAAAAGATCAAAAATCATTAAAATCAGAGTCGAGTGACATTTTTTTAAATACGTGATCCTGACCAAGCGCCTAGGCTCTTGGATTTGTACTAGGTTGAGCGCCTAGGCGCTCATGCACGATCAAAGTTAGATTTTTCTACTGCTGAGTTGTTTTTGAAGCCAATTAGGAATCTAGATGAGGGATCTTGATGAGGGTTGGGACCAATACAAATAGGAAAAGACTTCAGGAAGGAGATTATTAAGAGATTTGCAAAGAGACCAACGAGGAGAACACGAAGGATATTGCAGAGGCTAAAGATCAAGTGGAGGATTAGGAGCAATCTGACAAGTTCTTCTAATCTTTTCTCTAATTTTATATTTGTAATTAACTAGGATGTCTGGATTATTAATTTGGATAATGTTTTCCTTTATTATCATGAAGTAAATTTTAATTAAGATTGCAACGGAACTTGGTATATAGTTTAAATTAAACCTTCCCATTGAATGAAAGTTGGTTTTTATTGAATTATTTATTATATCTTGCATTTAAAATCCAACTTTGATCGTGCATGAGCGCCTAGGCGCTCAACCTAGTACAAATCCAAACATCTAGGAGCTTGGTCTGTGACTAGTTTAGTTTTGTGGCCTTTGTTACTGGAATAAATAAGCCCTTAGGGGAGTCTCTACACTCAGCGCCCTAAAGCCATCTGGTTTGGGAGTCATTTTTGAGTCATTGGTCGAAAGCTCGTTACAAGGGTAACATTGAAAAGCCTAAGAGAACTAGACATTGCCCAGTCAAGTGTAAACACAAGAAAGATCATAAATGCCCTCGTGAGCAAATAAAAGAAGAAATAAATCTCGTATTGACTCTGAATTTGGTGATTGTGTAGATTTAGTTGGAGCTTAGTTTGTGAACGGAGTTTTCTAAGTTAAAACTGTGTCTTTTCCTCTTAGAAGCATATTATACAATATATTTAAACTATAATTGATTAAGTTTGGGGTATTTGGTATATAGTTTAAATTAAATCTTTTCGTTGAATGAAAGTAGGTTTTTATTGAATAATTTATTATATCTTGCATTTAAAATCCAACTTTGATCGTGCATGAGCGCCTAGGCGCTCATAGTACAAATTCAAGCATCTAGGAGCTTAGTCAGGACCACGTATTTACAAAAATGCCACTCAGCTCTAATTTTAATGATTTTTGATCTTTTTCTTCTTTCAAATGACCAATTTGTCCCTCCAACCTACAAGAAATAAACACAAAAAACACAAAGAGATACTAAACACTTAAAGATATCAATAATTAAGTTTAATAATATCGAATTCATAGGTATAAAACCTACTCATCAAATACCCCCAAACTTAACCAATTATTTGTCCCCAAGCAATGCAAATAAAAAAATGCATCTTAACTATATGCCTACAAATCCAGCCATTAGTCAGTACGAAATCAAACAAATATACCTCGGAGGTACCAACAATAGATTCAAACAACACATGCAAACAAGACAATTCAATAACCCATACCAATCCATAAATCAAAGTCTGTTATTACTGATGCAGGGTGTGTGTGCTTAGCAACCATTAAAATAAACTACAGTTCAAATACATCGCATAATATGCTTCTTAGAGAAAAAAACACAATTTTAACTTAAAAAACTCCGCTCACAAGTTAAGCATCAGTGATTGTAAAGTTTTAGTTGGAGCTTAATTTTTGGACGGAGTTTCCTAAGTTAAAACTGTTTTTTCCTCTAAGAAGCATATTATGCAATGTACTTAAACTGTAGTTTATTCTAATGGTTGCTAAGCACACACCCTGCATCAGTAATAACAAGCTTTGATTTATGGATTGGTATGAGTTATTGAATTGTCTTGTTTGGATGTATTGTTTGAATCTATTGTTAATACCTCTGAAGTATATTTGCTTGATTTCGTACTGACTGGTGGCTGGATTTGTACGCATATAGTTAGGATGCATTTTTATTTGCATTGCTTGGGGACAAGCAATTGGTTAAGTTTGGGGTATTTGATGAGTAGGCTTTATACCTATGAATACGATATTATTAAACTTAATTATTGCTATCTTTAAGTGTTTTTAGTATCTTTTTATATGTTTTTGTGTTTATTTCTTGAAGGTTGGAGTTGGAGGGACAAATTGGTCATTTGAAAGAAGAAAAACATCCAAAATCATTAAAATTAGAGCCGAGTGGCATTTTGTTAAATACGTGATGCTGACCAAGCGCCTAGGTGCTTGGATTTGTACTAGGTTGAGCGCCTAGGCGCTCATGCACGATCAAAGTTGGATTTTTCTACTGCTGAGTTGTTTTTGAAGCCGATTAGGAATCTTGATGAGGGTTGGGACCAATACAAATAGGAAAAGACTTCAAGAATGAGATTATTAAGTGATTTGCAGAGAGAACCACCAGAAGAACACGAAGGATATTGCAGAGGCTAAAGATCAAGTGGAGGATTAGGAGCAATCCGACAAGTTCTTCTAATCTTTTCTCTAATCTTATCTTTGTAATTACCTGAGATGTCCGGATTATTAATTTGGATAATGTTTTCTTTTATTATCATGAACTAAATTTTTATTAAGATTGCAACGGAACTTGGTATGTAGTTTAAATTAAACCTTCCCATTGAATGAAAGTTGGTTTTTATTGAATTATTTATTATATCTTGCATTTATTGATTTATTGTTAGGCCAACAATTACTGTGATAATCTATATAAAATTGGTGGAATATAGATTTAGATCTGAATATAATAACATATGTTCATATAATCTGAATAGGGTAAATATGATTAACATGTAAGATAGGAATATACCTACGTGTCTTTTGTATATATTGAAAGAATTTGTGCGAAAGGCCCTAATTAACTTGATTCACATAGGAATTTAGTGAGTTGATTGACTATGGTGTTCCTTGTAATTTTGTGTCTTAAAAATCAGATTTAGAAAGATTTGTTCACGTGTCTTTGGAAGAAATGTGTGAGTACTATAAAACATTATTGGATAATGATTCATATTAATTAATTGATTTAAATGGGAAATAAATTGATTTAAATGAAATATCAAGGGAAGTTGTAATGTTAACCTGTTAAATCTGTAGCTACTTTTGTGAGATTCTGATCTTTATTATTAGTTTTGGTAAGTTTAATTTTCAATCCACAAACAATATTTCGTAGTTTAAAATAGGATTAATTGCATTGAAATTAGTAATTAATAAATATTAGTCTATTTTCTCGTGGGAACGATATCCTTGCTTGCTAAATATTACGAACGACCATGTATACTTGCGTGTTAAATGTTATTAAGAAATTAGGCAATACTTACTCCTTTAACTGTATAACATGAAGTTCCTTTTAAAATTCATCACATGTCGTACTCCATGTCGCTCCTTCAAAACTTCATCGTTGCCGCTGGGCGCCGACGATACGAGATCCCTCGTGTCTACTGTCCCACCCTCCATCCCGCCGAAAAACTTCCATTACCGGAACAGTAAACCATGGAGAACAGCCGCATTAAAATCCGGCTCTACCCCAAATTGGCGGCCTTCTCACAACGTGATTTTCAAGGACAACGTTGTCGTGGTGGTGGAGAAGAGAGGTAATCGAGCTGTCGTGACCGGATCCGAAAGAATTTTGAAACGAAAAGTTTCACCGACGCCAAGATCTCACATTCGAAACCGCCAGTCTGACGACTATACGTAATTTTCTCTCTAGCTCTCTCTCTATATATATATATATGTGTGTGTGTGTGTGTGTGTGTATTCCTATCTATATCAAACACTTATTAGCCTTTCGGTGTTCTTTAGCTATTAATTTGTGTTGCGACTATTTGATTATGTCTGGTTCAATTTTTTCAGGCCAGCTCCAATTCAAGCAATCATGCCGGCATTCTCGCCGACACCGTTTATGTTCTAATAGCTTGACTTTTGAATTTTTAAATATAATATTCCAATCCCCAGCTTATGTCACAGTTTTACCCTTGATTAGACAATTTAAATTAATAAAGTAGTAGAAATATTAATTTTTAAATACACATCAGCTGGACATGGCCCCACTCAGGGGGCACGTCATCAATTTCTGACATGTCAAGTGAATTTGGACAAAAGTGGAAAAATTAATAGTTTATTCATCTAATTGACAAAATTGAAATGTGAACCATCAAAGTGAAAAAAGGGTAATAGTTTAGAGTAGTAAAATATATTTTAGCCTTAAAATATAGAATAGTAGCATCGAACAACAAAAGTGAGACATGGATATTTTCCATGGGACCCTATAGACTATGAAATAAAATTTTAAAATAATAATACATTTCTATCTACAATGTTGTCGACAAAACTACGGACATGAAATTAACACTGTTTTAGTGAACAAAATTTGAGGATATTTCCTGACAGCAAAATTAATGGTGAAAAACTCATGACATGGCTTACAAAACTGCAAATGGAAAACTTGAGAAAACAATACTAAATCATAGTGATGCTCTAATGATATCAAACCATTGTACATATTGTCAAAAATAAGACGTTTCAGTATCATACAGTAGGGAACCATCAACTTGAACACCAGGTATGAAAATTTGCGCACTTAACACAGAAATACAGACATTTACAGATACCAATAACATATATTTTATGATAAGTAAAAAATTCATTCAAAAACATCAAAAGGAGGTGAACTATATATGCACAATATACAAAGTATAGGGCAAATAAATACCGACATTAGTCTCCTAATGCAAAGAGAATTTACATTCTCATCAATTTAATAGAAAAAGAAACATTAATGAAGAACATACAAAGAGAAGGGGGCAAGAGTCCATTACCAATATATATTGGACAAAGAGGTACCTTATAGGCTCCCATGGCAAACGTAATAAGCTATCATATGCTTAGTAAATGATAATACAAGGTAGATGGAGCTTTATATCAAAAAAAGACGGCTGTCAAATAAACATATGTGAAAGTAAGGCTGCACAAGAAAATCCGCAAAACCGAAACACCGGTCGAACCGATTTCGGCCGGTCTAATTTATATGTGGTTAATAGCTGGTCTGATTGAGTGAAAAACCGAGTCCATCGTGGTCTGTTTAGGTTTGCAATATAAAGTCAGTTGCAAAACCGAATCAGCTGATTGTTTAAGCTAATTATATATTAGGTTTAGTCAGACATCCACTCTTCTTATGGCGTTGGCTATTCCTCTCTCTCCGTTCCCCTCTCCTTCCTCTCACTTCTCAGAGCTCACAGTACCAGGGATTCAATTCCTCATTTTCAAATTAACAATCTTCAAGTATCCGACAATCCTAGCAGCTAGCCATGGAAATCAACAGCGGCGGAGTAGAAGGGTTTGCCAGTAATTAATAATTATGATGAGTTTACAAGATTGGCTTCTTTTATTATTATGATTTGTGTTCCTCAGGTACGTAAGAATCAAGTTGATGTGTGATTAAAGTACAATTGTATCAATTAGGGATTTGATTGATAGTGTTTGCCCAATCAGGAATTGTTTGTATGTGATATAATAGAGATTTTTATAAACAAAAAACCGTCCGAAACCAGTCAATAAACCGAGCTTACCATAAACCAATTGCATTGGTCAGCTTTGGTGCTATGAATCTTAAAACCGACTAATTCAGTTTTGGTCAATAATTCTGTCAACAACCGGTCAAAACCGACCTTGTACACCCCTATGTGAAAGCTTATTTCATCAACTTGAGCTTTATACAAGTGTAAATATTCAGTTGCATAATAATCAATGTCCTATTCCATATCGAGAAAATTCATGCCTTGCCATATGACCATCTACTTCAACACAAAGTTAGAACCACACCGAGAATTATGAATTGCTAACTCTAGACAGATATAGGATAGATGTTCCAGATAAACTTAGACATACAACAGGCAATGGCAAATTTGTAATGAGAACATAATGTACAAGTACCTTTCATCCAAGAAGGATATAAAATCAGCGATTCAATAAATGACCTGTTGTAGAAAGAAAAAAATGAGCAATTCATTAATGTTATGTATTCACTAATAAAAATTACCGAATATAGTATCTACACAAAATAATACTTATAGAGAGAAAAAAAACTGTCTCCACCAGATGCGTCGTGAAATTTAGCTAATACTTTAATAAAATTTGGGAAACCGTGTGCAGATACCAACCAAAATGTTAGTACATGTAGGAAAGTGAAAGTAACAAAATGGAAATCCTCAACAAACAATAAGTTCTCATACAAACTCAAAAGGAGTCCTCATTACAATTATTATCACACTATTTCACAGAATAGTGAGGACTACTAATGCTATCCTCTGGACCATTACTCCATTCCCCGACTCGTCCCTGCTATGTTCTCATTTCCTGAAGAGAACAGTGAAAGAAAGGGTGAGCTCAACTAGCCCAGTAAGAAATATTATGACTAAGATAATGCAGAATAAATTATCGTTAGCCTTCAACAGTATTAAACTGATAAAATATAACAACATCAAGTTTAACAGCAGCGGATCAAGCAATCCATTAAAAGAGTCAAGTAGAGAATAGAATCTACTATCTTTTATGATTTAAAAAGTTTTTAATCACTTTTATCGCTGAGACTCAGCTTAATAAATAATCCACATCATCCCTGCACTACGGCTAAGGATATTCATTAGGGTCACGACCACAAATTCCATGCACTACGGGCCAAGGATATTTGTGTATTCATCAATGGTCATGATCATGCCAACAACTGTCCATCAATGCACTACGGGCCAATGAGGACTTTTACCACATCATTTGTAACATTACGGTCATGATTACACCGAATAATCCCTGGTCATAATCATACCAAGTCCATCTATGCACTACAGGCCACAGATGACTTTCAAAAAAATATAAACATGAGGATGATGACAATGATATAAGAATTCAATAAAACAAGTTCAAGAATTAATTTGTCCAAGAACCAATAACGTCCAAATTGTCAATAAGGTACTGTTTTGTGGGGTAAAATTCAAGAATGATCAGAAGAATATTTCTATGAAAAGATACTGGATGAAACGCAAATATCAAGGATATTCTAATAATTTCACGGAGTATAGAAGTCTAAACTTTAACCAACTGAGTATAATAAGGAATGGAATAACAACAGAAATCACCATGCATGCGGTACTTCGCATAGACAGGTTATTCCAACAGAATAATAATAACGGAACCAGGTCAGGCAAAATTTGCACCGACAGGATGTTCCAACGGAATAATAAAGACGGAACCAGGTCCGGTGTAAAACACACAGACAGGATGTTCCAACGGAATAATAATAAAGATGGAACCAGATCCGGTGTAAAACACACAGACAGGATGTTCCAACAGAATGATAGAAGAATGTCACCAAGTATAGGGTAGCCCGCGTATACAGGTTATTCCAACAGAACAATAAAGAAATGGAATAACAATAGTTCTCTTCATGAATAAGAAAGAATAACACCCCTTACCGTAACAGAAACTGGATATGGGAAAAGAAAAGTTAAGTAGCAGAAAGTTTTTCTTCTATCTCTCTATAGTTTCTCTCTCTAGAGTTCAGTGAATTCGTAAGAAAATAATGAAGGAATGAGCTTCTATTTATAGGAAAATGGAATGCATAGTAACTAATCCATGAACGGTCCAGATTGATTTACTTTAATCTGACGGACCATATTTAAAGAAAAATCTTTTAAATAAAATATAATATATTCTATTTATATAAAAAGATTTTTACTATGCAACACTATGCAAAACACTATGCAACACTATGCATAATAAAATATAATATATTCTATTTATAAAATAACTTTAATAAAGTATTCTGTTTTATATAAAAAGATGTTTCTGTTTTATTACGTTAATAATACGAATAAAACAAAACGTAATCATCGCTATAATAATTCATATTATTAATCGACAATAATTGAATCAAACTGAGCGACTTTTCACATAAATATCAATAATCAATACCGTGTGTTATTATGCAACAACGCGTATTACTGTACTTTTACTACCCAGTAGTTCAACAGTATCAACGGTAAAACTTCCGTCGTTATTTTTAATAAAATATTTTTTATCGTTTTCTCAATTCGACAATAATTCTGTTGTGGGGTCCACCAATAATTTTGTCGTCGTACGAATATTTTCTGTTTAAAACGAATATTCCCCGACCAATCGAATATTATATGACAACTTGCATACTTTGCAAAATTTATAAATATTACCCACAACTATAACATTATATTAAATTCATTCCATAATATTCAAAAATGATAATTATAGAAAATCCATTTTTATTTAAATCTTCCGCTATTTCGTCCGGTTCTAACTCAATAATGTGGTTCGGGTCTTTCACATATTTACGTAGCATGGATATGTGAAAAACGTTACGAACACGAGACATACTTGGCGGTAAAGCAAGTCTATAGGCCACAGTTCCTATTCGATCGAGGATTAAAAATGGAGCGATGAATCGAGGATTGAGTTTTCCTCTCTTTCCAAATCTTGTAACTCCTTTCCATGGAGTAACACGTAACAACACATGATCTCCTATATCGAATTCCACGTCCTTTCGATGAAGATCAGCATAACTCTTTTGTCGATCTTGTGAGGTTTTTATACGTTTCCGGATCGTTTGAATCTTTTTCGTAGTCATACGTACCAAATCGGGTCCCAACAACGTTGCTTCACCCACCTCATCCCAACATACTGGAGAACGACACTTTCTTTCATACAACGCCTCGAACGGAGCCATGCCAATACTTGCTTGATAACTGTTGTTGTAGGAAAACTCCACCAATGGTAAGAACTTGTCCCAACTTCCCTTGAAATCAAGGACACAGAGTCTTAATAGATCTTCAAGAGTTTGAATAGTCCTCTCTGACTGTCCGTCCGTTTGAGGATGATATGCCGAGCTAAATCGTAAATCTGTGCCCATAGCTTTTTGCAAACTAACCCAAAATCGCGAAGTGAATCTTGGGTCTCGATCAGAAACTATGGATACTGGCATACCATGCAATCTTACAACCTCGTTTATGTACATACGAGCAAGACGTTCAAGTGTATAAGTTTCTCGTATCGGTAAGAAATGAGCAGACTTGGTCAATCTATCAACAATGACCCAAATCGCATTTATGCCTTGAGAAACTTTGGGAAGACCAGTAATGAAATCCATGGTAATGTGCTCCCACTTCTATTCTGGAATTTCAAGTGGTTGCAATGGTCCTTTCGGTATTTGGTGCTCCGCCTTGACTCGTTGACACGTTAGACACCTTGTGATAAAAAGCGCTATCTCTCTCTTCATATTGCCCCACCAAAATGTATGTCGAAGATCATGATACATTTTGGTACTCCCAGGATGGATTGCAAACGGTGTGTTGTGCGCCTCCATCATGATTTTATACTTTAAATCAGGGTCGTTAGGAACACAAAGTCTGGAGTTGACTCGAAGTATTCCTTCTTCATCGATTCTTGCTTCCGGTATCGCACCTTCTTGTACTTTCTTCCTCATACGCATCAGCTCCGGATCTGTAACTTGAGCAGCTTTAATTTTATCAATTAAAGTCGGTTCTACTCGTATATTCGCCATCGTCACATGTGTCCCTGGAGTCTTTAACTCTATCTCCATCCTTTGCAAGTCATTCAAAATGGGCCTTTGCATTGACAATATTGCACTCGCACCCGCATATGATCTTCTACTCAATGCGTCAGCTACCACGTTCGCTTTTCCAGGATGGTATTGGATGGTATGATCATAATCTTTCAATAGTTCAAGCCAACGTCGTTGTCGCATGTTGAGTTCCTTTTGAGTGAAGAAATATTTGAGGCTTTTATGATCCGTAAAGATCTCCACTTTCTCCCCATACAAGTAATGCCTCCAAATTTTAAGTGCAAAGACAACAGCTGCTAACTCTAGATCATGAGTAGGATAATTCTTCTTATATTCTTTGAGTTGTCGCGAGGCATAGGCTATGACTTTTCCATGTTGCATGAGAACACATCCCAACCCTTTGCCCGAAGCATCACTGTAGATGACAAATCCCTCCGAACCAGATGGTATTGTCAGAACAGGTGCTGAAATGAGTCTCCTCTTAAGTTCTTGAAAACTCTTCTCACATTCCTCGCTCCAACCGAACTTTGTATCTTTCCGAGTCAGCTGAGTCAATGGAGTAGCGATTCGAGAAAATCCTTCCACGAATCTCCGATAATAACCAGCTAAACCGAGAAAGCTACGTACTTCGGTCACTGATTTAGGTTGCTCCCAGCTTTTAATAGCTTCAATCTTTGCTGGGTCAACAGATATTCCATGACTTGATACCACGTGCCCAAGGAATGCTACTTCCTCAAGCCAGAACTCGCATTTCTTCAACTTGGCATAAAGCTTATATTCACGAAGCTTTTGGAGTGTCAGCCTCAAGTGTTGCTCATGATCTTCACGGCTTTTGGAATAAATAAGGATGTCATCAATAAAGACGAACACAAAGTGATCCAAATATTCCTTGAATACTCGGTTCATCATATCCATGAAGTCAGCAGGAGCATTAATCAATCCAAAGGACATGACTAGAAATTCATAATGCCCGTACCGAGTTCTGAAAGCTGTCTTTGGAATGTCATCGGTTCTAATCTTCAATTGGTGATACCCGGAACGAAGATCAATCTTTGAAAAGAATTTGGCTCCTTGCAACTGGTCAAACAAGTCATCAATACGTGGCAATGGATACCTATTTTTGATGGTGACATGATTCAACTCCCGATAATCAATACAAAGTCGCATACTCTCATCTTTCTTCTTCACGAATAGAACAGGAGCACCCCAAGGAGAAGTACGAGGACGAATAAAGCCAATGTCTAACAATTCCTGCAGTTGAGTTTTTAACTCCTGAAGTTCAATAGGAGCCATTCGATATGGGGCTTTGGAAATGGGTTTTGTACCGGGTTCAAGGTCGATACAAAATTCAATTTCACGCTCTGGGGGTAGGCCAGGAAGTTCTTCGGGGAATACGTCAGGAAATTCATTAACAACAGAAATATCATTCAAGGCTGACGTATTTTTGTTTAAATCTGTGACATGAGCTAAGAAAGCTTGACATCTGTTTTTCAATAAATGAATAGCTTTATGGCTTGAGATGACCGTGATTGATTTTAATGGTTTGGTCGCTTGAATTCGCATAATAGGTTGATTAGGAATATGAAAGCTAACAACCTTATGGAAACAATCAATTTTTGCATGATGAGTAGTTAACCAATCAATCCCTAGAATCACGTCAAATGCAAGTATTTTCAATGAAATAAGATCTACAGGTAATGTGAGGGTACCGATTTGAACCAAACAAGACTTATAAACAGTGGATGTAATGAAGGTTTCTTCCAACGGAGTTTCCACAGATAAGTCAAAGTCTAATTTCTCCGGATTCAAATTTAATCGATGAGCGCAAGAAGGAGAAATAAAAGAATGGGTAGAACCGGTATCAAATAAAGTATAGGCTTCGTTAGAGTTTATGATAAGCTTACCCGTGATGACCTCATTCGGGTTCCTTGCTTTCTGGGAGGTCACAACAAACGCTCTCCCTTGCACTACCGGCTTTGACTTTTCTGGGACAGCCTTTGGTGCCTCCATCCTAGTTGAATTTGTCTTCGGTGAACGACAAAATTGGGCTAAGTGGCCTTCTCTTCCACAATTATAATATGCTTTGGACGGCATCGCGCAATTTAGACTGATGTGTCCCTCCCCTCCGCATTTGAAGCATATGATAGGTGATCTTTCTCCTTCCTTAACAACGGTTGCTGATGCTGACGTCTTTCCATCATTGTTGAATCTCCTCTTCTTGAAATGTTCATTCTTATTGTTTTGGCCCTGATTACCACCAAAGTGGTTACCATTTCTGGCCTGATGATTTCCTCCACGCTTGTTGTCACCGCTTCGATGACTGCTCTCACTGGTATTATCATTTTGCCGGCTGCTCTATTTTGATTGCGTTGACTCGTTATCGCGCCCTACCAACTGAGCCCTATTTACAACATCAGAATACAAACACAGTTTATGAGAAATAAGATGTTGACGTATCTCCGGCTTTAAACCTCTTAAAAATAATCGTGCCATTCTCTCTTCATTATCCACCAAATGGGACGCAAACCGGGATAACTCCGCAAATTTTGCCTCGTATTGCGACACGGTCATATTATTTTGCTCCAATTTGATAAACTCCACCTCCTTCATGTGACGGATACTTTCAGGAAAGTATTTGTCATTGAACAGCTCTTGGAACTTCTCCCAAGACATCTTCAGTACGGCAGGTTGAGTACGTTTTACCGATTCCCACCAGTAATCTGTCTCTCCGCGCAACATAAAGGCGGCAAAGGGAACCTTTTGCTCCTCGGAGCATCCCAAGACATCAAATATTTTGGTGATCTGTTTTATCCATGCTTCCGCAATAAGTGGTTTTGGCTCTCCCTTAAACTCCGGTGGTCCCAGCTCCTTGAACTGTTTAGCGGTGACCGCCCGAGAATTTCCAGTGTTTCCACCTACATTTTGAACAGGAGCCGCTCTCGCTTGCTGTTACATGAATTGCATAAAGCCTCTGAACAATCCATCATTCATCATTTGATCATGAGGATTGTCGCCTTCCTGATGCACATTCTCCTGATTATTGATATGTGGAGACTCAACGGTCTCTTGTGCTCCATTGTTATTCTCAACATTTTCGGAAGTCATTTTCAGATACTGCCACAAAACAAAGATTAATTGACATATAACATAATATCTCTAAACTTTGACCAACTAATTTAAATACAAAATAAATTTAAGTAGGTCATACTAGCGAAGGAATTCCCCGTCTCTCCCCTCCTAGTTCTAGTCTCACATCTTAGCCAGGGATCATATCCCTAAGCTCTGATACCAACTGTGACGCCCCCAAAATTAGGTATACATCACCCATCTTGAGTCGTCAGATACATGGTACAGAATTCAAATACAACTTACTAATACCACTGTCGTGTATAATACGACAAAATACAACTGTGAGTTTGAATACAATAATTGTCTACTAGAGATCATACAAACTCAAAAGGAGTCCTCATTACAATTATTATCACACTATTTCACAGAATAGTGAGGACTACTAATGCTATCCTCTGGACCATTACTCCGTTCCCCGACTCGTCCCTGCTATGTTCTCATTTTCTGAAGAGAACAGTGAAAGAAAGGGTGAGCTCAACTAGCCCAGTAAGAAATATTATGACTAAGATAATGCAGAATAAATTATCGTTAGCCTTCAACAGTATTAAACTGATAAAATATAACAACATCAAGTTTAACAGCAGCGGATCAAGCAATCCATTAAAAGAGTCAAGTAGAGAATAGAATCTACTATCTTTTATGATTTAAAAAGTTTTTAATCACTTTTATCGCTGAGACTCAGCTTAATAAATAATCCACATCATCCCTGCACTACGGCCAAGGATACTCATTAGGGTCACGACCACAAATTCCATGCACTACGGGCCAAGGATATTTGTGTATTCATCAATGGTCGTGATCATGCCAACAATTGTCCATCAATGCACTACGGGCCAATGAGGACTTTTACCACATCATTTGTAACATTACGGTCATGATTACATCGAATAATTCCTGGTCATAATCATATCAAGTCCATCTATGCACTACAGGCCACAGATGACTTTCAAAAAAATATAAACATGAGGATGATGACAATGATATAAGAATTCAATAAAACAAGTTCAAGAATTAATTTGTCCAAGAACCAATAACGTCCAAATTGTCAATAAGGTACTGTTTTGTGGGGTAAAATTCAAGAATGATCAGAAGAATATTTCCATGAAAAGATACTGGATGAAGAGCAAATATCAAGGATATTCTAATAATTTCACGGAGTATAGAAGTCTAAACTTTAACCAACTGAGTATAATAAGGAATGGAATAACAACAGAAATCACCATGCATGCGGTACTTCGCATAGACAGGTTATTCCAACAGAATAATAATAACAGAACCAGGTCAGGCAAAATTTGCATCGACAGGATGTTCCAACGGAATAATAAAGACGGAACCAGGTCCGGTGTAAAACACACAGACAGGATGTTCCAACGGAATAATAATAAAGACGGAACCAGGTCCGGTGTAAAACACACAGACAGGATGTTCCAACAGAATGATAGAAGAATGTCACCAAGTATAGGGTAGCCCGCGTATACAGGTTATTCCAACAGAACAATAAAGAAATGGAATAACAATAGTTCTCTTCATGAATAAGAAAGAATAACACCCCTTACCGTAACAGAAACTGGATATGGGAAAAGAAAAGTTAAGTAGCAGAAAGCTTTTCTTCTATCTCTCTATAGTTTCTCTCTCTAGAGTTCAGTGAATTCGTAAGAAAATAATGAAGGAATGAGCTTCTATTTATAGGAAAATGGAATGCATAGTAACTAATCCATGAACGGTCCAGATTGATTTACTTTAATCTGACGGACCATATTTAAAGAAAAATCTTTTAAATAAAATATAATATATTCTATTTATATAAAAGATTTTTACTATGCAACACTATGCATAATAAAATATAATATATTCTATTTATAAAATAACTTTAATAAAGTATTCTGTTTTATATAAAAAGATGTTTCTGTTTTATTACGTTAATAATACGAATAAAACAAAACGTCATCATCGCTATAATAATTCATATTATTAATCGACAATAATTGAATCAAACTGAGCGACTTTTCACATAAATATCAATAATCAATACCGTGTGCTATTATGCAACAACGCGTATTACTGTACTTTTACTACCCAGTAGTTCAACAGTATCAACGGTAAAACTTCCGTCGTTATTTTTAATAAAATATTTTTTATCGTTTTCTCAATTCGACAATAATTCTGTTGTGGGGTCCACCAATAATTTTGTCGTCGTACGAATATTTTCTGTTTAAAACGAATATTCCCCGACCAATCGAATATTATATGACAACTTGCATACTTTGCAAAATTTATAAATATTACCCACAACTATAACATTATATTAAATTCATTCCATAATATTCAAAAATGATAATTATAGAAAATCTATTTTTATTTAAAAGTTGGGTTCTTACAGTAGGTCAATAAAGTTTTTCAGGCGATCAACCCTGAAAAAATGGGTGATGAGTTTTGAATCAAAATCAGTTGTTATTCAGGTCCTAACTTCTACTTAATCCATGAGAAACTCTAAATTGGAGAAGTTTTAAATCATTGTTTTTTTATTTTTCTTGTGATCAAAAGGACCCACAGCCACTATCCTTAGGGTGTGCACATACTTCACAGCCAATTCGATGAAAGATAGGAGGCTACACACACTTACATTTTGTATTGGGGCATAAATTCAAATATGACCTGTCCGTAACTAGGAGGCTACACACTCTTAATTTCATTCTATATGTACTTGAAATCTTATAAATAGAAAAATATAGACGACAGACGTAAATGTAAATTAGTGACTCTTGACTGTAAATCGCTATATACACGGTAAGAGGCATAAATTAGTTGATATACATATCGAGCAGCCTAAATCAATTGATATGAAGATGCTATTTAGTTGATGTCTGGCATATATGGAAGATACACAAGATGCAAGTATTGACATTTATCGTTATTTCGCATTCTCAGAGATAATCTTTTCTTCTTCTCTTGTTATAATTCCCATCTTGTGGTACCTTAAAAAGTAAGTTTCTAACTTGTATTCACTTATACAGCTCAAGGTGAAGACTTCATAGTATGGATAGCCAAAAGGAGAAAGATATTCATCTAAAAGGCAAACGATGGATCTCAAAATTTAATCTTACATTTCAGCAAAGCTTCACTCCATATGAGATGCATTAAATATAGAATATATCATGCCACCTCTTAAAATAACCATGAGCTCACAAAGCCTCACCTATTAAGTTCTCTCTATTTAATATACTTAAAACAAGTCCAACATAGAGAACTATAAATGAATAACTTGTTTTTCCATATTTACTTGCAAAAAGAACAAGGACCCTTACCTTACATTTTGTTTACGAGAAAATTATACATAAATAATGGTAAAATATTTACTTTTTTCACGTGTTTAATATTATTACCTCGTAATGCGAATATGTTTAATTAGAAAAGGAGTGGATGAAACACTATTACTACTTGCACACTGTTTTAAAGTCGTTAGGTGAACCTAGGCGGTGGAGGGGGTACCTAGCGCTTAGGCCGCCTATAAGGTGCCAAAGTGTTTTCCTAGGCTGCACTAGGAGTTTTCTTAGGTAGTCTCATTTTTTTTATTTTTCTATTATACATTCTTGTTATATACTACATACTTACACTTAAAATAACAAAAAAAAAATTAAGTCTTAAAAAAATCATTTCAAGTATTGTAGAGCTTCAAAGTAGAGGTTTGATTATACTTAAGCGGGAGCTTAAGCGCCCTGCCAAATCGAGGTGGTAGATGACCGCTGTTAACGCCAAGATCTTTCTTCACGTCCCAATCACGAAAGACGTCTTGATCCTGCACAGTAAACACGACAAACACCACAAGCTTGACGGCCGGACCGCCGGGGGATAGCTCAGGCGTGAGAGTAAGTATGTCTGTTCACAAGGTTAACTCAAGAGGATAATAAAGTCTAGTGTAATGTGAGTATCAATTGATAATCTGTGGTTGTGTGTGAATATATGAAAAAATACATACCTCTCCCCTCGTGAAGACTTACTCGGTAGGACATAATATCTTTGCCTGGAATATTGTGCCACCTACTACCAACTGACATATCCCCATGATCTGATGGGCTCTGCCGGTTGCATGAAGCATGTACACTGCTTTTTGATGCTGTTCACCCCGCCGGCCAACTATAATCCCATCCACATTAATGTATGGCAGGTATCTTGGTCAACTGTCATACTATATCATCATTACAAGTCAAAGTAATAGATATTATATAACCCAATGGGTTGATCCATTGATCCAGTCCGGTTTTTATAAGGTTGAATGATGTCAACATAATGATTGGGCCCAATGAGCCCAATGACTTAATTAATAAGTGAGCCCAATGTACCCGGCCCAATATAGAAGAAATATCATGACCCAACATTACCCCCTAGATTTTTAGTTAAACAGGATGTTTAATAGAAAACTATAAATGGTCCATGATATCAAAATTTGTTAAAGGCTCAAAAATGAGAAATAATGGAAGCATACCCACTTTGATGTGTAAAATAGGATAAGAGATGGCAGGATGCCCAGAGCAATAGGCCCATTCTGATAAAGGATTTTAATTTGAAGAGGATGGGTCACTAATTAGAAACTCAACAGATAGGCCCAAATCGGCGAGATAGTCAAAGGTCACCAAAACACGCCTCATTCAAATTCTCATCATTACTGATAATTAATGCGCCGGCCTTGTTTACTGTGTAACCGTCAGTATAAAAAAGTAAACTTTACCAATTTGACGGTTTTACCTGCTGATTTGAAATTCGAACCTTTGAGTTTTCTCTTGCTTCTCAGAAACTTTCTCTCTAGCTTTCCAAATCTCAACAATGGTGAATCCAAGCCAGATACCTTCGAGCTCCTCTCGCTCAAACCCTAACTAAGAGGATTCGAGCTCAAACCTACCATCACCCACTGATTTTTTCAATGATGGGGAACAGTTTTCCCATGCCAACATCTCATCCAACATCTCTGAATCGGAAATATATTTCCTCCGGACTCGTTATAGGATTCCGGACACGTATGCTATAAGGGCTCCTGCTCCTGAAGAGCGTATGTACCAGCGACCGGACGGCTGGGTCGCCATGCCAGTTACATTTCTGGAAAAGGGGGTTCGCTTACCCCTTCACGCCTTCATCATCACCCTCCTAGGGTTCATAGGAGTGGGCTTTGCACAACTCGTGCCCAATTCCTACATCCACATTCTGGCATTCATTGCCTTCTGTCATGAATTAGGGGTTACCCCCTCTGTTGACCAGTTCTTCACCCTTTTCTCAGCCGGTAGATCCCGAGAAAAAGGGTTCAAGATGCTGAGCAAACAATCCCCTCGTCCAAACTCGAGGTTCGAGAAGAGGCCCCTGATGAGCACCCCCTCGAGCAACAAGGGCTGGCACGAGAAATGGTTCTTTATCAATGGACCAGAAATTTCTTGTCTTCCCGAATGGACCGTCTCAGACCGGATCTCTGCCGACTTCGGTGACATTCCCGAAGAACGAGTGAGGGAGATGGCCGAGTTTCTGAAGAAGATCCCTCCACAAGAGTGGAGTTTCACTTTGCTGACCAAACAGACTTGGCTGTATGATCATAAACGTAAGTTTCAAATGATTCTGTAAGATAACTTTTTAATATATTTGAATGGTATGAATTTTGATATATGATTATTTTGCAGTGTCTCTGATCAAACCAACTTCTTCGGAAGTGAGAGATCTGGAAGACTTTCTGACGGGAAAGACTTCGGAGGTCACTGAAGAGTTTCCTGCTGAAGAGCCTTCCCAAGCGAACCCCCCAGTCTCCGACCCACCAACCATTTCCCCTCAAAATGATGAACCTGAAACCGAAGAACCTATCATTCCCGAAGATGTTCTTCGACCCCGCCGAAGGAAGAAGATGGCTAAAAAGGTCAGGACTGTCCATCACGAGATAGATCCAGAAAGTGATGAAGAGATTCTTCCCGAGGCGGATCCGCAAACTAACCCTCCTGAAACAATTCCACAACCTACTCCTCCAACCGAACCCATTACCGCACCTTCCCAACCAAACCCGAAAAAGAGGAGTTTACTTGACATACCTCCCCAAGACAGGGCAAAGGTTCTTCATGCCAAGAAGATAAGGACAAAAATAATTCCTCTTACTGCCGAAGAACTCCGCGTCCCTCCAACTTCAACATCAACTAACCCACCAACCACAATTCAAACACCCAAAGCCCCTTCTGCCCCCTCTTCGGCCTCCGAGCCTACAACTGTTCGATCTCCTCCCCCAGAGGCAATACCTGTGAATCCTTCTCCGGTTCGCAGTCAGCCCGAGCCTTCCCCTCAAAGACAAACGACCACCGAATTCCAGCATGATGCCATGGGTTCGCCAACTATGTGGCCCCAATTCAACGCCAACTTCCCCTTCCAACTGTTCTAGGCCTTCGTTCGCGAGACCGATGACCACCGATTCGGTAACAGTTCGAATGGGGATCTGCTTAATGAAGGCATGAGCTATTTGGCAAAGGTGAATGACTCTTTCCTTCTCTTTCATACTTACGTTTGTATTTGTGTATCTAGAACTGATTGGATAACACTGAACATGTGTAGGCAAGTGCTGTGTTCGGGCGTCTGCGTCCACGATCTCTCGAGGCCGAATCTGAAGAGGAAAGGCTGAGGAAGGAGAATGCTATTTTAAAATCAACCTTGGCTCGGGAGAGGACTCAACGTGAAGGTATCCTTCATACGAATGAAGGTCTTCATAAAGATTTGGCCCAAGCCAGGGAAGATTTGAAAATTTCCAATGAAGAACTGAAGTCGACTAAGGTTCAACACGCCGAGATCGTCCAGATGAATGTTGACTTGGTTCAGAGGAGTGAAATAAGGATGAACGAGATCAGTAAGCTGAAGTCTGACGCTAAGGTTTTAACCAAGACAATCCATGATCTGGAGCGGGAAGAAAAGCGTCAAATAACCATTCGGCAGCAGCTCGAGCAGGAGATTCGAGAACTCAAGGCTCTCCGGGACCTCGGGCCTCCTTTGACTGATGCTCTTCGCAAAGAAATCTGTGAAGAGTATCGGAATTCGGACGAAATAAGTGGAGAGATAATGAGGATTTTTACGGAAAGCTATGCGCTCCGCCGAAGTCGTGGCAAGGATAAGTTGTTCAAAGCCAACTTAGATCCACACTTGCTCGACTCTTCGGATGATGAGGGGGCTGATTGAGATAACATCTTTTGTAATTCTCCTATTTTTGTAAATAAGTCGAATATCAATGAAAAGTGATCTTCTTCCTTATGACTTCAGTGTATTTTCTTTCTGTTAATATTTCAATATGAATTAATACGGACAAATGTGTAAAAAACTCCTTCGAGGATTTAACTCAAATAGTTGATTAACAATTAAGCAAATCATATAACAGATAAATTGAGGTTTATATAACAATGCATTCTGAACTCAACACTTGGTGAAAATTCAGGTGATAAAGTAAAGGGATACTTATTCAGTTACCGAAGTGTGAGATAGATCTGCTTCATTGAAGGTTAGTTTACCCCGAAAGGCCTAACAGAACCAAAAGATGACACTTGCCTACCACAAAGGGCCTGACAAGGTCTAAGTGGTGACAATTGCCTACCCCGAAGGGCCTGACAATGCCAAAAAGTGGCGACAATTGCCTACCCCGAAGGGCCTGACAATGCCAAATAGTTGATAATGCCAAATAGTGGCGACAATTGCCTACCCCGAAGGGCCTGACAATGCCAAATAGTGGCGACAATTGCCTACCCCGAAGGGCCTGACAATGCCAAATAGTGGCGACAATTGCCTACCCCGAAGGGCCTGACAATGCCAAATAGTGACCACCTGCCGAAGAGGCTACCATCGAATGGTCAGCAAGTCCTCCCGAACCTCCTATCACCCATGAATTGAGCAGCAACAAAGACAAAACTTGTTTGAGGTAAAAGATGATCTTTTATTGATGATGATGTAGATATTTACAGACTTCAGACGTACTGACTATAAATCTACTGGAAGTACTTTCTAAGCCTGCCAGCGTGCCAAGTGTTTTTGATTACCGAGCCATCTAATGTTTTCAAACGATAAGTCCCTGGCTTCGGAACCTCTGTGACTTCATAGGGTCCTCCCCAATTTGGCATCAGCTTTCCCAAATTCTGAGGTGTAGATGCTTCGACTTCTCTGAGAATAAAATCCCCTACTTCAAATCTGCGAAGCTTTACCCCCTTATTATAATGTTTAGCCACTCTTCGCTGATATGCCGCTAATCTGATTAAGGCTATTTCCCTGACTTCTTCTAACAGATCAAGATTGGTCTTCAATCCTTCTTCGTTGTAGATTTCATTGAAATGACTGACTCGAAGACTTGGGGATCCAATTTCAATTGGGACTAATGCATCAGTACCATAGGCCAATCTGAAAGGTGAATCCCCTGTTGTAGTCCTCGGAGTAGTTCGATAGGCCCATAATACACTTAACAGCTCTTCTGGCCATCTGCCTTTAGCTTCATCCAATCTACGCTTGATCCCATTCAATAGCGTTCTGTTGGTCACTTCGACTTGTCCGTTTGATTGAGGATGAGCCACTGAAGTCTTTCTGTGCTGGATCCCCAATTCCGCTAAAAAAGCTTCAAACTTCGATCCAACAAACTGACGGCCATTATCTGATACTACCACCTTAGGAATTTCGAAACGGAATACAACTGATTTTTTCATGAATTTCAAACATTCCTGTTCCGTTATTGACCTAAGTGGCTTTGCTTCTACCCATTTGGTCATATAGTCTATGGTAACTATAACAAAACTTAC
Source organism: Panax japonicus (assembly GCA_020205505.1). Classification (NCBI taxonomy): domain Eukaryota; kingdom Viridiplantae; phylum Streptophyta; class Magnoliopsida; order Apiales; family Araliaceae; genus Panax; species Panax japonicus. Next base: position 5,745,868 of record CM035104.1, read on the forward strand.
CTGACCCTTTGCTTTCGGTAGTGGACCCAATATATCAACCCCCCAGACAGCGAAGGGTATAGGAGATAAGATCGAGTATAGCTCTTCAGGTGGCTGATGCGGTATTGGACTGTTGAGCTGGCATTTCTCGCACTTCTTTACATATTCGGTAGCTTCCTTGAAGATTGTAGGCCAATAGTACCCCTGACGAAGTACTTTATATGCTAATGATTTGGCAGCCAGGTCGCCACAAATGCCTTCATGCACTTCTCGGAGAGCGTATTCAGCTTCTGTTGGAGTCAGACATTTCAATAACGGAGACGAGAAGGCCCTTCGGAAGAGATCCCCATCGATTAGAACAAAATTAGAACTTTTGTACTTGATTTTCTTAACGAGCATCCGATCCGAAGGTAAGACGCCATCAGCCAGATATTCCAGGTAGGGGGTCAACCAGCAATTGGTTCGGTCAATGCAAGTTACCATTTCATGATGAACACTAGGATGTTGTAGAATTTCCAGGTATACTGATCCTTCGAAAACATTAACATCCGTAGTAGCTAGTTTGGCAAGTGCATCAGCAATGGAATTGTTGCTACGTTCGACCCCTTGAAACTCATAAGATGAGAAATATTGAAGCCGATCCTTTAATTCTTTCAAATACTAGATCATTCTTGGGCCTCGAGCTTCGTATTCCCCAGTAAACTGTTTAACGACTAACTGAGAATCACTGAAAATGATTATTCTCTGTACTTCAAGACTCTTTGTTAGTCGCAAACCGGCCAACACTGCCTCGTACTCAGCTTCATTATTCGTCGCTTTAAACTGAAAATGGATAGCCTGCTGCACTTTGAATCCCTCCGGGCTTGTCAAAATAATCCCTGCTCCACTGACGTCTGAAGTAGAAGACCCATCTGCAAACAGCGTCCACGAACTCTCCTTCTGCTGAAGGATGACAACTGCTCTGTCAGATGCTTCAGCTTCGACCACGACTCCATCAGCTTCAGAAAATGAGCATTCGATCATAAAATCAGCTAAAGCTTGCCCCTTGATGGCGGTTCGGGGATGATACTCAATGAAGAATTGAGACAATTCTATCGTCCACGCAGCCAATCTCCCTGATACCTCTGGTCTGCCCATAATCTTCTTTAAAGGTTGATCCGTGTATACTATTACCAGTCTACCCTGGAAGTATTGCCTAAGCTTTCGACTAGCAGTTATTAAAGCGAAAGCAAACTTTTCAATGTTAGGGTACCTGGTTTCAGCATCCCGAAGGACATGGCTCACATAATAAACTGGGTGTTGCTTACCCCCAACTTGGCGCACCAAAATAGCTCCTATTGCCAACGGACTAGCTGCGAGGTACAAATATAGAGGCTCGGTAGGAATGGGCTTCACCAGTAAAGGTGCCGAAGATAAATAGGACTTTATGCCTTGAAAGGCGTCTTCACATTCTGAAGTCCATTGGAATGTTTTCGAATTCTTCGGCCCCTTCAATGTGTCAAAGAACGGTAAACATCTTTCTGCTGACTTGGACATAAACCTCCGCAAAGCTGCAATCCTTCCAGTCAGACGTTGAACATCTTTAAATGACTGAGGAGTCTTCATGTCCAGGATCGTTTGAATCTTCTCCGGATTGGCTTCAATTCCTCTTCGACTGACGAGATAACCCAGAAATTTGCCAGCACCCAGACCGAAAGTGCATTTAGTGGGGTTCAACCTCAAGTTGTGTTGACGAATGGTCTGAAAGCATTCTTCTAAATCATCCAAATGCTTATGCACCAACATGCTCTTAACAATCATGTCATCTACATAAACTTCAATATTTCTGCCCAACTGATATCTGAAGATATGGTTCATCATCCTCTGGTAAGTGGCTCCGGCATTAATGAGGCCGAAAATCATTTTCTTATAGGCATATACTGAACGATGTGTAATGAACGCCGTCTTCGGTATATCCTCTTTACACATGGAGATCTGATGATACCCAGAGAATGCATCCATAAAACTTAATAAAGCATACCCCGAAGTGGCGTCAATGAGTTGATCAATGTGGGGCAGCGGGTAGAAATCCTTCGGACAGGCCTTGTTCAGATCACTGTAATCAATGCAGACTCGCCATTTGCCATTATGCTTCTGGACCAGAACCACATTAGCCATCCATTGTGGGTAGTCTATTTCAAAGATGAAGTCCGCTGATAACAGTTTTGCAATCTCGTCGTCTATGATTCGCTGATGCTCTGGTGCAAAGATCCTCCTCTTCTGTCGAACCGGCTTCTTTGACGGGTCCACCTCCAATAGATGCTCCGCAATATCCCTGCTTACTCCAGGCATGTCCTGAGGTTCCCACGCGAAAATGTCGACAAAACACCTCAGGAGCTCTATGAGGTTCGTCCGGAGAGGTTCCGGCAAGCCAGAACCTATTTTCACCGTTCTATCCTCTTTGCCTGGAATAAGGTCTATCTCTTCCGTTTCCTCAGCTGGCGTGACCATCGGTTCGGAGCTGCTTTCGGTGAAGGGCTCGATCTCTATCGCCATGGTCTGCTGTTTCTTCGATACTCCGACTCCCGAAGTAATAACAGCATTTCGGTAACACCTTCTGGCCAGATCCAGATCTCCTTTCACCTCACCAACCCCATGAGCAGTAGGAAATTTGATTTTGAAATGAGGTATTGATGTTACAGCTTGCAAAGCAATTAAAGTGGGCCTCCCCAAAATAGCATTATAAGCAGAATCCACATGCACAACATAAAACTTGCAAATAATTTCTACCTGTTGGGGGGCCGTTCCAAATATGACTGGTAGCTCAATAGTTCCTGCCACCTTAACCGGATCATTGCTGAAACCATAAAGAGGAGCCTCCTGCCCTATTTCCATCTTTTGTCCCTCTAGATTCATCCTTTGATAAGCGTGGGCATATAGGATATCCACAGAAGACCCATTATCTACCATCATCCTTTTCATATCCACCGAACCCACCTGTGCAGTCAGTACCAATGATCCTTCGTGCGGTTCGATGACTTCCGAAGGGTAATCCTCATCAGTAAAAGAGATTACCGTATTCGGATAAGGTCTATCGGTCTTCGGGAAGGTACCCGCCATCGACATTACCGAATCCAAATGACTTCGGCGCTTCCTCCCAACTAGCTTTCCAGAAGTACCTCCGGTGATGACATCGATCACATGCCTGGCAGGTTGCCCCGTAGCTGGTAAAGCCTGCTGAACTGGTTGAGCTGCCGGAACGGGTGTCGGATCTTGCTGTTGATTATTTCTGGCAGCTACGTACTGAACTAAAGATCCACCCTGTATCTTTCTTTCGATAAAATCTTTCAAACTGGCACAGTCGTTCGTATCGTGACCCGAGGCTTGATGATAATTACAATATTTGCGAGGATTACCTTTTCCGGGCTTGATGTTATCTCGAGGCGGTTCAAAGATAGGTTGGTTTTTAATTTGATCCAAGATAACAGCCCTATCCGCATTGAGTGCCGTGTAAACTCTATTCATTCTTTGAGGTGGAGCGGAAGAACGTCCTCCACCTTGTCTCCAATTGTTGTATCTCTTTGACCCGCCGTCATGGCGGTCTTTACTCCCTTCATTTCTCTTCTGGTCCGCATCGGTCTTATCCCCATCTGTCTCTTTGAACCGATCTGAAGGACGTTTGAGACTGTTCATGGCTTCTTCTACCACGATATAACCTTCGGCTTTGTCAAAGGCTTCGGCGAGACTCTTCGGGTGGTTGAACATAAGTTTTTTCACCAACTTTTCCGATTTGACCAGATCTAACCCATTCTGAAACAGTCCTACAGCCTGTAGATCATTCAGATCTGCCACTTGGCCGACTGCTTCACGGAACCGTTTTACATACTGGCCCAAAGACTCATTAGAGGACTGTCGAACTTGAGCCAATGAACCAGTTGGCTTTCCTCTTCTTCTGTTGCTCCCAAAACGAGCATGAAACTTGCTGCACATATCTTCCCAGGACGAGATAGAATCCGAGGGTAAGGTCCCCATCCACTGTGGGGCATCCTTTCTAAGTGTTGTGACAAAAGTATGGCATTTAGCTGCATCGCTAAAGTCATAATAGTCCATAAGTCGGTCAAATGCCTGACTATGGTCGTAAGGGTCCCCCGATCCATCATAACTCTCGATATGGGGCAACTTCTTGGTGGGATCAGCTTTTTCACTAAGAATTTCCGCGGAAAAAGGGGATGCCTTCTTTCCCGGAATGTCTTTGGTTTTCTGTACTTCGGCAAGTTGCTTCCGAAGCTCTTTCAATTCTTTAACCAGGTACTCCACGCCTTCTGGTTGTGATGATGCCTCTTTCTCTGGCAATTCCTTCTTCCTGTAAACAGATCGGGTCTTTTCAACAGAACCTTCCATCCTAGAGGGGCTTCTCCTATGACGAGTATCTACAGGGCGGGATACCCTCAGTAGACTCTCGGGAGTATGTCCTCTGGATATACTTCGCCTCTGAATTCGGGCACTGTGACGAGAATGTGCGATGACAAGTGCTTTCTTTGCATGCTCCGGATTATGGTCCCTGGATCGACCTCTTCGTTGATTTCGTCCCTGTTCTCCGGACTCGACAGGGAGATATACCCTCTTTGATCTCTGAGGAGTAGGTCTCCGAGACCTTCTTTCCCTAGCTCGACCTAGAGACTCTCGCACTGAGTGAGCAGGTTCTTTTCCACTCCGATGCCCTTGATCTTCGGATTGGACATAACTGAGCTCCTCATCTCTTAATTCTGCCACACGAGCCATTTGCTCGGCTATGTCCTGACGTTGTTTCATAAGTGCTTCCATGGCCTTATCCGCTTCATCTGCCATCTTCGCCAACCGGGAGGCTTTTGCGTTTTGGTCATCTCGGTTTTGAGTTCTAGGCGAGGTGCCTTCTACTCGTTTCCGATCATGGCCAGATTCTTTCTCCGTTGGGAACATTAGCTTGCGCTTTTCTTTGCCTACCGCCTTCGGTCGAGAATCTTCGGGCGAACGTTTGGATGCTGTGCTAGCATGAACACTTATAGTTGGCCCCAAACGATCTTTGGCAGATATTCGTGGTACTGAATCACTGACAGCCATCGGCTGTCCTTCGGGTGTAGATGTTCTACTCTTCACCATGAAAAATGGATAGAATAAAACACGATGAGTGATTGAAAAATACTCAGGACACTAGAACTCGCCCTCCTTCTAGCGCCAATGTTAACGCCAAGATCTTTCTTCACGTCCCAATCACGAAAGACATCTTGATCCTGCACAGTAAACACGACAAACACCACAAGCTTGACGGCCGGACCGCCGGGGGATAGCTCAGGCGTGAGAGTAAATATGTCTGTTCAAAAGGTTAACTCAAGAGAATAATAAAGTCTAGTGTAATGTGAGTATCAATTGATAATCTATGGTTGTGTGTGAATATATGAAAAAATACATACCTCTCCCCTCGTGAAGACTTACTCGGTAGGACATAATATCTTTGCCTGGAATATTGTGCCACCTACTACCAACTGACATATCCCCATGATCTGATGGGCTCTGCCGGTTGTATGAAGCCTGTACACTGCTTTTTGATGCTGTTCACCCCGCCGGCCAACTATAATCCCATCCACATTAATGTATGGCAGGTATCTTGGTCAACTGTCATACTATATCATCATTACAAGTCAAAGTAATAGATATTATATAACCCAATGGGTTGATCCATTGATCCAGTCCGGTTTTTATAAGGTTGAATGATGTCAACATAATGATTGGGCCCAATGAGCCCAATGACTTAATTAATAAGTGAGCCCAATGTACCCGGCCCAATATAGAAGAAATATCATGACCCAACATTACCCCCTAGTTTTTTAGTTAAACAGGATGTTTAATAGAAAACTATAAATGGTCCATGATATCAAAATTTGTTAAAGGCTCAAAAATGAGAAATAATGGAAGCATACCCACTTTGATGTGTAAAATAGGATAAGAGATGGCAGGATGCCCAGAGCAATAGGCCCATTCTGATAAAGGATTTTAATTTGAAGAGGATGGGTCACTAATTAGAAACTCAACAGATAGGCCCAAATCGGCGAGATAGTCAAAGGTCACCAAAACACGCCTCATTCAAATTCTCATCATTACTGATAATTAATGCGCCGGCCTTGTTTACTGTGTAACCGTCAGTATAAAAAAGCAAACTTTACCAATTTGACGGTTTTACCTGCTGATTTGAAATTCGAACCTTTGAGCTTTCTCTTGCTTCTCAGAAACTTTCTCTCTAGCTTTCCAAATCTCAACAATGGTGAATCCAAGCCAGATACCTTCGAGCTCCTCTCACTCAAACCCTAACCAAGAGGGTTCGAGCTCAAACCTACCATCACCCACTGATTTTTTCAATGATGGGGAACAGTTTTCCCATGCCAACATCTCATCCAACATCTCTGAATCGGAAATATGTTTCCTCCGGACTCGTTATAGGATTCCGGACACGTATGCTATAAGGGCTCCTGCTCCTGAAGAGCGTATGTACCAGCGACCGGACGGCTGGGTCGCCATGCCAGTTACATTTCTGGAAAAGGGGGTTCGCTTACCCCTTCACGCCTTCATCATCACCCTCCTAGGGTTCATAGGAGTGGGCTTTGCACAACTCGTGCCCAATTCCTACATCCACATTCTGGCATTCATTGCCTTCTGTCATGAATTAAGGGTTACCCCCTCTGTTGACCTGTTCTTCACCCTTTTCTCAGCCGGTAGATCCCGAGAAAAAGGGTTCAAGATGCTGAGCAAACAATCCCCTCGTCCAAACTTTAGGTTCGAGAAGAGGCCCCTGATGAGCACCCCCTCGAGCAACAAGGGCTGGCACGAGAAATGGTTCTTTATCAATGGACCAGAAATTTCTTGTCTTCCCGAATGGACCGTCTCAGACCGGATCTCTGCCGACTTCGGTGACATTCCCGAAGAACGAGTGAGGGAGATGGCCGAGTTTCTGAAGAAGATCCCTCCACAAGAGTGGAGTTTCACTTTGCTGACCAAACAGGCCTGGCTGTATGATCATAAACATAAGTTTCAAATGATTCTGTAAGATAACTTTTTAATATATTTGAATGGTATGAATTTTGATATATGATTATTTTGCAGTGTCTCTGATCAAACCAACTTCTTCGAAAGTGAGAGATCTGGAAGACTTTCTGACGGGAAAGACTTCGGAGGTCACTGAAGAGTTTCCTGCTGAAGAGCCTTCCCAAGCGAACCCCCCAGTCTCCGACCCACCAACCATTTCCCCTCAAAATGATGAACCTGAAACCGAAGAACCTATCATTCCCGAAGATGTTCTTCGACCCCGCTGAAGGAAGAAGATGGCTAAAAATGTCAGGACTATCCATCACGAGATAGATCCAGAAAGTGATGAAGAGATTCTTCCCGAGGCGGATCCGCAAACTAACCCTTCACGGCTTTTGGAATAAATAAGGATGTCATCAATAAAGACGACCACAAAGTGATCCAAATATTCATTGAATACTCGGTTCATCATATCCATGAAGGCAGCAGGAGCATTAGTCAATCCAAAGGACATGACTAGAAATTCATAATGCCCGTACCAAGTTCTGAAAGCTGTCTTTGGAATGTCATCGGTTCTAATCTTCAATTGGTGATACCCGGAACGAAGATCAATCTTTGAAAAGAATTTGGCTCTTTGCAACTGGTCAAACAAGTCATCAATTCGTGGCAATGGATACCTATTTTTGATGGTGACATGATTCAACTCCCGATAATCAATACAAAGTCGCATACTCTCATCTTTCTTCTTCACGAATAGAACAGGAGCACCCCAAGGAGAAGTACTAGGACGAATAAAGCCAATGTCTAACAATTCCTGCAGTTGAGTTTTTAACTCCTGAAGTTCAATAGGAGCCATTCGATACGGGGCTTTGGAAATGGGTTTTGTACCGGGTTCAAGGTCGATACAAAATTCAATTTCACGCTCTGGGGGTAGGCCAGGAAGTTCTTCGGGGAATACGTCAGAAAATTCATTAACAACAGAAATATCATTCAAGGCTGACGTATTTTTGTTTAAATCTGTGACATGAGCTAAGAAAGCTTGACATCTGTTTTTTAATAAACGAATAGCTTTATGGCTTGAGATGACCGTGATTGATTTTAATGGTTTGGTCGCTTGAATTCGCATAATAGGTTGATTAGGAATATGAAAGCTAACAACCTTATGGAAACAATCAATTTTTGCATGATGAGTAGTTAACCAATCAATCCAAAGAATCACGTCAAATGCAAGTATTTTCAATGAAATAAGATCTACAGGTAATGTGAGGGTACCGATTTGAACCAAACAAGACTTATAAACAGTGGATGTAATGAAGGTTTCTCCCAATGGAGTTTCCACAGATAAGTCAAAGTCTAATTTCTCCGGATTCAAATTTAATCGATGAGCGCAAGAAGGAGAAATAAAAGAATGGGTAGAACTGGTATCAAATAAAGTATAGGCTTCGTTAGAGTTTATGATAAGCTTACCCGTGATTACCTCATTCGGGTTCCTTGCTTTCTGGGAGGTCACAACAAACGCTCTCCCTTGCTCTACCGGCTTTGACTTTTCTGGGACAGCCTTTGGTGCCTCCATCCTAGTTGAATTTGTCTTCGGTGAACGACAAAATCGGGCTAAGTGGCCTTCTCTTCCACAATTATAACACGCTTTGGACTGCATCACGCAATTTAGACTGATGTGTCCCTCCCCTCCGCATTTGAAGCATATGATAGGTGGTCTTTCTCCTTCCTTAACAACGGTTGCTGATGCTGACGTCTTTCCATCATTGTTGAATCTCCTCTTCTTGAAATGTCCATTCTTATTATTTTGGCCCTGATTACCACCGAAGTGGTTACCATTTCTGGCCTGATGATTTCCTCCACGCTTGTTGTCACCGCTTCGATGACTGCTCTCACTGGTATTATCATTTTGCCGGCTGCTCTCTTTTGATTGCGTTGACTCGTTATCGCGCTCTACCAACTGAGCCCTATTTACAACATCTGAATACAAACACAGTTTATGAGAAATAAGATGTTGACGTATCTCCGGCTTCAAACCTCTTAAAAACAATCGTGTCATTCTCTCTTCATTATCCACCAAATGGGACGCAAACCGGGATAACTCCGCAAATTTTGCCTCGTATTGCGACACGGTCATATTATTTTGCTCCAATTTGATAAACTCCACCTCCTTCATGTGACGGATACTTTCGGGAAAGTATTTGTCATTGAACAGCTCTTGGAACTTCTCCCAAGACATCTTCAGTACGGCAGGTTGAGTCCGTTTGCTCCTCGGAGCATCCCAAGACATCAAATATTTTGGTGATCTGCTTTATCCATGCTTCCGCAATAAGTGATTTTGGCTCTCCCTTAAACTCCGGTGGTCCCAGCTCCTTGAACTGTTTAGCGGTGACCGCCCGAGAATTTCCAGTGTTTCCACCTATATTTTGAACAGGAGCCGCTCTCGCTTGCTGTTGCATGAATTGCATAAAGCCTCTGAACAATCCATCATTCATCATTTGGTCATGAGGATTGTCTCCTTCCTGATGCACATTCTCCTAATTATTGATATGTGGAGACTCAACGGTCTCTTGTGCTCCATTGTTATTCTCAACATTTTCGGAAGTCATTTTCAGATACTGCCACAAAACAAAGATTAATTGACATATAACATAATATCTCTAAACTTTGACCAACTAATTTAAATACAAAATAAATTTAAGTAGGTCATACTAGCGAAGGAATTCCCCGTCTCTCCCCTCCTAGTTCTAGTCTCACATCTTAGCCAGGGATCATATCCCTAAGCTCTGATACCAACTGTGACGCCCCCAAAATTAGGTATACATCACCCATCTTGAGTCGTCAGATACATGGTACAGAATTCAAATACAACTTACTAATACCACTGTCGTGTATAATACGACAAAATACAACTGTGAGTTTGAATACAATAATTGTCTACTAGAGATCATACAAACTCAAAAGGAGTCATCATTACAATTATTATCACACTATTTCACAGAATAGTGAGGACTACTAATGCTATCCTCTGGACCATTACTCCGTTCCCCGACTCGTCCCTGCTATGTTCTCATTTTCTGAAGAGAACAGTGAAAGAAAGGGTGAGCTCAACTAGCCCAGTAAGAAATATTATGACTAAGATAATGCAGAATAAATTATCGTTAGCCTTCAACAGTATTAAACTGATAAAATATAACAACATCAAGTTTAACAGCAGCGGATCAAGCAATCCATTAAAAGAGTCAAGTAGAGAATAGAATCTACTATCTTTTATGATTTAAAAAGTTTTTAATCACTTTTATCGCTGAGACTCAGCTTAATAAATAATCCACATCATCCCTGCACTACGGCCAAGGATACTCATTAGGGTCACGACCACAAATTCCATGCACTACGGGCCAAGGATATTTGTGTATTCATCAATGGTCGTGATCATGCCAACAATTGTCCATCAATGCACTACGGGCCAATGAGGACTTTTACCACATCATTTGTAACATTACGGTCATGATTACATCGAATAATTCCTGGTCATAATCATATCAAGTCCATCTATGCACTACAGGCCACAGATGACTTTCAAAAAAATATAAACATGAGGATGATGACAATGATATAAGAATTCAATAAAACAAGTTCAAGAATTAATTTGTCCAAGAACCAATAACGTCCAAATTGTCAATAAGGTACTGTTTTGTGGGGTAAAATTCAAGAATGATCAGAAGAATATTTCCATGAAAAGATACTGGATGAAGAGCAAATATCAAGGATATTCTAATAATTTCACGGAGTATAGAAGTCTAAACTTTAACCAACTGAGTATAATAAGGAATGGAATAACAACAGAAATCACCATGCATGCGGTACTTCGCATAGACAGGTTATTCCAACAGAATAATAATAACGGAACCAGGTCAGGCAAAATTTGCATCGACAGGATGTTCCAACGGAATAATAAAGACGGAACCAGGTCCGGTGTAAAACACACAGACAGGATGTTCCAACGGAATAATAATAAAGACGGAACCAGGTCCGGTGTAAAACACACAGACAGGATGTTCCAACAGAATGATAGAAGAATGTCACCAAGTATAGGGTAGCCCGCGTATACAGGTTATTCCAACAGAACAATAAAGAAATGGAATAACAATAGTTCTCTTCATGAATAAGAAAGAATAACACCCCTTACCGTAACAGAAACTGGATATGGGAAAAGAAAAGTTAAGTAGCAGAAAGCTTTTCTTCTATCTCTCTATAGTTTCTCTCTCTAGAGTTCAGTGAATTCGTAAGAAAATAATGAAGGAATGAGCTTCTATTTATAGGAAAATGGAATGCATAGTAACTAATCCATGAACGGTCCAGATTGATTTACTTTAATCTGACGGACCATATTTAAAGAAAAATCTTTTAAATAAAATATAATATATTCTATTTATATAAAAAGATTTTTACTATGCAACACTATGCATAATAAAATATAATATATTCTATTTATAAAATAACTTTAATAAAGTATTCTGTTTTATATAAAAAGATGTTTCTGTTTTATTACGTTAATAATACGAATAAAACAAAACGTCATCATCGCTATAATAATTCATATTATTAATCGACAATAATTGAATCAAACTGAGCGACTTTTCACATAAATATCAATAATCAATACCGTGTGCTATTATGCAACAACGCGTATTACTGTACTTTTACTACCCAGTAGTTCAACAGTATCAACGGTAAAACTTCCGTCGTTATTTTTAATAAAATATTTTTTATCGTTTTCTCAATTCGACAATAATTCTGTTGTGGGGTCCACCAATAATTTTGTCGTCGTACGAATATTTTCTGTTTAAAACGAATATTCCCCGACCAATCGAATATTATATGACAACTTGCATACTTTGCAAAATTTATAAATATTACCCACAACTATAACATTATATTAAATTCATTCCATAATATTCAAAAATGATAATTATAGAAAATCTATTTTTATTTAAAAGTTGGGTTCTTACAGTAGGTCAATAAAGTTTTTCAGGCGATCAACCCTGAAAAAATGGGTGATGAGTTTTGAATCAAAATCAGTTGTTATTCAGGTCCTAACTTCTACTTAATCCATGAGAAACTCTAAATTGGAGAAGTTTTAAATCATTGTTTTTTATTTTTCTTGTGATCAAAAGGACCCACAGCCACTATCCTTAGGGTGTGCACATACTTCACAGCCAATTCGATGAAAGATAGGAGGCTACACACACTTACATTTTGTATTGGGGCATAAATTCAAATATGACCTGTCCGTAACTAGGAGGCTACACACTCTTAATTTCATTCTATATGTACTTGAAATCTTATAAATAGAAAAATATAGACGACAGACGTAAATGTAAATTAGTGACTCTTGACTGTAAATCGCTATATACACGGTAAGAGGCATAAATTAGTTGATATACATATCGAGCAGCCTAAATCAATTGATATGAAGATGCTATTTAGTTGATGTCTGGCATATATGGAAGATACACAAGATGCAAGTATTGACATTTATCGTTATTTCGCATTCTCAGAGATAATCTTTTCTTCTTCTCTTGTTATAATTCCCATCTTGTGGTACCTTAAAAAGTAAGTTTCTAACTTGTATTCACTTATACAGCTCAAGGTGAAGACTTCATAGTATGGATAGCCAAAAGGAGAAAGATATTCATCTAAAAGGCAAACGATGGATCTCAAAATTTAATCTTACATTTCAGCAAAGCTTCACTCCATATGTGATGCATTAAATATAGAATATATCATGCCACCTCTTAAAATAACCATGAGCTCACAAAGCCTCACCTATTAAGTTCTCTCTATTTAATATACTTAAAACAAGTCCAACATAGAGAACTATAAATGAATAACTAGTTTTTTCATATTTACTTGCAAAAAGAACAAGGACCCTTACCTTACATTTTGTTTACGAGAAAATTATACATAAATAATGGTAAAATATTTACTTTTTTCACGTGTTTAATATTATTAGCTCGTAATGTGAATATGTTTAATTAGAAAAGGAGTGGATGAAACACTATTACTACTTGCACACTGTTTTAAAGTCGCTAGGTGAACCTAGGCGGTGGAGGGGGTACCTAGCGCTTAGGCCGCCTATAAGGTGCCAAAGTGTTTTCCTAGGCTGCACTAGGAGTTTTCTTAGGTAGTCTCATTTTTTTTATTTTTCTATTATACATTCTTGTTATATACTACATACTTACACTTAAAATAACAAAAAAAAATTAAGCCTTAAAAAAATCATTTCAAGTATTGTAGAGCTTCAAAGTAGAGGTTTGATTCTACTTAAGCGGGAGCTTAAGCGCCCTGCCAAATCGAGGTGGTAGAAGACCGCCTAGCACCTAGGCGGGGAGTAATCAGACCTAGTGAAGATTTTTAGGACATTGTACTTACAATCAAGAAGATCTAGAGTAACTAATGCTGATATATTATTTTGAAGAAGCCGTCAACATTGAAGGAAATAAGTTTTTTTAAGAAAAAAATAAGGCTATGTTCTGAAATAACAAAACACAAGGTAAAATTATTATCAAGTATGTACATTAAGCAACATCTTAACAATACACTTGATATTAGATTTTCTAAATGAAGATACAATTAGTCATGTTTAATAGGAAGGCTTTATCTTTACTATCTTCCGTAAAACTTTTATTTTCTTTTATTCTTCCTTATTTCTTTGCCCTCAAATGTTCCATGTTCCAAACATAGCCTAAACAATTTTGTTAATTGTTCATCACAAACATTTTAAAAAATAAGTTGACATCAGAAAATATTGACACATCACAAACTTTTATAAATGTATTGCTCTAATGGAAAAGTTTTTTCACATCTTTGGATCAAAATTCTTTTCAACTTCCATCATTTTTTAATACAATGTCAAGTCTTTCTAAATTCACCTAAACAACCTCTTAGCATCTTAATTATTGACTGAAAAAACTAGCAGCTAATGTGCACACCTTTTAGCAATGTTAGCATGGCAATACGACAATGGTAGTCTAGGTGGTGAAGGCTGGCCACATAGAGTGATGAGAATTACAGTAATTATGTGAGCCATGGTGCTGCCTGCAGCAACATAGTAGGAAGGCAAGCAGCATAGTTGTCAGAATCTTACGATACGCGATACGTATTGTATGGTTCGATGCGATACATAGACAATTCGATATGTAGAAACATATCGCAGGGTGTATCGAAAATGACATTGTATTTTACGATTTAGTTACAATTCGATACAATTCTTACGAAACAATACAATGCACAATACTTTTTAAAGTTAGCAACCGGCTTGAAAAAGTTTTTTATGTAGAACCAAAAGATAAAAAAACAAAGTTTTGAAGCCTTCTACCATTTCAAATGATGAGGTTTTTTAGTATAAGCGTATGCTATATCGTTGGATGGACTTTCTGGAGTTTAATAACTTATCTAGAATTTCGCTTGTTAATTTGAATTATTCTCTTTTGTTTTAGAGATAAAAGGTGAATCTGAATTTTCCATTCTCTTGTTACTCTATAAAAATTACTATAATAATATCTAATAAATCAAGTTAAGAGTATTTTGGATACAACATAACTGTAAAATTTATTTTTAGTCTATAATAATATTTATTTGACTACTTTTATATATAGTCAAGCTAATATACTTGAATGTCCAATAAATTGTGTGTTATATATGTTTAAATATATATTCTCACATTTGTCATTTCATTTCCATATCATACACTTGAATGTATATGTTTAAATATATATTATCACATTTGTCATTTCATTTTCGTATCGTACTCTACGATTCACAATACGATGCATGAAACACGATATGAGAGTCTTCAATACAATTCACGACTTGACAACTATGGCAAGCATTGACTTTGTCATAATAGGCTGCAAATAAAAGGGCTTGTAGCCTATTTCCACAAGTGAAGCTCAAGCTAAAAAAGTGTTTGGATTGGCCAAGCTTGTGAATAAGATTCTAGCCTAGACTAGAATCCAAAATGTACTTATGATGATATTATTTTGTATCATATAATAGAAGTCCCGATATATGTATTCAAACAATTTTTTCCTTACCCGATTGCAGAGCAAGGACAGATTACATTAAATTTTATGTTCGTTCCCTAAATACCACCACTTTATTTTGGACATCATTGACACGCTAGACAAGCTAACTTATTCCTTCCCAAGATGACAGTGTAACTTTAAGCACCTATAGTCGATCTTTTGCCATTACTGCTTGTATATTATCCGAAACAGGTCCATGTACGATTCCCCACTCGTTCTGTATTCTAACTAATTCCAAAAATAATGCAGAGAAGTTGTTTTCTTAACTGTTTCTGATAGTTTTGTCAAATGTCAGAAGAAGCAACTTTCTTCAAAAAGAAGAAAGAACAAGCCTGATGTGGCTTCAAATCTAGACCTGATACCTACTAATGGGATAGGGAAATTTTAAAAAAGGGAACTTCATCCTACTACCATGCCTGCATATATTATTTTTGCTTTTTAAGACGGGAAAAAGTTCATTCCACTGCCTATATAGAAAAATTTACAGCTATAATCTTTGAATAGGAGCATAGTTTGAGAACTAAATTCAGGAGAAGAAAATTTCATAACAGCCTAGAAAACTATTCTCTCAACACCGATCCATCTATCTATATGTAATGATACATAATAAACATAATCACACAGATAAGGGGTGTAAATGAGCCAAGCTAAGCTGAGCCGATTCGACTTCAAACTTGAACTTGTTAATTTTTCATAATCTCGAGATTTAGTCGATCTTGAGTCAAGCTTTAAAAATTTGTTACAGCTCGAATTGGTCACAAACTGTTTCCGATCCTTTACGAGTTTCGTTCACCAGCTCAGTTTGAGTGTGCAAACAAGCTTTGTTCATGAACAGTGCTCGCAATCACATAGTTTAAACATTATACATTCCACTTATATTATTCTTATACTTTGAGCATATCAAACAGGCCTGTACGAGTCTTTATGAGCCTATACGACCCCATACAAGCCGCACACGAGTTTTGTTCACGAGCAAACGAGCCGATCCCGAGCTAATCATCGATCCTAATCATCATATAATGTTGTTTGAGCTCGACTCACTAAGAAAGCAAGCTCGAGCCGAGCCCAAAATAAACGAACCGAGCCCAAGCTGCTCGGTTCGAACTACAGCCCTAGTAGCTAATTAACACACCAACCAATTCCTTATAACGCTAAGCTAAGGAAAGGTGAAATGAAACTTCAACGAGTCATCACCTCAACTTATGCTATATTGCTATGAGTTTAAGAGTTTTATAATTTGTAACCAGAGTTTAACCTAAAAAAATATGAGGCACTTATTTTGATGGTACAGTTGTTTAAGGCAGTCCTAGTTCATACTCATATCACATGGCTAGATCAATGATATAATACATCATCTATATTTAAAGCTGCCTTTTTTTTAGTAATTCATGTATATTTATACACATATATCTAGGTTTTCCACAGAATTGTTAGTATTATAATAGTGTCTTCTGTAAGTAAAGCTTATCTACTTTGATTGTAATCTGCAGCTTCCATGTTGTAGCTATCCAACTAAATAAGCTTCAATTCCATATGTCAGAGTAAATATTTAAATTTAAAATACTATGCAACACGCCTTTGAACCTCAAGGGGTGGGAGATATGGCAAAGGCATTTTCCAATCCCCATACATGAAGACAAAATAGCTACCACTATATATATGCAACAAAATGGGAAAACAGCTATAGATCCTCAAACCGAGTTAACAAAACAGAAGAAAATTTGTCAAAATAGTTAACAAGAACATAACTCTTGAAAAGGCCAACATAACACATAAACTTGTACATTTTACACTAGTAACACATACTAGTTAGCCAAATAAGAAAAGTCACATACACTTTGGTACCTTAAGTAAGCCCATGTTATACTTCCAGTACTAGTCCCTAACTCAAACTCATCATTGGTCATTCATCAGGAATTTTTTTTGAGATCTGGTCTTCATAACTTGTCTACTATACTTCATTATTCCAGATCAAAGCTTCAATTATCAGTAAGCTTTCAGCTACAACTTTCACTCTTAGCCACCCCCTTCTTTCTATTTTCCCTCATTGCGGCCTTTCTTTTGCCTTGAATTTCACGTACATATTCAGCCACAACAACATGAAGTTTTGGAGCAAGCTTACTTGATGGAGAGACGTTTAGACCTGCCTTCTTCAAGGCTCGGTTAACATGCTTTTGGGCCTTCTGCAAATGAATATTGCAGAGAGAAGGAACAGTTGATCGCAGTATCGGCTTCCCACAGGTTATAGCACCTGCCAAAGCACTGGATATAGAGAAATTCAATTAATAATCCTCCAAATGAATCTCCTCAACACAAAGGATCAAGTATTTATCAGAGCATATATTTATGAAAGAGGGGGGGGGGGGGGGGAATATGGCAAAATGATAAGAAATTCGATACATTTCATAGCATATAGAAACTGTTTGTTTTTCTTATTGTACAAGTATAGAATGACAAATTTGTGAGGCAAAATCCAAAGAATACCATTACAAAACAAACCAAATAAGCTCAATTAACCGATTAAAAAATTAACCCATTAGATCAGATAACAGATTTAATAAGCTCAATTCACCAATTAAAAAAGTAAGCCCATTAGATCAAATAACAGATTATATAAGCCAAGAACAAAATTGAACCTTTTAATAACATAATTGCAGGGCTTATAAAGCTGCTGCTTTTTGTCAGTAAGGATGTGTAGATGACAGAAGCTAGTTAAAGCCATTGCTTTGTACTTGCAACCATAAAATGCACAGAGCAGATTCCCACCATTATTATTAGCATTAGTTTCGCCAGTGCCCTCATAAATTCCCGTAACCCCACCACCGTCTCCGGCGATTTCTCTGCTCTCATTTTTCTCATTATTGTCTCCACTGAAGGGGCTGAGGCCGAATTTCCAGACATAATCCCTGTGCTGAATCTTAAGCTCCTCCATTAAGGCCCAGTAATGCTCTCTGTAGCACTTGGCCAGCTGCCTGATATAGTGGGACCGGCGTTGCAGGACTTCTTGGTGCGTGAGATGGGTAGAATTGGAGAGATTCTCGTCTTCCTGGGAGGGAGAAATGACGAACTTGCACTTGTCGGCGGCGGCGGCGGCGGCGGCGGCGGCGGAGATGTGGTTAGGGTTTTCGTTGTGGGCTTCAATTTTGGGGCGTTTGGAAGGGAGGGCTTGCTGCTGGTGGGATGAGGAAGCCATGACAAAGATTTCTAGAGAGAAAGTGTTTTTCTAGAGAGGGAGGAGAGATGTGTGGTGGGGTTTTTAGAGAGAGAAAGTGGTGGACTGTACGGTCTGTATTGCTAGGGAGACTATTTTATTATTATTTTTGTATATATATATACAGAAAGGATCAAGAGCATAATTCTTAAATAGCATAATGCCTTAAGTAGCATAATTTCATCAAAACGACGTCGTTTTCATGGGACGCGGTGGCATTTTTGTAAATACCATGCCACCGCGTATTTACAAAAATGCCACCGCGTTCCATGAAAACGACGTCGTTTTGATAAAATTATGCTACTTAAGGCATTATGTTATTTAAGAATTATGCTCTTGATCCTTCCCGTATATATATATATATATATATATATATATATATATATATATATATATATATTATTTTATTTTATTTTTAATATTTTCACATGAATTTTTCTATTTTTAAAAAGTAATTAATATTTTCACATAATCCCTCCCACATAAATAGTGAGCGACCTTCATGTAAGTTGTGACGCCCCCAAAATAGGTATACATCACCCATCTTGAGTCGTCAAATACATGGTACAGAATTCAAATACAAAATTAATTATACAACATTCATGTAAAATATGACTAAAGATAAGCTGTGACATTTAATACAAATATTGTCATCTAGACAATATACAAACTCAATGGAGTCCTCATTACATTTATTATCACACTTTCACAGAATAATGAGGACTACTAATGCACCATCTAGGACCATCACTCTGTTCTCTAACTAATCTCTGCTACGTTCTCATTTCCTGAAGAGAATAATGAAAGTAAAAGGGTGAGTTCAATTAGCCCGGTAAGAAATATTATGACTAAGATAATGCAGAATAAATTATCATTAGCCTTCAATAGTATTAAACTGATAAAATATAACAAATTTCAAGTTTAACTGCAGCGGAACAAGCAATCCATTAGAAGAGTCAAGTAGAGAATAAAATCTACTATCTTCTATGATTTAAAAGATTTTTCATGACTTTTATCGCTGAGACTCAGCTTAATAAATAATCCACATCATCCATGCACTACGGCCAAGGATATTCATTAGTATCACAACCACAAATTATCCATGCACTAAGGGCCAAGGATATTCGTGTATTCATCAATGGTCATGATCATGCCAACATATGTCCATCAATGCACTACGGGTCATTGAAAACTTTTAACACATCATTTGTAACATTACGGTCATGATTACACCGAATAATCTCTGGTCATAATCATATCAAGTCTATCTATGCACTACAGGCCACAAATGACTTTCAAAAAAAATATAAACATGAGGATGATGATAATGATATAAGAATTCAATAAAACAAGTTCAAGAATTAATTTATACAGGAACTAATAATGTCCAAATTGTCAACATGATAATGCTTTGTAGAGTAAAATTCAAGACAGCTCAGAAGAATATTTCCATGAAAAGATACTGGATGAAGCGCAAATATCAAGGATATTCCACTAATTTCATGGAGTATAGAAGTTAAAACTTTAACCAACTGAGTATAATAAGGAATGAAATAATAAAAGAAATCACCAGGCATGCGATAGATCGCACATGCAGGTTATTCCAACAGAATAATAAATAACGAAATCAGGTCCGGCGTAAAACGCACAGACATGATATTCCAACAGAATAATAAAGACGAAATCAGGTCCGGCGTAAAACGCACAGACAAGATATTTCAACAGAATAATATAGGCGGAACCAGGTCCGGCGTAGAACGCACAGACAAGATGTTCCAACAGAATGATAAATAATGGAACCAGGTCCGGCGTAAACACACAGACATAATGTTCCAACAGAATGATAAAGAATGGAATAACAGAAGAATTTCACCGAGTATAGGGTAGCCCGCGTATACAGGTTATTCCAATATAATAATAAAGAATGGAATAACAAAAGTTCTCTTCATGGATAAGAAAGAAATAATACTCCCTACCTTGGAAAACCTGGATACTGAAATAGTGAGGTAGCAGACTTCTCTTCTTCTTTCTCTCTATAATAATTGCTCTAAAGCTTTTGTGAATTGGTGAGAAATGAAGGAAGAATGAGCTTTTATTTATAGGAAAATATAGTTTCGATAATTGCACGTTTTGGGGCTCAACAAATTACAGTACAATACCTCCAACTTTTCTTTCATTTTTAATTTAATCCTGCAAGTATTATCAAACTTGCACCACCTCCCCTAATAGTAAATAATGTGAATCAATAGTTCAATCATGTGAATCAATAGTATAATCATGTGAAAAATACGAATTACAGTATAGTACCTCCATCTATACCTCCATTTTTAACTTAGTCATGCAAGTATTATCAATCTTGCACCAACTCCCCTAATAGTAAATAATGTGATTCAATAGTACACTCATGTGAACAAATAGTAATAAAAGCATGTGAATTAGTAGCAATTAATTGCTTATTTATCCGATAAATTACCCAATTTATCAATATAACCCCTAGACATCAATTATCATTGGAATAGATGTCGATTTCCACTAACACTAATAATCCCAACACAATGGAACTATCAAAATTTATTTTTAATCAACACAACTTATTCATCATTAATATTATAACTCACAATATTTAATAACTAGGTCGTTCCCAGGAAAGAGGGGGCTTTCCGATAAGGATTTCTCATTATTGGCGCGCAATTAGGTGAACAAACCTCTCCTTGACAGAACTTCTAGACATTATCAATATTGCAAATAATAATATGAATAACTTTGTCGTCTCAATTATTGATTTAATAATATAAAATATTATGCAAATAATACTGTGACAATAATTGAATCAATAATATGAGAGATATGATGCAGAAATTACTGTAGCAATAATTGAGTATAACTGAGTGACTTCTCACGTAAGCATCAATAATCAATACTGTGTGCTACTATGCAACCACGCGTATTACTGTACTTTTAACACCGAGTGTTTCAACAGTTAACGGTAAAACTTCCGCCGTTATTTTCATAAAGTATTTTTTTCAATTTCTCAATCCGACAATAATTCCGTTGTGGGGTCCACCAATGATTGTGCCGTTGTACGAATATTCCCTGTTAAAACGAATATTCCCCGACCAATCGAATATTATATAACAACTTGCGTACTTTGCAAAATTTATAAATATTATCCACAACTATAACATTATATCAAATCCACACCATAATATTCAAAAATATATTTCGAGAAAATTTAATCTTTATTCAAAAAGTTGGGGTCTTACAACCTCCCCTTCTTATGAAATTTCGTCCTCGAAATTAGGGTGCGTACCTGGTATGTCGAAAAGGTAAGGATATCTTGATTTCATCTCAGATTCTAACTCCCAGGTCATTTCTTCCACATCGTGGTTTCTCCACAAAACATTGACTTGAGGTATAACCTTGGAGCGTAGAATATGATCCTTTTTATCCAAGATTTTAACAAGTAACTCTTCATACGTTAAATCTTCCTCTATCTCGTCTAGTTCTAAGTCAATAATGTGGTTCGGGTCTTTCGCATATTTACGTAACATAGATATGTGAAAAACGTTATGAACACGAGACATACATGGCGGTAAAGCGAGTCTATACGCCACAGTTCCTACTCGATCGAGTATTAAAAATGGGCCAATGAATCGAGGGTTGAGCTTTCCTCTCTTTCCAAATCTCGTAACTCCCTTCCATGGAGCAACACGTAATAACGCATGATCTCCAATATCAAATTCCACGTCCTTTCGATGAAGATCAACATAACTCTTTTGTCGATCTTGTGAGGTTTTTATACGTTGTCGGATCGTTTGAATCTTTTCTGTAGTCATACGTACCAACTCCGGTCCCAACAACATTGCTTCACCCACCTCATCCCAGCATACTGGAGAACGACACTTTCTTCTATACAATGCCTCAAATGGAGCCATGCCAATACTTGCTTAATAACTGTTGTTGTAGGAAAACTCCACCAATGGTAGGAACTTATCCCAACTCCCTTGAAGTCAAGGACACAAAGTCTTAATAGATCTTCAAGAGTTTGAATTGTCCTCTCCGACTGTCCGTCCGTCTGAGGATGATATGCCGAGCTAAATCGTAAATATGTGCCCATAGCTTTTTACAAACCAACCCAAAATCTTGAAGTGAATCTTGGGTCTCGATCAGAAATTATGGATATTGGCATACCATGCAGTCTTACAATCTCGTTTATATACATACGAGCAAGACGTTCAAATGTATAAGTTTCTCGTATAGGTAGGAAATGAGCAGACTTGGTCAATCTATCAACAATGACCCAAATTTCATCTATGCCCTGAGAAACCTTGGGAAGACCAGTAACGAAATTCATGGTAATGTGTTCCCACTTCCATTCTGGAATTTAAAGTGGTTGCAATGGACGTTTTGGTACTTGATGCTCCGTCTTGACTCGTTGACAAGTTAAACACCTTGAGATAAATTCTGCTATCTCTCTCTTCATATTGTTCCACCAAAATGTATGTCGAAGATCACGATACATTTTGGTACTCCCGGGATGGATTGCAAACGGTGTGTTGTGCGCCTCCATCATGATTTTATACTTTAAATCAGGGTTGTTAGGAACACAAAGTCTGGAGTTGACTCGAAGTATTCCTTTTTTATCGATTCTTGCTTCCGGCATAGCACCTTCTTGTACTTTCTTCCTCATACGCATCAGCTCCAGGTCTGTAGCTTGAGCAGTTTTAACTTTATCGATTAAAGTCGGTTATACTCGTATTAATCGTATATTCTCCATCATCGCATGGGTCTCTGGAGTCTTTATCTCTAACTTCATCCTTTGCAAGTCATACAAAATGGGCCTTTGCGTTGATAATATTACACTCGTACCCGCATATGATCTTCTACTCAGCTCATCAGCTACTACGTTTACTTTTCCAGGATGATATTGAATAGTATGATCATAATCTTTCAACAGTTAGAGCCAACGTCGTTGACGCATGTTGAGTTCCTTTTGAGTGAAGAAATATTTGAGGCTTTTATGATCCGTATAGATCTCCACTTTCTCCCCATACAGGTAATGCCTCCAAATTTTAAGCGCAAAAATGACAGCTGTCAACTCTAGATCATGAGTAGGATAATTCCTCTTATATTCTTTGAGTTGTCGTGAGGCATAGGCTATGACTTTCCCATATTGCATGAGAACATATCCTAACCCTTTGCCCGAATCATCACTGTAGAAGACAAATCCCTCCGAGCCAGATGGTATTATCAGAGCAGGTGCTGAAATGAGTCTCCTCTTGAGTTATTGAAAACTCTTCTCGCATTCCACGCTCCAACCGAATTTTGTATCTCTTCGAGTCAGCTGAGTTAATAGAGTAGCGATTCGAGAAAATCCTTCTACGAATCTCCAATAATAACCAGCTAAGACGAGAAAGCTACGTACTTTGGTCACTGATTTAGGTTGCTCCCAGCTTTGAATTGCTTCAATCTTTGCCGGGTCAACAGATATCCCATGACTTGATATCACGTGCCCAAGGAATGCAACTTCCTCAAGCCAGAACTCGCATTTCTTCAACTTGGCATATAGCTTGTTTTCACGAAGCTTTTGGAGTATCATCCTCAAGTGTTGCTTATGATATTCACGGCTTTTGGGATATATGAGGATGTCATCAATAAAGACGACCATAAAATGATCCAAATATTCCTTAAATACTCGGTTCATCATATCCATGAAGGCAACAGGAGCATTAGTCAATCCAAAGGACATGATTAGGAATTCATAATGCATGTACCGAGTTCTGAAAGCCGTCTTTGGAATGTCATCGATTCTAATCTTTAATTGATGATATCCTGAACGAAGATCAATCTTTGAAAAGAATTTGGTGCCTTGCAACTGGTCAAACATGTCATCAATACGTGGCTATGCGTACCTATTTTTGATGGTGACATGATTTAACTCCCGATAATCAATAAAAAGTCACATACTCCCATCTTTCTTCTTCACGAATAGAACAGGAGCACCCCAAGGAGACTTACTAGGACAAATGAAACCAATGTCTAACAATTCTTGCAACTGGGTCTTTAACTCCTGAAGTTCAATAGGAGTCATTCGATATGGGGCTTTGGAAATGGGTTTTGTACCGGGTTCAAGGTCGATACAAAATTCAATTTCACGCTCTGGGGGTAGGCTAGGAAGTTCTTCGGGGAATACGTCAGGAAATTTATTAACAACAGAAATATCATTCAAAACTGACGTTTTTTTGTTTAGATCCGTGACATGAGCTAAGAAAGCTTGACATCTATTTTTCAATAAACGAATACCTTTATGGCTTGAAATGACATTGATTGATTTTAATGGTTTAGTTGTTTGAATTTGCATAATAGGTTGGTTAGGAATATGAAAGCTAACAACCTTACGAAAACAATCAATTTTTTCATGATGAGTAGTTAACCAATCAATCCCTAGAATCACGTCAAATGCAAGTATTTTCAATGAAATAAGATCGACAGGTAATGCGAGGGTACCAATTTGAACCAAACAAGACTTATAAACAATGGATGTAATGAAGGTTTCTCCCAACGGAGTTTCAATAGATAAGTCAAAGTCTAATTTCTCCGGAGTCAAATTTAATCGTTGAGCGCAAGTAGGAGAAATAAAAGAATGGGTAGAACCGGTATCAAATAAGGTATAGACTTCGCTAGAGTTTATGATAAGATTACCCGTGATGACCTCGTTCGGGTTTCTTGCTTTCTGGGAGGTCACAACAAATGCTCTCCCTTGCACCACTGCTTTGACTTTTCTGGGACGACCTTTGGTGCCTCCATCCTAGCTGAACTTGTCTTCGGTGAACGACAAAATCGGGCTAGGTGACCTTCTCTTCCACAATTATAACACGCTTTGGATGGCATCGCGCAGTTTGGACTGATATGTCCCTCCCCTCCGCATTTGAAGCATATGATAGGTGGTCGTTCTCCTTCCTTAACCACGGTTGTTGGTGCTGACATCTTTCCATCATTATTGAATCTCCTTTTCTTGAAATATCCATTTTTACTGTCTTGGCCATGATTACCACTGAAGTGGTTACCATTTCGGGCATATTGATTCCCTCCACATTTGTTGTCACCGCTTCGATGACTGATACCACTGGTATTTTCATGTTGCCGGCTGCTTTTTCTTGGTTGCGTTGTGTGACGCCCCCAAAATAGGTCCAATCCACCCAACCTATTCTGAGTCGCCAAATACATGGTACAGAAACAACTACAACTTCATTAATACAATTGTCGTGCAAAATAGGACAACACATAAACTGTGAGTTTAAATACAAATATTTTCTTCTAGACAATATCCACACTCAAATAAGCCCTCGTAACAATTATTGATACACTATTTTATAGAATAGTGAGGACTACTAGAACCACTTCTAGAACCATCATTCCGCACCCCAACTAGTACTCGCTACATTCTCGCCTCCTGAGAAGAAAAATGGAACAACAAGGAAAAGGGTGAGCTCAACTAGCCCAGTAAAGAACATTATGATTAAGATAATATAGAATAAATTATCGTTAGTCCTCAACAGGAAAAAATCTAATAGAATACAATAGACAACCAGTTTTAAATCAATCTTCGCAGCGGAAATAATAATTCATTAGAAGAGTTAAGTAGAGAATGCAAACTACTATCTTCTATATATGAATTTAAAAGTTCATCGTCGATATTTTATCCCTGTAACATCAATTAATATATATCTGGAATCAAATATTCATCTTTGCACTACAGGCCAAAGATATTCATCAGTCGATCATGTTCATCTAAACACTTGTTCATCTTTGCACTACGGGCCAAAGATATTCATCAAGAAATCATTCATCTTTGCACTACAGGCCAAAGATATTCAGTACTATCATCATTTAGGACTGAGGATGATGAAAAATATTTTAAAGAAAACGAATCCAGTGAAGCAAAAGAACAAATATTAAGGATTCGTACTTTAAATAATTCCCATTCAAAAATACTTCATAAAAAACCAGAGTGGGGTAAAATTCAAGAATGATCAAAATATGGATACAATCAAATCTAGTATCCATAATAGATATTTTGGACAAAAAGAAGAAATTTCATTTTTCGGTGAATAGTGCCGTATTCGTGAATAGTGCCGTATACGTGAATAGTGCCGTATACATGAATAGTAACTCCGACACCAAAAGATAGAAATTTCACAAAAAAAATATCATCATGCTTCGTGAATAGTACTCGTGAATAGTAACTCATGAATAGTAATCCTGACATGAAAAAGTTCCAAATTTGATAAAAAGTTCCAACCAATATTTCAGCATAATGATATTGAAAAAATAATATCACTTACGAAGAAAATAACATCACTTACCTTAGCTAGAATAGTACTTCTGGTTGGAATATCAGATATAGTGTAAGACCCCAAATTATTAATAAATGAAATTTAATTTCCTCTATTTATCATTTTGAAATAGTAAGGGTTGATTTGATTAATGTGGTTAGTTATGAGTAAAATGTGCAAATATTTCAAATAAGCAAGTGGTTATAAAAATACTCATTGTTGTCGGAGAATATTCGTTTGGTCGTGAAATATTCTTGCTGTCGGGGAATATTTGTACGACGGCGCAGCCTTATATGTGCCCCATAACGAAAAGCAATTGGATGAAGAAAACGACAAGTATAAGTTGTTATAAATAACGGTGCAGTTGTTACCGTTAACACTGTTGGAATACCCGGTGGTTAAAATACAGTAATACGCGTTATTGCACAGTAGCACACGGTATTGCACCAATTACTGATTCTTACGTAAGAAGGCACTACTCAATAATTGTTACAGTAATTACAGTTCAATATTTTATTTTATTGATTCAATAATTGGTTTATTGAATCACATTATTTACTATTAAATCACATTATTTACTATTAGGGAAGTTGGTGCAAGATTAATAATACTTGCATGACTAAGTTAAAAATGGAGGTATAGATGGAGGTAATATACTATAATTCGTATTTTTCACATGATTGAACTATTAATTCACATTATTTACTATTAGGGGAGGTGGTGAAAGTTTGATAATACTTGCAGGACTAAATTAAAAATGAATGAAAAGTTGGAGGTATTGTACTGCAATTTTTTGAGCCCCAAAACGTGCAATTATCGAAACTATATTTTCCTATAAATAGAAGCTTATTCTTCCTTCATTTCTCACCAATTCACAAAAGCTTTAGAGCGATTATTATAGAGAAAAATTATAGAGAGAAAGAAGAAGAGAAGTCTGCTACCTCACTATTCCAGTATCCAATTTTTCCAAGGTAGGGAGTATTATTTCTTTCTTATCCATGAAGAGAACTTATGTTATTCCATTCTTTATTATTCTATTGGAATAACCTATATACGCGGGCTACCCTATACTTGGTGAAATTCTTCTGTTATTCCATTCTTTATCATTCTGTTAGAACATCATGTTTGTGCGTTTACGCCGGACCTGGTTCCATTATTTATCATTCTGTTGTAACATCCTATCTGTGCGTTCTACGCTGGACCTGGTTCTGTCTTTATTATTCTGTTGGAATATCCTGTCTGTTCGTTTTACGCCGGACCTGATTCCGTCTTTATTATTCTGTTGGAATATCCTGTCTGTGCGTTTTACGCCGGACCTGATTCCGTTATTTATTATTCTGTTCGAATAACCTGCCTGTGCGGTCTATCGCATACCTAGTGATTTCTTTTGTTATTCCATTTCTTGTTATACTCAGTTGGTTAAAGTTTTGACTTCTATACTCCATGAAATTAGTGGAATATCCTTGATATTTGCTCTTCGTCCAGTATCTTTTCATGAAAATATTTTTCTGAGCATTCTTGAATTTTACTCTACAAACCAGTATCATGTTGACAATTTGGACATTATTAGTTCCTGTATAAATTAATTCTTGAACATGTTTTATTGAATTATTATATCATTATCATCATCCTCATGTTTATATTTTTTTGAAAGTCATATGTGGCTTGTAGTGAATAGATGAACCTGGTATGATTATGACCAGGAATTATTCGGTGTAATCATGACCGTAATGTTATAAATGATGTGGTAAAAGTCCTCATTGGCCCGTAGTACATTGATGGACAGTTGTTGGCATGATCATGACCATTAATGAATACACAAATATTCTTGGCCCGTAGTACAAGAATAATTGTGGTCATGATACTAAAGAATATCATTGGCCGTAGTGCAGGGATGATTCGATGATGTGGATTATTTATTAAGCTGAGTCCCAGCGATAAAAGTGATGAAAAACCTTTTAAATCATAAAAGATAGTAGATTTTATTCTCTACTTGACTCTTTTAATGGATTGCTTGTTCCCCTGCAGTTAAACTTGATGGTTGTTATATTATATCAGTTTAACACTGTTGAAGGCTAACGATAATATATTCTGCATTATCTTAGTCATAATATTTTCTACTGGGCTAGTTGAGCTCACCCTTTTACTTTCATTGTTCTTTTCAGGAAATGAGAACGTAGCAGGGACTAGTCGGGGAACTGAGTGACGGACCAGATGATAGCATTAGTAGTCCTCACTATTCGGTGAAATTGTGGAAAAAAATGTAATAATATTGAATTTGAGTTTGTATATTGTCTAGACGACAATATTTGTTTTAAAACTCACAGCTTATTTTTTATCGTACTTTTCACGACAGTTGTATAATTAAGTTGTATTTGTATTCTGTACCTTGTATTTGGCGACTCCGAATAGGTGATGTATACCTATTTTGGGGGCGTCACAGTTGGTATCAAAGCTTAGGGATATGATTCCTGGCTAAGATGTGAGACTAAAACTAGGAGGGGAGAGACGGGGAATTCATTCGCTAGTATGACCTACCTAATTTTTTTGGTATTTAATTGGTTGGTCACAGTATAGAGATTAATGTTGCATGTCAATTAACCCTTGTTTTGTGGTAGTATTTGAAAATGGCATCCGAGATTATTGAGAATAGCAATGGGGCACAAGAGACCGTTGAGTCTCCACAGATCAACAATCAGAATAATGTGCATCAGGAAGGCGACAATCCTCATGCAAACAACAAAACTGACTAAATGATGAATGATGGAATGTTCAGAGGCTTTATGCAATTCATGCAACATCAGACGAAAGTGGCTCCTGTTCAAAATGCAGGTGGAAACACTGGAAACTCTCGAACGATCTCCGCTAAACAGTTCAAGGAGCTGGGACCACCCGAGTTTACTGGAGAGCCAAAACCACTTAAGGCGGAAGCGTGGATAAAGCAGATCACCAAGATATTTGATGTCTTGGGATGCTCCGAGGAGCAAAAGGTTCCCTTCGCCACCTTCATGTTGCGTGAAGAGGCAGATTACTGGTGGGAATCTATAAAACTTACCCAGCCTGACGCACTCAAGATGTCTTGGGAGAAGTTCCAAGAGCTATTCAACGACAAGTACTTTCCCGGAAGTATTCTTCGCATGAAAGAGGTGGTGTTTATCAAGTTGGAGCAAAACAATATGACCGTGTCGCAATACGAGGCTAAATTTACGGAGTTATCCCGGTTTGCATCCCATTTGGTCGATAATGAGGAGCGAATGACACGAATGTTTTTAAGAGGTTTAAAACATGAGATACGTCAATATCTGATTTCTCATAAACTGTGTTTGTACTCAGATGTTGTAAATAGGGCTCAGTTATTGGAGCGCGGTAACGAGTCTACGCAACCAAGAGAAAGCAGCCGGCAGTATGAAAATACCAGTGGTATCAGTCATCGAAGCGGTGACAACAAACGTGGAGGGAATCAACATGCCAGAAATGGTAACCACTTCAGTGGTAATCATGGTCAAGACAGTAAAAATGGACATTTCAAGAAAAAGAGATTCAACAATGATGGAAAGACGTCAACATCAGCAATCGTGGTTAAGGAAGGAGAACGACCACCTATCATATGCTTCAAATGTGGAGGGGAGGGACATATCAGTCCAAACTAAGCGATGCCATCCAAAGCGTGTTATAATTGTGGAAGAGAAGGTCACCTAGCCCGATTTTGTCATTCACCGAAGACAAGTTCAGCTAGGATGGAGGCACCATAGGCCGTCCCAGAAAAGTCAAAGCCGGTGGTGCAAGGGAGAGCATTTGTTGTGACCTCCCAGAAAGCAAAAAACCCAAATGAGGTCATCACGGGTAAGCTTATCATAAACTCTAGCGAAGTCTATACCTTATTTGATACCAGTTCTACCCATTCTTTTATTTTTCCTACTTGCGCTCAACGATTAAATTTGACTCCGGAGAAATTAGACTTTAACTTATCTGTTGAAACTCCGTTGGGAGAAACCTTCATTACATCCACTGTTTATAAGTCTTGTTTGGTTCAAATTCGTACCCTCACATTACCTATCGATCTTATTTCATTGAAAATACTTGCATTTAACGTGATTCTAGGGATTGATTGGTTAACTACTCATCATGAAAAAATTGATTATTTTCGTAAGGTTATTAGCTTTCATATTCCTAGCCAACCTATTATGCGAATTCAAACAACTAAACCATTAAAATCAATCAATGTCATTTTAAGATATAAAGCTATTCGTTTATTGAAAAACGGATGTCAAAATTTCTTAGCTCATGTCACGGATCTAAACAAAAATACGTCAGTTTTGAATGATATTTTTGTTGTTAATAAATTTTCTGACATATTCCCCGAAGAACTTCCTGGCCTACCCCCAGAGCGTGAAATTGAATTTTGTATCGACATTGAACCCGGTACAAAACCCATTTCTAAAGCCCCATATCGAATGGCTCCTATTAAACTTCAGGAGTTAAAGACCCAGTTGTAGGAATTGTTAGACATTGTTTTCATTCGTCCTAGTACGTCTCCTTGGGGTGCTCCTGTTCTATTTGTGAAGAAGAAAGATGGGAGATGCGACTTTGTATTGATTATCGGGAGTTGAATCATGTCACCATCAAAAATAGGTACCCATTGCCACGTATTGATGACCTGTTTGACCAGTTGCAAGGCGCCAAATTCTTTTCAAAGATTGATCTTCGTTCAGGATATCATCAATTGAAGATTAGAACCGATGACATTCCAAAGACGGCTTTCAGAACTCGGTAAGGGTATTATGAATTCCTAGTCATGTCCTTTGGATTGACTAATGCTCCTGTTGCCTTCATGGATATGATGAACTGAGTATTTAAGGAATATTTGGATCATTTTGTGGTCGTCTTTATTGATGAAATCCTCATATATTCCAAAAGTCGTGAAGATCATGAGCAACACTTGAGACTGATACTCCAAAATCTTCGTGAAAATAAGCTATATGTCAAGTTGAAGAAATGCGAGTTCTGGCTTGAGGAAGTTACATTCCTTGGGCACGTGATATCAAATCATGGGATATCTGTTGACCCGACAAAGATTGAAGCAATTCAAAGCCGGGAGCAACCTAAATCAGTGACCAAAGTACGTAGCTTTCTCAGCTTAGCTGGTGATTATCAGAGATTTGTAGAAGGGTTTTCTCGAATCACTACTCCATTAACTCAGCTGACTCAAAAAGATATAAAATTCGGTTGGATCGTGGAATATGAGAAGAGTTTTTAAGAACTCAAGAGGAGACTCATTTCAGCACCTGTTCTGACAATACCATTTGGCTCGGAGGGATTTGTCATCTATAGTGATGCTTCGGGCAAAGGGTTAAGATGTGTTCTTATGCTACATGGGAAGGTCATAGCCTATTACTCACGGTAACTCAAAGAATATGAGAGGAATTATCCTACTCATGATCTAGATTTGGCAACTGTCGTTTTTGCGCTTCAAATTTGGAGGCATTACCTGTATGGGGAGAAAGTAGAGATCTATGCGGATCATAAAAGCCTCAAATATTTCTTCACTCAAAAGGAACTCAACATGCGGCAACGACGTTGGCTCGAACTATTAAAAGATTATGATTATACTATTCAATACCATCCTGGAAAAGTGAATGTAGTAGCTGATGCGCTGAGTAGAAGATCATATGCAGGTACGAGTGTAATATTGTCAACGCAAAGGCCTATTTTGTATGACCTGCAAAGGATGGAGTTAGAGATAAAGACTCCAGGGACCCATGTGATGATGGCAAATATACGAGTAGAACCGACTTTAATCGATAAAGTTAAAGTTGCTCAAGAAGAAAGTATGAGGAAGAAAGTACAAGAAAGTGCTATGCCGGAAGCAAGAATCAATGAAGAAGGAATACTTCGAGTCAACTCCAGACTTTGTATTCCTAACAACCCTGATTTAAAGTATAAAATCATGATGGAGGCGCACAACAAACCGTTTGCAATCCATCCTAGGAGTACCAAAATGTATCATGATCTTCGACATACATTTTGGTGGAGCAATATGAAGAGAGAGATACCAGAATTTATCTAAAGGTGTTTAACTTGTCAACGAGTCAAGGTGTAGCATCAAGTACCAAAAGGTCCATTGCAACCACTTGAAATTCCAGAATGGAAGTGGAAACACATTACCATGGATTTTGTTACTGGTCTTCCCAAGGTTTCTCAAGACATAGATGCAATTTGGGTCATTTTTGATAGATTGACCAAGTCTGCTCATTTTTTACCTATACGAGAAACTTATACACTTGAACGTCTTGTTAGTATGTACATAAACGAGATTATAAGACTGCATGGTATTCCAGTATCCATAGTTTCTAATCGAGACCCAAGATTCACTTACAGATTTTGGGTTAGTTTGCAAAAAGCTATGGGTACGGATTTACGATTTAGCTCGACATATCATCCTCAGACGGACGAACAGTCGGAGAGGACCATTCAAACTCTTGAAGATCTATTAAGACTCTGTGTCCTTGACTTCAAGGGAACTTGGGATAAGTTCCTACCATTGGTGGAGTTTTTCTTCAACAATAGTTATCAAGCAAGTATTGGTATGACTCCAATTGAGGTGTTGTATAGAAGAAAGTGTCGTTCTCCAGTATGTTGGGATGAGGTGGGTGAAGCAACATTGTTGGGACCGGAGTTGGTACGTATGACTATAGAAAAGATTCAAACGATCCGACAAAGTATAAAAACCTCATAAGATCGACAAAAGAGTTATGCTGATCTTCATCGAAAGGACGTGGAATTCGATATTGGAGATCATGTGTTATTATGTGTTGCTCCATGGAAGGGAGTTATAAGATTTGGAAAAAGAGGAAAGCTCAACCCTCGATTCATTGGCCCATTTTTAATCCTCGGTCGAGTAGGAACTGTGGCGTATAGACTCGCTTTACCGCCATGTATGTCTCGTGTTCATAACGTTTTTCACATATCTATGTTGCGTAAATATATAAAAGACCCGAACCACATTATTGAATTAGAACTAGACGAGTTAGAGGAAGATTTAACGTATGAAGAGTTACCTATTAAAATTTTGGATAAAAAGGATCATATTCTACGCTCCAAGGTTATACCTCAAGTCAAAGTTTTGTAGAGAAACCACGATGTGGAAGAAATGACCTGGGAGTTAGAATCTGAGATGAAATCAAGATATCATTACCTCTTCGACATACCAGGTACGCACCCTAATTTCGTGGACGAAATTTCATAAGAAGGAGAGGTTGTAAGACCCCAACTTTTTGAATAAAGATTAAATTTTCTCAAAATATATTTTTGAATATTAGGGTGTGGATTTGATATAATGTTATAGTTGTGGATAATATTTACAAATTTAAAAAATACACAAGTTGTTATATAATATTCGATTGTTTGGGGAATATTCGTTTTAACATGGAATATTCGTACAACGGCACAATCAATGGTGGACCCCCATAACGGAATTATTGTCGGATTGAGAAAATGACAAAAATACTTTATGAAAATAACGGCGAAAGTTTTACCGTTAACTGTTGAAACACCCGGTGTTAAAAGTACAGTAATACGCGTGGTTGCATAGTAGCACACGGTATTGATTATTGATGCTTACGTGAGAAGTTACTCAGTTATACTCAATTATTGCTACAGTAATTGCTGCATCACATCTCTCATATTATTGATTCAATTATTGTCACAATATCATTTGCATAATATATTATATTATTAAATCAATAATTGAGACGACAAAGTTATTCATATTATTATTTGCAATATTGACAATGTCTAGAAGTTCTGTTTCCTGGGAACGACCTGGTTGTTAAATATTGTGAGTTATAATATTAATGATGAATAAGTTGTGTTGATTAAAAATGAATTTTAATAGTTCCATTGTGTTGGGATTATTAGTGTTAGTGGAAATCGATATCTATTCCGATGATAATTAATATCTAGGGGTTATATTGATAAATTGGGTAATTTATCGGATAAATTAGCAATTAATTGCTACTAATTCACATGCTTATATAACTATTTGTTCACATGTGTGTTCTATTGAATCACATTATTTACTATTATGGGAGTTGGTGCAAGATTGATAATACTTGCATGACTAAGTTAAAAATGGAGGTATAAATGGAGGTACTATACTGTAATTCATATTTTTCACATGATTATACTATTGATTCACATGATTGAACTATTGATTCACATTATTTACTATTAGGGGAGGTGGTGTAAGTTTGATAATATTTGCAGGACTAAATTAAAAATGAAAGAAAAGTTGGAGGTATTGTACTGTAATTTTTTGAGTCCCAGGGATAAAAGTGACGAAAAACCTTTTAAATCACAAAAGATAGTAGATTTTATTCTCTACTTGACTTTTTTAATGGATTGCTTGTTCCGCTGCAGTTAAACTTGATGGTTGTTATATTATATCAGTTTAACACTGTTCAAGACTAACGATAATATATTCTACATTATCGTAGTCATAATATTTCCTACTGAGCTAGTTGAGCTCACCCTTTTACTTTCATTGTTCTCTTCAGGAAATGAGAACGTAGCAGGGACTAGTCGGGGAACGGAGTGACGGACCAGATGATAGCATTAGTAGTCTTCACTATTCAGTGAAATTGTAGAAAAATAAATGTAATAATATTGAATTTGAGTTTGTATATTGTCTAGACGACAATATTTGTTTTGTCTTACTTTACACGACAGTTGTATAATTAAGTTGTATTTATATTCTGTACCATGTATTTGGCGACTCAGAATAGGTGATGTATACCTGTTTTGGGGGCGTCACAGTTTCAGTGAATTCGTAAGAAATAATGAAGGAATGAACTTTTATTTATAGGAGGATGGAAGGATACTATTTAAGAAAAATATCACGGGTGAACAGTTTTTTTTCAGACGAAATAATTTGTAGAGTCACAGCTTCACTGATCAAACGCATCAGTAATCTTTTTCTAAGATCTGTCCAATGAAAAAAAATGAACACATGCCAATTTAATTACTTTGACCAATTAAAAAGCTCCTTTGATAATAAGCTAACAATATTACTGCATGATTGAGAAGTTTTGGCCAATAATGACCAAGCTTGGAAAATCATTCCAAAACCTGCCAAAATATCCACCAAGACCACCACCACCCACATGTTACATTATATATATATATATATATATACACACACACACACACACACATATAACCACAAGTTGGTTGAAATATAAACCACCCGACAAACATCATTTTCCCACCATTTTCAATTCATGCCATATATATAATACTAATACTCATCCCACCACTTTCACTTTCCACCAAAATTCTACTTTTCCACTATTTTTCACTCACACACACATAATATTATATATATATATATATATATATATTCCACCCACCACACACATTACAAACTTATATATATAAATTTCCTCAATATTTTTTAACAACATTTAGCATCATTATTATAATTCATAATATCAATCGACTAGGTCGTTCCTAGGAAAGAGAGGTTTTCCAATAAGGATTTCTCCCTATTGGCTTGCAATTAGGTGACCAAACCTCTCCTTGACAGAACTTCTAGACATTGTTAATATTGCAAGTAATAATATTAATAACTCTTTCATCTCAATTATTGATTTAATAATATATAAATTATCAACAATAATTGAATCAAATAACGTGAGATACTACGTAACAATTAATATAGCAATAATTGAACAAAACTAAGTGACTTTTCACGTAAGCATCAATAATCAATATCGTGTGCTACTATGCAACCACGAGTATTACTGTACTTTTAAAACCGGTTGTTTCAACAGTTAACGGTAAAACTTCCGTCATTATTTTTATAAAATATTTTTGTTGTTTTCTCAATCCGACAATAATTCTGTTATGGGATCCACAAATAATTGTGTCGTTGTACGAATATTCCTAGTTAAAATGAATATTCCCCGACCAATCGAATATTATATAATAACTTTCGTACTTTACAAAATTTATAAATATTACCCACAACTATAACATTATATCAAATTCATTCCATAATATTCAAAAATGATATTTATAGAAAATTCATCTTTATTCATAAAAAGTTGGGGTCTTACAACCTCCCCTTCTTATGAAATTTTGCCCTCGAAATTAGGGTACGTACCTGGTATGTCGAAGAGGTAAGGATACCTTGATTTCATTTTAAATTCTAACTCCCAGGTCATTTCCTCAACATCGTTGTTTCTCCACAAAACATTGACTTGAGGTATAACCTTGGAGCGTAGAATATGTTCCTTCTTATCCAAGATTTGAACAGGAACCTCTTCATACATCAAATATTCTGCTATTTCATCCGGTTCTAACTCAATAATGTGGTTCGGGTCTTCCACATATTTAATAACATGGATATGTGAAAAACGTTATGAACACGAGACATACTTGGTGGTAAAGCGAGTCTATAGGCCACAGTTCCTACTCGATCGAGGATTAAAAATGGGCCGATGAATCGAGGATTGAGCTTTCCTCTCTTTCCAAATCACGTAACTCCTTTCCATGGAGTAACACGTAACAACACATGATCTCCTATATCGAATTCCACGTCCTTTTGATGATGATCAACATAACTCTTTTGTCGATCTTGTGAGGTTTTTATACGTTGTCGAATTGTTTGAATCTTTTTCGTAGTCATACGTACCAACTCCTGTCCCAACAACGTTGCTTCACCCACCTCATCCCAGCATAATGGAGAACAACACTTTCTTACATATAACGCCTCAAATGGAGCCATGCCAATATTTTCTTGATAACTGTTGTTGTAGGAAAACTACACCAATGTTAAGAACTTGTCCCAACTTCCCTTGAAGTCAAGGACACATAGTCTTAATAGATCTTCAAGAGTTTGAATCGCCCTCTCCGACTGCCCGTCCGTTCCTCAAGTCAGAACTCGCATTTCTTCAGCTTGACATATAGCTTGTTTTCACGAAGCCTTTTAAGTATCAGCTTCAAATGGTGCTCATGATCTTCACGACTTTTGGAATAAATGATGATGTCATCAATAAAAACAACAATGAACTGATCCAAATATTCCTTGAATACACGGTTC
Organism: Panax japonicus; assembly: GCA_020205505.1. Lineage (NCBI taxonomy): Eukaryota > Viridiplantae > Streptophyta > Magnoliopsida > Apiales > Araliaceae > Panax > Panax japonicus. Next base: position 5,783,617 of record CM035104.1, read on the forward strand.
ACCATATCCATGAAAGCAGCATTAGTCAATCCAAAAGACATGACTAAGAATTCATAATGCCTATACCGAGTTCTAAAGGCAGTCTTTGGAATATCCTAAGTTTTAATCTTCAGCTGATGATATCCAGAATGAAGATCGATCTTTGAAAAGAATTATGCTCCTTACAACTGGTCGAAAAAGTCATCTATGCGAAGTAGCGGATACCTATTCTTGACAGTGACATGGTTCAATTCTCGATAGTCAATACAAAATCGCATACTCCCGTCTTTCTTCTTTACGAATAACACAGGAGCACCCCAAGGAGATGTATTAGGACGAATGAAACCGATGTCTAACAATTCCTGTAGTTGGACTTTTAACTCCTCAAGTTCAATAGGAGCCATTCGATATAGGGTTTAGAAATGGGTTTTGTACCCGGTTCAAGGTTAATAAAGAATTCAACATCACGTTTTGGGGGTAGACCGGAAAGTTCTTCAGGAAATACATCAGAAAATTCTCTAACAACAGAAATATTATTCAAATCTGACTTATCTTTGTTTAAATCCATTACATGGGCTAAGAAAGCTTGACATCCATTTTTCAATAAACGAATAGCTTGTTGTCATTATCCCTACTTGTCTCCTTTTTTTCATCTCGTGGCTCATCCAGTTGTAGATTTGGCTCGGGCTCACCATCAGTCTCGGAATCAGTGTCATAGGGCCAGGTGTATTGAGAACGGTTGTTCAACGCATGTGCTATCTGTTCCACTTGATTTTCCATATTCTTGATCAATGCCCCTTGGCTTTGCAAATTCAGCTCTACTAGATTCATTTTCTTATCTTGTTCCTCGTTCTTTTTGTCAGAAGCTCTAATGAATTTTTCTAAGGCTTCTTCCAAACTTGATATCCTCTCTGGTTGAGTCATGTTCGTGTATGGCCATTGATACACAAAGTCATCCATGGTACCTGAAAAGAGAGAAATATAGAAAGAGAATTAAAAATAAAAATAAAAATGTTTAAATTAAGACTAATTTGATTGAAATTAATATTGGTAAATAATTATTAAATTAATTCCCCGGCAACGGCGCCAAAAACTTGTTGATCGATTTCGCAATCAATGAATACGTGCAAGTATACACGGTCAACAAGTAATAAAGTGATAAGAAAAGTATCGTTCCCACGAGGAATTATTTAATAAAAATCACCAAGTACTAATTCTTAACCAAACTAATTTTATTTAAACAATCTCAAATTATGTTTTTTCTAATTAAGAAAACTAAATTAACCAATTAGAACTATGTTACTTTATAAATGAATTCAAATAAATAAAGATTAAGACTTCAATATCCCCAATTATGAATTATAAATTAATTATCCAATTATCCCAATTATTATGCCTACTGAATTGTTAACAGGAATTCTCAAATGCCAAAAGTCCTTTTCCAAATGATCAATTGCCTTCTATTTAATCCAGATTAATCTTGCTATATTCCTATGCAAAATAAGTGAATTAAACTCCTTTAATCCCAATTCCTTATGTGTTACATGCGGTGAAAAGATATTTCCATTCAATTCACAAACCTAATTATTCACTTTGCAAATAACTAAGTCACATGATATCATGCCCAGTTCTAACCCTAGAATTCCTCTTCCAATTCCTTCTAGAGTAACAAAGTAATTACTGATCAGATAATTAAGTAATATGCACAAGACAAGATAAACAACTCACTTTAACATAAATAATTGGAATATAATGAATAACTAATTCATAGCCATAAAAAGTTCAATTGAAATCTTAATGAAAGAGTTAGTTCATAATTAATGAATGAAAACCAAGAATCCACAACTGAATAGACATTAAAAGATAATAGTAAGATGAGAGAAGAGAATAGAATCTGTTGTCAGCAAATCTGATGCTCCCCTCTTGCTCTTGCTCTTGATCTTCAATGGTCTCCAAGTTGCTTCAATCTCCAAAACTAATAAGAACTAGGGTTATATTCTAATCTAATGGAGTATTTAATCTAGGCTAAGCTATGTAATCCCCAAGCTAAGCTATGTAATCTCCAAGCTAAGCTATGTAATCCCCTCTTATTTTATGTCTTACATCATGTATTTATAGGTTACAAGTCTAATTTTGAGTTTAGGAACAATCCCAATCCAATTTGGAGTCAAAAAGGTGTCAAAATTCGCCCAAAACGCGTCCAGGCCCGCACCAGACCCTTCCCCAGCGCCCCGGCACTGTTCACGATGCTGAGAGTCTGCCCCCCAGCGCCCCGGCGCTGGGAATGAACTGAAAATGGGCGCCCCGGCGCTGGTCAAAAAGTCAACATTTTCTGCTCCGACGTCCTTTGGGAAAACGGCCATAACTTCTTCGTCCGAACTCCGATTTAGATGATTCAAGATGATCCGGAAAGAGGAAAAGTAGATCTACAACTTTCATTCTTGAAGTATTTCGAAATAATGTCCGGAGCTATAGTCAAATTGGCTCTGAAGTGACTGCTGTGTAAATGACAAGCCGAAAACGCGCATCTAGCCACCCCGAACGTCGATCCATGCAACTTTTGTTCCAAATCCTACAAAACAATATAAAACATGATTGAATAGACACAAACACATAAAAACATCCTAAAAGACTTGAGAACAACAATAATTTAAGCCTGAATGTACCCAATTCATGTGTATAAAACTCACTCATCAAATACCCCCAAACTTAAACCTTTGCTTGTCCTCAAGCAAAAACACAAAATGTTATGCAATGCAATGTAATGAAACTAATCTATATGCCTACGAATCCAACAGTAATGACAGAAACAAGTCTATTCATCCGGCCTTAGAGAAATCAAGTAAACATGATAATACATCATATTAAAACAAATCAGTAATTTCTCAATCAATCATCAAATCTTAGACTGTTATCACTGATATAGTGCGTGTGTGCTCCACAACAATGTTAACTGACATAAAATCAAATTTAAGACATAATAGATATCTTCGAAGGCATCATACAGTGAAAACTCATAAAATTCACGAACAAGCTAGATCCAACTAAAGTCAAACATCCACCAAGTTCAAGAGTCCAATCTGGGATACTTATGCTTTACTTTTCATTACGGGGGCTTTTTGCTCTTTTCCCGTTTTATTATTTTTTTTTAACCATGACTGTGCAATGTCTCATTCCATTAGGCTAACAGTGTCACCCCTTAGCGAGCTTTCGACCAACAACTCCCAGACCATATAAGACCTTAGGGCGCTAGGTTTTAAGATACCCCTTCGGGCGTACTTACTCAAGTAACAAAGGCCCCGAAACAAAACTAGCCACGGTAAATTTTTTTTCTTTTTCTTTTTTTTTTTTTTTTGATAGATGGTTGGTGAGTGCGTTTTACGCTCCATCTCACGCTTGTGTTTATGGGGAGTGTTTCTCCTCAACCCACCACAAGACTCAACATGTTTTTTTTAAAGCTTATATACCCCAAAATTTCCCCCCAAACTTAAGTTTGTATCAAAATTTAGTCATCTCCGCCTATTCATGTCTTTCATTCCTTCACACTAGTATTATCCTTAAGAAATCCATTATGTATCAATTCAAACTTAATCTGTCAACATAGATGTTATTAACGTGCTAACCTTGATTATACCAGTTTCAAACAGGAAAAGATTCAATTCATAACAAGAAATCACATCAAAGCCTTAGTATTCAATACTATACTTATCTACTTAACTCCAGTCTCATCATTGGCCAAAATAGACTTTTACTATCTAACAGTTGGAATCATGCAAATATAAACTAACTGCAACAAACATAGTAAACTAACTACTATTTTTGCGATTTTAAAATTTTTTTTTTAAAACAAAAAAACTGAATGCAAAAACTAAATGTAAATAACCCGAAAACATAACGAACTTACAATGTAAATAACTAACTATATGCAATATGACACTAAAATGCCCCCAAACTTAAACTAGACATTGTCCTCAATGACTGAAATAGAAAAAATTAAAACAGAGGACTTCCCTGAAAATATAACAATCTTCCTCCTTGTCCGCTAAGTTTGGAGAATAGGCTAAGCACATGGAACAAATTGGGCACCACACTTGAATTTGACTTGAATAACCTGTAAAACCATGATAGAAGCAATTTTATTAAATCCTAAATAAATGAAAATTCAAAACTACTAATATAAAACCTAATAAAAACTAAAAATAAAAATTAAAAATTAAACTTGGGTTGCCTCCCAATAAGCGCTTGTTTTATAGTCTCAGCCTGACTTTGTCTGGTCAATGCTATCCAATTCCCCTTCGAAAGTTGAGGAACCCTCCATCCATCGGAAATAATATATCTTTTGGTAGGTTCCCATTTACGATAGTCATTGTATTAAAGTCACCCAGCATGCTTTCTTTAGATAAGATCACATTCAAGAACGTCCAACATCTAGGTGGTTTCTCCATTGTGTCTGCGAATATATTCTGGCATTGAGGCTTGTCAGACACAACAATTTCTTCTTCTATCTTCTCCAGCTCATCACACCATGGTTTCGAAGGTGTATTTGCTTTTACATCACAGAGAGTATTGCCGACGACATGACTACCAATTGGACAAGGTTTTGCAAATCTAACTGGACTCTTGAACTGTGGAGGAGAAGGCACTTGAGGCATAAATAACATTGGCTCATCATCATTGGGTCTCACAATTAGTTCTTCACCGACCTTGTTGTCATTATCCCTACTTGTCTCCTTTTTTTCATCTCGTGGCTCATCCAGTTGTAGATTTGGCTCGGGCTCACCATCAGTCTCGGAATCAGTGTCATAGGGCCAGGTGTATTGAGAACGGTTGTTCAACGCATGTGCTATCTGTTCCACTTGATTTTCCATATTCTTGATCAATGCCCCTTGGCTTTGCAAATTCAGCTCTACTAGATTCATTTTCTTATCTTGTTCCTCGTTCTTTTTGTCAGAAGCTCTAATGAATTTTTCTAAGGCTTCTTCCAAACTTGATATCCTCTCTGGTTGAGTCATGTTCGTGTATGGCCATTGATACACAAAGTCATCCATGGTACCTGAAAAGAGAGAAATATAGAAAGAGAATTAAAAATAAAAATAAAAATGTTTAAATTAAGACTAATTTGATTGAAATTAATATTGGTAAATAATTATTAAATTAATTCCCCGGCAACGGCGCCAAAAACTTGTTGATCGATTTCGCAATCAATGAATACGTGCAAGTATACACGGTCAACAAGTAATAAAGTGATAAGAAAAGTATCGTTCCCACGAGGAATTATTTAATAAAAATCACCAAGTACTAATTCTTAACCAAACTAATTTTATTTAAACAATCTCAAATTATGTTTTTTCTAATTAAGAAAACTAAATTAACCAATTAGAACTATGTTACTTTATAAATGAATTCAAATAAATAAAGATTAAGACTTCAATATCCCCAATTATGAATTATAAATTAATTATCCAATTATCCCAATTATTATGCCTACTGAATTGTTAACAGGAATTCTCAAATGCCAAAAGTCCTTTTCCAAATGATCAATTGCCTTCTATTTAATCCAGATTAATCTTGCTATATTCCTATGCAAAATAAGTGAATTAAACTCCTTTAATCCCAATTCCTTATGTGTTACATGCGGTGAAAAGATATTTCCATTCAATTCACAAACCTAATTATTCACTTTGCAAATAACTAAGTCACATGATATCATGCCCAGTTCTAACCCTAGAATTCCTCTTCCAATTCCTTCTAGAGTAACAAAGTAATTACTGATCAGATAATTAAGTAATATGCACAAGACAAGATAAACAACTCACTTTAACATAAATAATTGGAATATAATGAATAACTAATTCATAGCCATAAAAAGTTCAATTGAAATCTTAATGAAAGAGTTAGTTCATAATTAATGAATGAAAACCAAGAATCCACAACTGAATAGACATTAAAAGATAATAGTAAGATGAGAGAAGAGAATAGAATCTGTTGTCAGCAAATCTGATGCTCCCCTCTTGCTCTTGCTCTTGATCTTCAATGGTCTCCAAGTTGCTTCAATCTCCAAAACTAATAAGAACTAGGGTTATATTCTAATCTAATGGAGTATTTAATCTAGGCTAAGCTATGTAATCCCCAAGCTAAGCTATGTAATCTCCAAGCTAAGCTATGTAATCCCCTCTTATTTTATGTCTTACATCATGTATTTATAGGTTACAAGTCTAATTTTGAGTTTAGGAACAATCCCAATCCAATTTGGAGTCAAAAAGGTGTCAAAATTCGCCCAAAACGCGTCCAGGCCCGCACCAGACCCTTCCCCAGCGCCCCGGCACTGTTCACGATGCTGAGAGTCTGCCCCCCAGCGCCCCGGCGCTGGGAATGAACTGAAAATGGGCGCCCCGGCGCTGGTCAAAAAGTCAACATTTTCTGCTCCGACGTCCTTTGGGAAAACGGCCATAACTTCTTCGTCCGAACTCCGATTTAGATGATTCAAGATGATCCGGAAAGAGGAAAAGTAGATCTACAACTTTCATTCTTGAAGTATTTCGAAATAATGTCCGGAGCTATAGTCAAATTGGCTCTGAAGTGACTGCTGTGTAAATGACAAGCCGAAAACGCGCATCTAGCCACCCCGAACGTCGATCCATGCAACTTTTGTTCCAAATCCTACAAAACAATATAAAACATGATTGAATAGACACAAACACATAAAAACATCCTAAAAGACTTGAGAACAACAATAATTTAAGCCTGAATGTACCCAATTCATGTGTATAAAACTCACTCATCAATGATGAGTGGTTAACCAATCAATTCCTAAAATCACATCAAAAGCAAGTACCTTTAAAGAGATAAGATCAACAGGTAATGTGATAGTGCCAACTTGGATTAAGCAAGATTTATAAACAGTGGATGTAACAAAATTTTCACCCAACGGAGTCTCCACTGATAAATCAAAGTCTAATTTCTCCGGAGTCATGTTTAAACGTTGAGCACAAGCAGTAGAGATAAAAGAATGGGTAGAACCGGTATCTAGTAAGGTATAAACTTCACAAGAATTCAAGTTTAGCTTACCCGTGATCACCTCGTTTGTGAGACCCCAGATTTTATGAATAAAGAATTAATTTTTTCAAAATAATTTTTTAATATTATGGTGTGAATTTGAGATAATATTATAGTTGTGGGTAGTATTTATAAATTTTGCAAAGTATGCAAGTTGTTATATTATATTCGATTGGTCAGGGAATATTCTTTGTGTCGAAAAATATTTGTACGACGTTACAATTATAGGTGGACCCCACAACGGAATTATTGTCGGATTGAGAAAATGACAAAAATATTTTATTGAAAATAACGGCGGAAGTTTTACCGTTGATACTGTTGAACTATTGGGTAGTAAAAGTACAGTAATATGCGTTGTTGCATAGTAGCACACGGTATTGATTATTGATATTTATGTGAGAAGTTGCTCAGTTTGATTCAATTATTGTCGATTAATAATATGAATTATTATAGCGATGATGACGTTTTATTTTATTCGTATTATTAACGTAATAAAACATAAACATCTTTTTATATAAAACAAAATACTTTATTAAAGTTATTCTATAAATAGAATATATTATATAATTTATTATGCATAGTATTGCATAGTGTTGCATAGTGTTTGCATAGTAAAAATCTTTTTATATAAATAGAATATATTATATTTTATTTAAAAGATTTTTCTTTAAATATGGACCGTCAGATTAAAGTAAATCAATCTGGACCGTTCATGGATTAGTTACTATGCATTTCATTTTCCTATAAATAGAAGCTCATTCCTTCATTATTTTCTTACGAATTCACTGAACTCTAGAGAGAGAAACTATAGAGAGATAGAAGAAAAGTTTTTTGCTACTTAACTTTTCTTTTTCTATATCCAGTTTCTGTTACGGTAAGGGGTGTTATTCTTTCTTATTCATGAAGAGAATTGTTGTTATTCCATTTCTTATTATTCTGTTGGAATAACCTGTATACGCGGTCTACCCTATACTTGGTGACATTCTTCTATTATTCTGTTGGAACATCCTGTCTGTGTGTTTTACACCGGACCTGGTTCCGTCTTTATTATTATTCCGTTGGAACATCCTGTCTGTGTGTTTTACACCGGACCTGGTTCTGTCTTTATTATTATTTCGTTGGAACATCCTGTCTGTGTGTTTTACACCGGACCTGGTTCCGTCTTTATTATTCTGTTGGAACATCCTGTCGGTGCAAATTTTGTCTGACCTGGTTCCGTTATTATTATTCTGTTGGAATAACCTGTCTATGCGAAGTACCGCATGCATGGTGATTTCTGTTGTTATTCCATTCTTTATTATACTCAGTTGGTTAAAGTTTTGACTTCTATACTCCATGAAATTAGTAGAATATCCTTGATATTTGCGCTTCATCCAGTATCTTTTCATGGAAATATTCTTCTGATCATTCTTGAATTTTACTCTACAATGCAGTATCATGTGGACAATTTGGACATTAGTAGTTCTTGGACAAATTAATTCTTGAACTTGTTTTATTGAATTCTTATATCATTGTCATCATCCTCATGTTTATATTTTTTTGAAAGTCATCTGTGGCCTGTAGTGCATGGATGGACTTGGTATGATTATGACTAGGGATTATTCGGTGTAATCATGACCGTAATGTTACAAATGATGCGGTAATAGTCCTCATTGGCCCGTAGTGCATTGATGAACAGTTGTTGGCATGATCATGACCATTGATGAATACACAAATGTCCTTGGCCCGTAGTGCATGGAATTTGTGGTCGTGACCCTAATAAATATCATTGGTCGTAGTGCAGGGATGATGTGGTTTATTTATTAAGCTGAGTCTCAGCGATAAAAGTGATTAAAAACTTTTTAAATCATAAAAGATAGTAGATTCTATTCTCTACTTGACTCTTTTAATGGATTGCTTGATCCGCTGCTGTTAAACTTGATGTTGTTATATTTTATCAGTTTAATACTGTTGAAGGCTAACGATAATTTATTCTGCATTATCTTAGTCATAATATTTCTTACTGGGCTAGTTGAGCTCACCCTTTCTTTCACTGTTCTCTTTAGGAAATGAGAACATAGCAGGGACTAGTCGGGTAACGGAGTGACGGTCCAGAGGATAGCATTAGTAGTCCTCACTATTCTGTGAAATAGTGTATTAATAATTGTAATGAGGACTCTTTTTGAGTTTGTATAATCTCTAGTAGACAATAATTGTATTCAAACTCACAGTTATGTTATGTCGTATTGTACACGACAGTTGTATTAGTAAGTTGTAATTGAATTATGTACCATGTATCTGACGACCCAAGATGGGTGATGTATACCTAATTTTGGGGGCGTCACATCGTTCGGGTTTCTCGCGTTTTGGCCAGTCACGACAAATGCTCTTCCAGGAACCACCGACTTTGACTTGTCTGGGATAGCCTTTGGAGTCACCATCCCCGTTGAACTTCGTTTCGCAGCTAGACAATCTCTAGCTATATGACCTTCCTTTCCACAGCTATAACACACCTTGAATTATTATGGACAGTTTGGGCTGATGTGTCCCTCTTTCCCGTATTTGTAACAAATGACCGGTGCTCGTTCTCCTCCCCTAAAAATAGTTGATATTTGTGCTGATGTCTTCATGTTATCACTGGTGTACCTTCTCTTCTTGGAATCTCCTCCCGACTCGCTTCTTCTATTTTCATGGCCACAATTACCACCATAGTGGTTACCGCTTTTGTCCGAATGTTTTCCTCCCTGCTGGTTGTCATTGCTCCGATGACCGCTGCCACCGGTATGACCCTGGTTGTGGTCTCTCGGTTGCACATACTCATTATCTCGCTCTAATAATTGAGCCCTGTTTACAACATCTGAATATAAAGAAAATTTATGAGATATAAGATATTGTCGAATCTCAGGCTTTAGACCTCTCAGAAACATCATCGTCATTCGTTCCTCATTTTCGACCAAATGAGGTGTAAACCTGGATAACTCTGCAAACTTCACCTCGTACTGGGACACCGTCATGTTGTTTTATTCCAGTCTGATAAACTCTAACTCTTTCATATGACGAATACTTTCAGAAAAGTATTTGTCATTGAACAGTTTCTGAAATGTTTCCCAAGACATGTTGAGTGCGACAGGCTGAGAACGCTTCACAGACTCCCGCCAGTAGTCTGCCTCACTGCGGAACATAAAGGTGGTGAATGGAACCTTCTGTTCCTCCATGCATCCCAAGACATCAAAAATCTTGGTAATTTGCTTGACCCACATTTCCGCCTTGATCGGATTCGGCTTTCCAATGAATTTTGGTGGTCCCAACTCCTTGAACTGCTTGGCTGTGACAGACCGTGCGTTGCTATCACTTCCACCTGTATTTTGTACACGAGTCTCCCTCGTCTGATTTTGTATGAACTGCAAAAAGTTCCTAAACATTCCATCATTCATCGTTTGCTCGGTAGTGTTGTTTACATGAGGAATATTCCCTTCCTGTTGTACGTTCTCCTGGTTTGTGACTAAAGGTTGTTCCACAGTCTCATACACTCCATTGTTAACGTTCTCAGCAGCCATTCTTAAATACTGCCATAAAATAAGGGTTAATTAAAAAATTAACATATCACATAATATCCCTATATTATGACCGACCAACAAATAAGCTTAGATAAGACACACTAGCGAAGGATTTACTCATCTCTCCCCTCCTAGTTCTATTCCCCGATCTCTGCCAGAGACCATATCCCTAAGCTTTGATACCAACTGTGAGGCCCCCAAAATAGGTATACATCACCCAAATACATGGTACATAAACAAACTATAACTTCAATAATACAATTGTCGTGCAAAATAGGACAACACATACTGTGAGTTTAAATACAAATATTATCTTCTAGACAATATCCACACTCAAAAAAGTTCTCATTACAATTATTCAAACACTATTTTACAGAAATAGTGAGGACTACTAAAACATCTTTCTAGAACCATCACTCTATACCCCGACTAGATCCTGCTATGTTCTCACCTCCTGAGAAGAAAAATGGAACAAAAAGGAAAAAGATGAGCTCAAATAGCCCAGTAAAGAATATTATGACTAAGATAATATACAACAATTTATCATTAGTCTTCAACATGGAAAATTTGATAAAATATAATAGACAACAAGTTTTAGATCAACAACTGCAGCGGAAACAGCAATCCATTAGAAGAGTCAAGTAGAGAAAGAATTTCACTATCTTCTGAGATTTAAAAGTCCATCATCAATATTTTATCCCTGTAACAATAATCAATATACATCTTTAATCAAATTTTCATCTTTGCACTACAGGCCAAAGATATTCATTTGTATCACCAGTTGGTCATGTTCATCTCAACACCTGTTCATCTTTGCACTACAGGCCAAATATATTCATTAGGTAATCATTCATCTTTACACTACAGGCCAAAGATATTCAGTAATATCATCATTTAGGACTGAGGATGATGAAAAAGATTTTAAAGGAACGAATCCAGTGAAACAAAATAACAAATATTAGAGATTCGTATTACAGTTTATCCAAGATCAATAATACTCCATAATAACCAATTTTGAAGAAGAATTCAAAAATAATGATCAAAACATGAATACAATCAAAGATAGTAACCATAATAGATATATTGGACAAAAAGAAAACAATTTCATTTTTCGGTGAATAGTATCGTATTCGTGAATAGTGTCGTGTACATGAATAGTGCCGTATACGTGAATAGTAACTCCGACACAAAAAGTTCTAAATTTGATAAAAAGTTCAGACCAATATTTCGGCATAATGATATTGAAAGAAATAATATCATTTACGAAGAAAATAACATCCATTACCTCAAAATAATAGTACTTTTGATCGAAATATCGGATATGAGGCTGAATGAAACTTGTGCTTAATAGCAACTCTCAAAGTATCAAAATACTCAGAAAATACACTCAATAATATAGAGAGAGAAAGAGAGAAAACTTGTTTCTGGTTTGATTTTTAATTCTAACTTAGACCTCTATTTATTGGAAAATGTTAGCACGTCGAAGCAGACTTGACCTGCAACCTCATGGCTTTACCTACTACTATTCCCACCCACCATATTTGAATAAAAATTCTAGCACATTTCTCACCAACCAAAAGTGGGGTCCACCAATTCTAGAATTTTCCACCAAAATGATAAATTCCGAAACATCTATAATTTCTGAATCAGTCACCTCTTAAAATTCATAACAAATCATACGTTAATTTTTAACGGTTCAAAATTTGTGGACATATACTCAACTTATATATGTATAACGTATCCAAAAATCACAACGATCCAACTGTCGGATTAAAAATTATAACTCTCGCAATATATCTCAAAAACACTGGTTTAATTTTTAATACCTCTATTCTGACAAAAATACTGATAAAACACCTCAACATTAACTCCTTCATTTTTAACCACAATAAATATATCCAACATTTATATCCACATAAAATAAATATTTCCTTATCATACTAATCAATAATTAATTATTCACAAATAATATTATAGAATCACATTTATGACAACCAGGCCATTCCCAGGAAAGAGGGGGCTTTCCAATAAGGATTTCTCCTTACTGGCGCGCAATTAGGTGACCAAACCTCTCATTGATAGAACTTTCTAGACATTGCCAATAATGTTATCTAATAATATTATTCAAATAATATGAATTATTGATCTGATAATAGGAAATACTGTGCAGTGACAATTATTGAAACAACAATAATATAAAATATCAACGCAACAATTATTGAATCAATAAAATAAAATATTGAACAGTAACTACTGTAACAACTATTGAGTAGTGCCTTCTTACGTAAGAATTAATAATTCAAAAATATTGTGCAATACCGTGTACTACTATGCAACCACGCGTATTACTGTACTTTAACCACCGGGTATTCCAACAGTGTTAACGGTAACAACTACGCCGTTATTTATAAAAACTCAAACTTTGTCGTTTTCTTCATCCGACAGTTATCTGTTATGGGGCCCACAAATGGCTACGCCGTCGTACGAAAATTCCCCGACAAAAAGAATATTTCACGACCAAACGAATATTCCCCGACACAATGAATATTTTATAACCACTTGCTTATTTTGCAAAATTTGCACATTTCACTCATAACCAAAGTATTATTTCAAATTAACTCCATATTATTTCAAGATAATAAATAGAGAAAATTCAATTTTATTTATAATAAGTTGGGGTCTTACACAATCTCTGTCTCCATCCATGCGGAATACTCTGCAGAACAACCTGGATGACTAACCGAAAAATCAGCTGTAAGACCCCAACTTTTTAATGAATAAAATCAAATTTTCTCTATTTATTATATTGAAATAATATGGAGTTAATTTGATATAATACTTTGGTTATGGGTGAAATATGCAAAATTTTCAAAATAAGCAAGTGGTTATAAAATATTCATTTGTCGGGGAATATTCGTTTGGTCGTGAAATATTCTTTCTGTCGGGGAATTTTTGTACGACGGCGCAGCCATTTGTGGGCCCCATAATGGATAACGGTCGGATGAAGAAGACGAAAAAATTGAATAACGGCGTAGTTGTTACCGTTAACTCTGTTGGAATACCCGGTGGTTAAAATACAGTAATACGCGTGGTTGCACAGTAGCACACAGTATTGCACAGTATTGTTAAAATATTGATTCTTACATAAGAAGGCACTACTCAATAATTGTTACAGTAATTACTGTTCAATATTTTATTTTATTGGTTCAATAATTGCTGCGTTGATATTTTATAATATTGTTATTTCAATTATTGTCACTGCACATCATCTCTATTATCAGATCAATAATTAATATTATTTGGAATAATATTATTAGATAGCATTATTGGCAATGTCTAGAAAGTTCTGTCAATGAGAGGTTTGGTCACCTAATTGCGAGCCAGTAAGGAGAAATCCTTATTGGAAAGCCCCCTCTTTCCTGAGAACTGTCTGGTTGTCATAATTGTGATTCTGTAATATTATTTTTGAATAATTAATTATTGATTCATATGATAAGGAAATATTTATTTTATGTGAATATAAATGTTGGATATATTTATTGTGGTTAAAAATAATGGAGTTAATGTTGAGGTGTTTTATCAATATTTTTGTCGGAATGGAGGTATTAAAAATCAAATCAGGGTTTTTGAGATATATTGCGGGGGTTATAATTTTTAATCCGACCGTTGGATCGTGATAATTTTTGGATATGTTATACATATATAAGTTGAGTATATTTCCTCAAATTTTGAACCGTTAAAAATGAACGTATGATTTGTTATAAATTTTGCGAGATGCCTGGATCAGAAATTGTTGAAGTTGCGAAATTTATCATTTTGGTAGAAAATTCTAGAATTGTTGGGCCCCACTTTTGGTTGGTAAAAATGTGCTGAGATTTTTATTCAAATGTGGTGGGTGGGAATAGTAGCAGGTAAAGCCATCAGGTTGCAGGTCAAATCTGCTTCGGCGTGCTAACATTTTTCTATAAATAGAGGGCTAAGTTAGGATTGAAAATCACACCAGAAACAAGTTTTCTTTTTTTCTCTCTCTAGATTATTGAGTGTATTTTGTGAGTTTTTAGATACTTTGTGAGTTTCTAGTCATTAGTGCAAGTATCCTTCAGCCTTACACCGATATTCAGATCAGAAGTTCTGATATTTTGAGGTAAGAGATATTATTTTCTTCTTAAAATGATATTTTCTTCAATATCATTATGCCGAAATATTGGTATAAACTTTTTATCAAATTTGGAACTTTTTGTGTCGGGGTTACTATTCACGTATACGGCACTATTCACGTATACGACACTATTCACCAAAAAATAAAATTTTCTTCTTTTTGTCCAAGTTGTCTATTATGGTTACTATCTTTGATTGTATCCATGTTTTGATCTTTATTTTTGAATTTTTCTTCAAAATTGGTTATATTGGAGTATTATTGAACTTGGATAAACTGTAATACGAATCTCTAATATTTGTTATTTTATTTCACTGGATTCGTTCCTTTAAAATATTTTTTATCATCCCCAGTCCTAAATGATGATATTAATGAATATCTTTGGCCTGTAGTGCAAAAATGAATGATTTCCTAATGAATATCTTTGGCCGTAGTACAAAGATGAACATGTGTTGAGATGAACATGACCAACTGGTGATACAAATAAATATCTTTGGCCTGTAGTGCAAAGATGAATATTTGATTCAACATGAATATCGATTGATGTTACAGGGATAAAATATTGATGATGGACTTTTAAATCTTAGAAGATAGTAGAATTATTTCTCTACTTGACTCTTCTAATGGATTGTTGTTTCCGCTGCAGTTGTTGATCTAAAACTTGTTGTCTATTATATTTTATCAGATTTTCCCTGTTGAAGACTAACGATAATTTGTTGTATATTATCTTAGTCATAATATATTCTTTACTGGGCTAGTTGAGCTCACCCTTTTTATTCCATTTTTCTCAGGAGGCGAGAATATAGCGGGAACTAGTCAGGGTGTAGAGTGATGTTTTCAGTCAGTGGTGTTAGCAGTCCTCACTATTTTATAAAATAATGTGATAATAATTGTAATAAAGACTCCTTTTGAGTTTGTATACTCTCTAGTAGAGAATATTTGTATTCAAACTCACAGTATTGGGTTGTTGTATTTTACTCAACTATTGTATTAATGAAGTTGTAGTTGTTTCTGTACCAAGTTTTTAGCGACTCATAATGGATGATGTATACCTATTTTGGGGTCATCACAGTTGGTATCAAAGCTTAGGGATATGATCCCTAGCTGAGATGTGAGACAAGAACTAGGAGGGGAGAGAAGAGGAATTCCTTCGCTAGTATGACCTGACTAAGTTAATTTGGTGTTTATTTGGTCGGTCAGAGTATAGGGATAATATATGACATGACTATTAACCCTTGTTTTATGGCAGTATTTAAGAATGGCAGCTGAGAACGTTAATAATGGAGTAAATCAGACCGTGGAGACACCTTTGATCACCACTCAGGGGAACGTGCAACAGGAAGGCAATATTCCTCCTGTAAACAACACTACCGAACAAATGATGAATGATGAGATGTTAAGAAGTTTTTTGCAGTTCATGCAAAACCAGACGAGGGAGACTCGTGCTCAAAATACGGGTGGAAATGCTAGCAATGCACGGCTTGTCACTGCCAAGCAGTTCAAGGAGTTGGGACCATCAAAATTTAAGGGAAAGCCGGATTCGATCATGGCGGAAACGTGGGTCAAGTAAATTACCAAAGGTTCCATTCGCCACCTTTATATTCCGCGGTGAGACAGACTACTGGTGGGAGTCTGTGAAGCGTACCCAGCCAGCCGCACTCAACATGTCTTGGGAAACATTTCAGAAACTATTCAATGACAAGCACTTTCCTGAAAGTATTCGTCATATGAAAGAGGTGGAGTTTATCAGACTGGAACAAAACAATATGACAGTGTCCCAATACGAGGCGAAGTTTGCAGAGTTATGCAGGTTTGCACCTCATTTGGTCGAAAATGAGGAAAGAATGAAAAGGATGTTTCTAAGAGGTCTAAAGCCCGAGATTCGGCAATATCTTATCTCTCATAAATTTTCTTTATATTCAGATGTTGTAAGCAGGGCTCAATTATTAGAGCGAGATAATGAGTATGTTCAACCAAGGAACCACAACTAGGGTCATACCGGTGGCGGCAGTCATCAAAGCAATGAAAACCAGCAGGGATGAAAACATTCGGACAAAAGCGGTAACCACTCTGGTGGTAATAGTGGCCGTGATAATAGAAGGAGCGAGTCGGGAGGAGATTTCAAGAAGAGAAGGTACAACAATGATAACGTGAAGACGTCAGCACAAACATCAACTATTTTTTGGGGAGGAGAACGAGCACTGGTCGTTTGTTACAAATGCGGGAAGGAGAAAAACATCAGTCCAAACTGCCCACAACAATCCAAGGTGTGTTATAACTGTGGAAAGGAAGGTCATATAGCTAGAGATTGTCTAGTTACGAAACCAAGTTCAACAGGGATGGTGACTCCAAAGTCTGTCCCAGACAAGTCAAAGTCGATGGTTCCTGAAAGGGCGTTTGTCGTGACTGCATAAAATGTGAGGAACCCGAACGAGGTGATCAAGGGTAAGCTAATCTTGAACTCTTACGAAGTTTATACCTTACTAGATACCAGTTCTACCCATTCTTTTATCTCTCCTGGTTGTGCTCAACGTTTAAACTTGACTTCGGAGAAATTGGACTTTGACTTATCTGTTGAAACTTCGTTGGGTGAAACTTTCGTTACATCTACAGTTTATAAATCTTGCATGATCCAAGTTGGCACTATCACATTACCTGTTGATCTTATCTCTTTAAAGATACTTGCTTTTGATGTGATTTTAGGAATTGATTGGTTAACCACTCATCATGCTAAAATTGATTATTTTCGTAAGGTTGTTAGTTTTCATATTCCTAACCAACCTGTCATACGAATTCAAACTACTAAACCACTAAAATCAGTCACTGTCATATCAAGCCACAAAGCTATTCGTTTATTGAAAAACAGATGTCAAGCTTTCTTAGCCCATGTTATGGATTTGAACAAAGACAAGTCAGATTTGAATAATATTTCTGTTGTTAGAGAATTTTCTGATGTATTTCCTGAAGAGCTTTCTGGTCTACCCCCAGAACGTGATTTTGAATTCTTTATTGACCTTGAACCTGGTACAAAGCCCATTTCTAAAACCCCATATCGAATGGCTCCTATTGAACTTCAGGAGTTAAAGGTTCAACTACAGGAGTTGTTGGACATCATTTTTATTCGTCCTAGTACATCTCCTTGGGGTGCTCCTATGTTATTCGTAAAGAAGAAAGACGGGAGTATGTGACTTTGTATCGACTACTGAGAAGTAGGTGGATGATCGCAGGGTCTTTGCTATGATCATAGATATAATGGCACGACCTTCCCTGAGAGCTCTCACCGCCATGATGACTCTGATGTCTATCTCATCCATGTACTGTGACATATAGACATACGACAATACGAATAATAGCAGTACATCAGCCCTGGATAGACGCCAATGATCCTCTGATGCGATAAAATCCCCGAAATGTTGTGAATAACTATCCTCAGAGCTAAATATGTCAAATAGAAAATGTTGGGATATAACGTGGCCCGATGTAAGCTCATCCTGCACCACTCTGCGCCTCAATCCAGTGAGGGTCGTGAACCGTCGACTCATGTCCCCCAAAGCCATGTGCACGTAAGGTCAGTCCAGCAACAGCATCGTCAATCGTGCATACTCCTCCAAAGTAGGAGTTAACTCTGGGTCATTACCCTAAAAGATCAACGTGGATCCCCGACAGGGGTTACAACGTGGATCCCCGACGGGGGTTACAATGTGAAGCCCCGACAGAGGGTTACAATGCACATTCAGCCGTTGACACACATATCAATGAAGGTCAAGCAGTCTTGACATTATCTCAGCCGATGGCGATGAAACCTATCGAAGCTCAAGAGCTATTCGAGGATTTCATGCTCGATTACTCATATTCCCCATCAGATCCCCGGCGGGGGTTACAACGCATTTTGCCATTGATTCACACATCAGTAAAGGTCAAGCAGCCTTGACAATGTTCCCCACAGGGTGTTCATCTGTTGATTCACATGTCGGTGAAGTACACGTCAACGAAGGTCAGGCAACCCTGACAACATTTCCTGTTGGCAGTAAATCCAACAAAACCCTGACATGTTCTAATGATACAAGCCAGGATAACGTCATCAAAGAGGATCGATGATGGAATATGTTATACACATCCTCAAACAGACCAAGATTTATCCCCACAGATCTCTTACACATAAGAGGTACATCTTAGGATCAAGTCGTTATCAAGGATCTAAGAATTTGGTGATAACCCCAACATCAACATCCTAACAGATTCGAATTACACATCAAAATCTGGTCATCATTGCCAATCCCCAGTTGAAGTAACAGGGAGCCAGCAATCATCCCCAGCATGTTGGGCAACAACCCCGCACACATGCATCATACATTTGCATTATGTTGCATTTCAAGTGTCTAGTATTCTTTATCCTACTCATGCATCGCATTGCATGAGTATGATAAAGAGGGGCATCTGTAGAGACTTAAAATTTTCTGTACACCTGTCACTAACCTTGCAGGATGACAAATTTGTCTTTCAAGAAAGAACCCTGGAAGACAGTTCATATCCATTCTGGATACTACCGAAAGTTCAGCATCAACCCCGGAACACACACCGAGAGTAATAATTCCAACCTCATAGATAACCCCGAGGCATGCAGATCCAATACCTGAACACACACTGGAGAAGACCAATTAATCTCAGAGATAACCCCGAGGTATCCAGTCTCAGTCCCAATCATGGAAATAGCTACCAACCTTGGTGATAACCCCAAAGAATGCAGTTCCGGCGATAACCCCGAAAATGCTTGTTTCAAATGCAACCAGCTTCAATCTTGGCGCTCACAACGAGACACCCAGTACCAACCTGAAGATAACACCGGGAGGACAGGCACACCTCAGAGTTGACACTAAGGACTTTCAACACTTGAAGCAATCCAATCTCAGCGAAGCCCTGAACAACGTCTTCTTTATCAGCCCAATTCGGCAATAACACCGGTGAGGGGCAACCTCGTCATCTTGCCAACACAATGCCACATCACGTCGTCTCAACATTTTATACACACATCTCTACACAACGATGTCCCATAAGAAACAAGGAAAACCAATCCCGAGTGACTATTGTGTGGGGTAACGGATGGAATTTGAAGCTTGAAGATCGGAGGGCATCGTCCCATCTTCAATGACTTCGTACAAACTCTAATCCCATGCAATCGTACAACTCTCGATAACGACGGTCTGAAATAGGTCCTATATACCTCAGTCGGACGTCCGGATTGCAATTCTGAAAGTTCGAGCGGACATTGTAGTGCCTGAGTGCACGTACTACGAGACGACCTAACCTGAGAAACCCGGGCAGCCTCAGGTACACCTGCGGCTCAGCCACAGGTACCTACGGCTCCCCCCTCTATAAATAGAGGGCTTGGGGTGGCCATTTTGTGAAGAGAAAGAGCGAGGAAGCCCTGTCAAATTTGCTCCATACTTGCAATATACTGAGTGTTTTCCCATTTTAAACACTTGTGAGATCATATATAGCTACTTTTATACTTACAAAAGCCAGTGTTTACCCACTTTAAATATATAGAAGTCTTCTTTGGCAGCCCACTGTAAGCCTTCTCACACACTTTAAAGTCTTTCTCTTCATCTTAGCACACAACCTTCTTCACGTTAAGAGTCGTGTTGTGTGTGTTTGTCCGGACTTCGGTCCGTGGTTTTATTTCAGTTTGTATATACATATATATTTATATATATGGACTAACATTATCGATTTATGCCTCGATTGAGCCTAGACTTCGGTCTGGAACGTTTATTTGCTTATATATATATATATATATATATATATATATATATATATATATATATGAACTGTGTGTCGAACTTTGTTCGATGATCCTAGACTTCGGTTTAGAGCGTTTATTGCTTTAATACTGATTTTTAATACCCTTATTCCGATAAAAATACTGATAAAACACCTCAACATTAATTCCTTCAATTATATTCATATAAATATTTCTTTCATTTATATCCACATAAAATAAATATTTCCTTATCATATAAATTAATAAATAATTATTCACAAATAATATTATAGAATCACAATAATGACACCCAAACCGTTCCCAGAAAAGAGGAGGCTTTTCGATAAGGATTTCTCCTTACTGGCGCGTAATTAGGTGACCAAACCTCTCCTTGACAGAACTTTATAGACATTACTAATAATGTTATCTAATAATATTATTCAAATAATATGAATTATTTATATGATAATAGGAAATACTGTGCAGTGACAATTATTGAAACAACAATAATATAAAATATCAACGCAACAATTATTGAATCAATAAAATAAAATATTAAACAGTAATTATTGTAACATTTATTGAGTAGTGTCTTCTTACGTAAGGATCATTAATTCAAAAATAATATGCAATACCGTGTGTTACTATGCAACCATGTGTATTACTGTATTTTAACCACCAGGTATTCCAACAGTGTTAACGGTAACAATTACGCCGTTATTTATAAAAACTCATACTTGTCGTTTTCCTTCATCCAACCGTTTTCTGTTATGGGGCTCACAAATGGCTGCGTCGTCGTACGAATATTCCACGACCAGCCGTATATTTCCCGACAACAATGAATATTTTATAATCACTTGCTTATTTTGCAAAAATTTGCACATTTCTCCAATAACCAAAATATTATATCAATTTAACACCTTATTATTCACAATAATAATTAGAAAAAATTTAATTTTATTTATAATAAGTTGGGGTCTTACAAATTATAAGATTTATTATTTTCAAAAAATCTAAATGAATCCTGTTAATTTTAAATTTAAAAATATTTCAAATTAATTTCTAAAAAATTAATATTATTTTTTTATTAAATTTTTGAAAGTCAATATTAATTTTATAATTTGAAGCACATGAAGTAGTACATCATTTTCATACGAGGACATGATGGTATCCAAAGTAAGGGTGGGCATAATTTTTGATTTTTTTGATTTTTTGGACCGAACTGAACTGGTCAGTTCAGTACAAAAATAACTAGTTCGGTTTTGGTACAAAAAAATCAGTATATATCAATTTTTTGGTACCAAAGTTTTATGGTTCGGTATTACCGAACCGAACCTATATATGCCGATTTTCTAATTTTTTTATTAATAAATAATTAATAATAATAATAATAATAAAATAATGATTATAATAATAAAAATAATTATAATTATTATTATTATTATATTAATTTTTTGGTATTTATTTGATAAAAATCGGTACCGTACCGGTAAATCGGTTCGGTATACTGGCCCAGTCGGTATTGTGACGCCCCCACAATTAGGTATACGTCACCCATCTTGGGTAGCCACTTACATGGTACAGAATTCAAATATAACTTACTAATACAACTTTCGTGTACAATACGACAAAATATAAACTGTGAGTTTGAATATAAATATTATCTACTAGAGATTATACAAACTCAAAAGGAGTCCTCATTATAATTATTATCACACTATTTTACAGAATAGTGAGGACTACTAATGTTATCCTCTGGACCATCACTCCGTTCCCTGGCTCGTTCCAGCTATATTCTCATTTTCTGAATAGAACAGTGAAAGAAAGGGTGAGCTCAACTAGCCCAGTAAGAAATATTATGACTAAGATAATGCAGAATAAATTATCATTAGTCTCCAACAATGTTAAACTGATAAAATATAATAGACATCAAGTTTAACTGCAGCGGAACAAGCAATCCATTAAAAGAGTCAAGTAGAAAATAAAATTTACTATCTTTTATGATTAAAAAGGTTTTTCATCACTGTTATCGCTGAGACTCAGCTTAATAAATATTCCACATCATCGAATCACCCCTGCACTACGGCCAAGGATATTCTTTAGTATCACGACCACAATTATCTATGAACTACGGGCCAAGAATATTTGTGTATTCATTAATGGTCATGATCATGCCAACAACTGTCCATCAATGCACTACGGGCCAATGAGGACTTTTACCACATCATTTGTAACATTACGGTCATGATTACACCGAATAATCCCTGGTCATAATCATACCAAGTCCATCTATGCACTACAGGCCACAAATGACTTTCAACATAATATAAACATGAGGATGATGACAATTATATAAGAATTCAATAAAACAAGTTCAAGAATTAATTTATCCAGGAACTAATAATGTCCAAATTGTCAACATGATACTGCTTTGTAGAGTAAAATTCAAGAATGATCAGAAGAATATTTACATAAAAAGATACTAGATGAAGCGTAAATATCAAGGATATTCCACTAATTTCATGGAGTATGGATGTCAAAGTTTTAACCAACTAAGTATAATAAAGAATGGAATAACAAAAAAAATCACCATGCATACGGTACTTCGCATAGACAGGTTATTCCAACAGAATACTAAATAACGGAACCAGGTCAGGCGAAATTCGCACCGACAGGATGTTCTAACAGAATAATAAAGAATGGAATAACAACAGAAATCACCATGCATGCAGTACTTCGCATAGACAGATTATTCCAACAGAATACTAATAAGGATGGAATCAGGTCCGGCGTAAAATGCACAGACATGATATTCCAACAGAATAATAATAAAAACGAAACCAGGTTCGGCGTAAAACGCACAGACAGGATATTCCAACAGAATAATAATAAAGATGGAATCAGGTCCGGCGTAAAACGCACAGACAGGATATTCCAACAGAATAATAATAAAGACGGAACCAGGTCCGGCGTAAAACGCACAGACAGGATATTCTAACGGAATAATAAAGACAGAATCATAGAAGAATGCCACCAAGTATAGGGTAGACCGCGTATACAGGTTATTCCAACAGAATAATAAACAATGGAATAACAACAGTTCTCTTCATGAATAAGAAAGAATAACACCCCTTATGAATACAAGTAATAATATTTCCTACCTTAAGAAGAAGAGTACTGGATATATAAGTAGTGAAGTAACAGAATACTTTCTTCTTTCTCTCTATAGTTTATCTCTTTAGAGTTCAGTGAATTCGTAAGAAAATAATGAAGGAATGAGCTTCTATTTATAGAAAAATGGACTGCTTAGTAACTAACTCATGAACGGTCCAGATTGATTTACTTTAATCTGACGGTTTATATTTAAAGCAAAATCTTTTAAATAAAATATAATATATTCTATTTATAATCTAATAAAATGAATAACTTTATAAAAGATTTTACTATGCAAATACTATGCAGGTACTATGTAAACACTATGCATAATAAAATATAATATATTTTAATTATTGTCTAGTAAAACAGATAGCTTTATAAAAGTATTTTGTTTTATATAAAAAGATTTTACTATGCAAAACACTATGTAGACACTATGCATAATAGAATATAATATATTCTATTTATGGTCTAATAAAATAGATAGCTTTATAAAAGTATTCTGTTTTATATAAAAAGATTTTACTATATAAAACACTATGCAGATACTATGCAACACTATGCATAATAGAATATAATATATTCTATTTATAGAATAACTTTATAAAAGTATTCTGTTTTATATAAAAAGATTTTCTGTATTATTACATTAATAATACCAACAAAACTGAGTGACTTATCACGTAAGCATCAATAATCAATACCGTGTGTTACTATGCAACCACGCGTATTACTGTACTTTTAATACCGGGTGTTTCAACAGTTAACGGTAAAACTTTCGCCGTTATTTTCATAAAGTATTTTTGTCGTTTTCTCAATTCGACAATAATTTCGTTGTGGGGTCCACCAATGATTGTGCCGTTGTACGAATATTCCCTGTTAAAACGAATATTTCCCGACCAATCGAATATTATATAACAACTTGCGTACTTTACAAAATTTATAAATATTACCCACAACTATAACATTATATCAATTTCACTCCATAATATTCAAAATTAATATTTATAGAAAATTCATCTTTATTCAAAAAAATTGGAGTTTTACAGGTATCGATACCAGAATTTAGCTAATTTCGGTACCGATCCGGTTCAGGCCGGTATTTACCGATTGCACATCCCTAATCCAAAGGAAGTGACATTGCGTGAAATGTCCCTCGTAATAACATTATGAGTCCTGTTATATTTTGTTTTAAGTCGAATTACAATTACGACGTATATCAATAAATGAGATTGGATACGGTTATAAAATTGACTCACTGTATCAAATATATTATAAAAATATTACCCATTAAATTTATCCATGTAATTTGTAATAAAAAAATTGAAATGTAAAGTTACAATATATATCACTTTCCTAACATTATTTTAAAAAAACATTCTTTTATGTTCATCATGGGAATGAGTGTATTTTATATATTTCTTCCGTCTTTAATAGAATAAGTAAAATATATTTTTCACATATACTATGAAAAATATTTTTAAAAAATGAAGTAGGAAAATAAATAAAAAATTATTTTGTCCTTATAAGTTTCACATTATTACATAAAATGAAAAATAAATATGTTTACTCTTCAACCGCATTCAAAAGTCTTATTTGTTTAGTAACAACTTAAGCGCAACTTATTTAATTCCCAAAAACGATGTTTGGGTCCTACCACAATGCACCAAAAATAACGAGGCGTGTTTACAGACCCAAGCGTTACGAATGTTACCGTTTTTCCTATTCTTTTTGGGGTCGGTTTACAAATATATCATCGAATTGAATTTTTTTACGATCAACTCATTAAATTATATATTAATTACAAAAAATAATTTTGCCGTCTATGTCTGTTAACCATTTAACAGAAAAATGACGTGACAAGAGTGAGAAGTTGAATTGATAAAAATATATTATTATTATTATTATTCCTACTCTTCTTCTTCGTGAACAGGCTTCTCCCCTACTGATCCACCACCACCACCACCACCACCACCACCACCATCCATCTTCTATTCCCGTCCCTCCTCCCTACAAACCATCACTACCTTTTTCTTCTACTCCTCCCTACAAATCATCACTAACCATCACTACCTTTTTATTTCTGTTGTGCTTTTCTGGCGGGATCTAAAGTGGATGTATGGGATTGGCTTCGGGGTTTCAGATCTGAAGTGGCGGCCTCTCAAAAACCCATATCCTGTTGTTACAATTCATTTATGTTGTTCAATTGCTAACTAGGTGCTGTAATTTTAAATTAAATACTGTAGGATAAGCATTCTCTGTAAGGACTACAAGCAAAGAAATTGTTAAAGTATCTGCGAAGAACGGACTGGAATTCGTACTGCCTTTTGCCTCTAGGCTTGGTCTCAGGGACTAACTAGCATTCTCGCACGATATTTAGTTTAGTGGAACGTCTGATTATTTGATGGATTTGTTGGAAATTAAAATTTGGGGTTTGGGGGAGATGACGAGATGTTGAGAAGAAGTACGGAGCCATGAATTTATTTCGTACCGAGCTATCAAGTACTCTTTGATGCACTTTCTCTTAATTTAAAAAAAATAAAATAAAGTTTTTTCTCTCTTGCTCTTTGACTTTTCATTAGGGTTAAATATTTTTTAAGTCACTGTATTATATGTCAACTTACAACTGGGTCACTGAACTGTTTTTTCTTACAGTCAACTCATTGAACTCGATTTTTCTAACAAAAAGTTTAAAAAAACTGTTAAACTCATTTGACTGTTAACGGAAAACAGCTGAGTTGTCAAAAAAAGCATGTGTGGCAGTTAGTATGCGACGTGGCAATGATGATGTAAATTTGTAGGAAAAAAATTATGAAAAAGTGAAAAAAAATATTTTAAAGTATAATATAAATTTAAAAAATTAGCCAAAAAAAGAAAATAAATAAAATATATATTTAATTATTTTTGTAATTAATATCAAATAAATTTTTATTTATAATTAAGCCATTTATAAAACATAAAAACTAAAAGTTTGCTAATTATTTAGTTATTTTTAATATAATTAATAACAAATATAATTGAAAAATATATTTAAATAATTTTTTATTAATACCAAATAATTTTTCTAACACAAAGTTAAAAAAATCGTCAAACTAGTTTATCAAAAAAAATTATTAATAAAAATGTGAAATTCTGTTTTAAAATTTAAAAATTATTAATAATTTTTTAATAAAAAAAGCAGTTTTTTTAATTAAAAAAGCAGCTTTTTAATTAAAAAAAAGCAGCTTTTTTTAATAAAAATAAAAAAGCGCATTTTTTTTAAGAAAATGAAAACGCGTTTTTTATTTAAAAAACGCAGTTTTTTTCATAATAATTAAAAAAAAAGTAGTTTATTTTTCTTTAAAAATAAAAAAAATAATTTTTATTAAAAAATAAAAAAAATAGTTTTTATTAAAAATAAAAAAGCAATTTTTTTAAAAGAAAAAATAAAGCAGTTATTTTTGATTTTTTAAAAAAAATGCTTTTATTTTTGTTAAAAAATTAAAAAAATAGTTTTTTTTAAAAAGAAAAATAAAGCAATTATTTTTGTTTTTTTTAAAATGCTTTTACTTTTTTGTTAAAAAAACTAAAAAGGCAGTTTTTTTAAAGAAAAATAAAGCAATTATTTTTTTTTTTAACAAAACGCAATTTATTATTCTTAAAAAAACAGTATTTATTGAAAAATAAAAAACGCATTTTTTTTCTTCTTAAAAACTACTTCTTCTTTTTTTAAGAAAAATAAACTGCGTTTTTTAATTTTTATTTAAAAAACGGCATTTTCATTTTCTTAAAAAAACGGCATTTTTTTTATTTTCTTTTGTTTGGCTAATTTTTTAAATTTATATTATAATTTAAAATATTTTTTCCCCATTTTTTCATAAATTTTTCCTACAAATCCACATCATCACTGCTACGTCGCATACTAACTGCCACATAGGCTTTTTTTGACAACTCATCTGTTTTCCGTTAACAGTTAAACGAGTTTAACGTTTTTTTTAACTTTTTGTTAGAAAAATCGAGTTAAGTGAGTTGACTGTAAGAAAAAAAAAATTCAGTGACCTAGTTGTAAGTTGACATATAGTACAGTGACTTATAAAATATTTAACCTGTGACGCCCCCAAAACAGGTATACAACACCCATTCTGAGTTGTCAAATACATGGTACATAAAGCAAACTACAACTTCAATAATACAAATGTCGTGTGAAATACGACAATACATACTGTGAGTTTAAATATAAATATTGTCTTCTAGACAATATCCACACGCAAATAAGTCCTTATTACTATTATTCAAACATTATTTTACAGAAATAGTGAGGACTGCTAAAACATCTTTCTAGAAACCTCACTCCATACCCTGACTCGATCCTGCTATGTTCTCACGTCCTGAGAAGAAAAATGGAACAAAAAAGAAAAAGGTGAGCTCAACTAGCCCAGTAAAGAATATTATGACTAAAATAATATACAACAAATTATCGTTAGTCTTTAACAATGAAAAAATCTGATAAAATATAATCGACAACAAGTTTTAGATCAACAAATACAGCGAAAACAGCAATCCATTAGAAGAGTCACGTAGAGGATGAATTCTACTATCTTCTAATATTTAAGAGTCCATCATCAATATTTTATCCCTGTAACAACAATCAATATACATCTTTAATCATCTTTGCACTACAGGCCAAAGATATTCATTTATATCACCGGTTGGTTATGTTCATCTCAACACCTGTTCATCTTTGCACTACGGGCCAAAGATATTAATCAGTAATCATTCATCTTTGCACTACAGGTCAAAGATATTCAATAATATCATCATTAAGGACTGAGAATGAAGAATAACATTTTTAAGAACGAATTCAGTGAGATAGAAGGACAAATATTAGGGATTCGTATAACAGTTTATCCAAGATCAATAATACTTTATAATAATCGATTTTGAAGCAGAATTCAAAAATAACGATCAAAACATGGATACAATCAAAGATAGTAGCCAAAATAGACATCTTGGACAAAAAGAAATTTTTTTAATTTTCGGTGAATAGTGTCGTATTCGTGAATAGTGCTGTATACGTGAATAGTGCAATATACGTGAATAGTAACCCCGACACAACAAGTTCCAAATTTGATTAAAAAGTTTACCAAAATTTCGGCATAATGATATTGAAGAAAATAATATCATTTCAGAAGAAAATAACATCCCTTACCTCAAAATAACCGTATTTCTGACTGAATTTCGGGTATAGTGCTGACAGAAACTCGCACCGTATAGCAACACTCAAAGTATACTAACAAGAATACGCTCGATAATATAGAGAGAGAAAGAGAAAAAACTTGTTTCTGGTGTGAATTTCAATTCTAACTTAGCTCTCTATTTATAGGAAAATATTAGAACGCCAAAGGAGACTAAAATAATAAAATATATTATTTTCTTATTCTTTTTCAATTCTTACGTCTCCACCAACCAAGCAAGCCAACCTTGAACAAAAACTCCAGTAGCCCTCATACATAATCAACACCAACCAAAGTGGGCCCCACCCATAAATTTAATAAAAATTATTTTATTTCGGAACTCCGGAACTTCAATAATTCATAATAAATAACCCCTTTGTCAGAAAATTCGAATCTCGCGATTTTTATAGGAATTTCAATTCTCTACAACTTTGCAGAAGAAATTTTTTCCGAATTCCAAAAAGAAATTATCCGAAATCCAAAAATGGATGATTTTTAATTCTTCCAATCCGACAAAATACTGATAAAACACCTCAGCATTAATTCTTTCAATTATATCCACATAAAATAATATATTCATCAATTATATCCACATCAAATAAATATTTCCTTATCATATGAATCAATAATTAATTATTCTTAAATAATATTACAGAATCACAATTATGACAACCAGGCCGTTCCCAGGAAAGAGGGGGCTTTCCAATAAGGATTTTTCCTTACTGGCGCGCAATTAGATGATCTAACCTCTCCTTGACAGAACTTTCTAGACATTGCCAATAATGTTATCTAATAATATTATTCAAATAATATGAATTATTGATCTGATAATGAGAAATACTGTGCAGTGACAATTATTGAAACAATAATAATATTAACTAACAATGCAGCAATTATTGAATCAATATAATAAAATAATGAACATTAACTACTGTAACAATTATTGAGTAGTGCCTTCTTACGTACGAATCAATAATTCAACCATACTGTGCAATACCGTGTGCTACTGTACAACCACGCGTATTACTGTATTTTAACCACCAATTATCCAACAGTGTTAACGGTAACAACTACGCCGTTATTTATAAAAACTCAAACTTTGTCGTTTTCTTCATCCTACAGTTATCTGTTATGGGGCCCACAAATGGCTGCGTCGTCGTACGAAAATTCCCCGACAAAAAGAGTATTCCACGATCAAACGAATATTCCCCGGCAACAATGATTATTTTATAACCACTTGTTTATTTTGTAAAAAATTTCACATTTCACCCATAACCAAAGTATTATATCAAATTAACACCTTATTATTTTAGAATAACGAATAGAGGAAAATTTAATTTATTTATAATAAGTTGGGGTCTTACATAACCCCTTTCCATTATGACTTGCTCAAATTGAAAATTCCCAAAACTTAAAAATTCAAAAATTACCTTCAAATTTCAAATTGAAATTTTCTAAAGTCAAACACTAAATTGGTAGAATCAATTGGCATGAATACGTGCAATAGAATTAATCAATTATACTCATCTTCAACCCTATAAAATATTCTAGCCTAACATGCTTGAAATTGGAACACAAAACATAATTAAATAATGCATACATAAATAAGTAAAATGTTTATTTCAATGTACCAATTAATTGAATAAGAAAATAAAATAAATTCTGAATTTCAAAACTCAAGAGTGTTCTGTTCTAATAAGAAACAATGATATCCTTAACATTCAAAAAATAAAGAACAAATTGAATAAAAGAATGAAGCTCATCAATTGCTAAAAGAAATAAAATACCCATAAACTAGTATACAACTAATATTTATTATTAAAACAATACATACTGACCTCATACATAAATTTTACAGAGTCCCTCTCAACTTAGCCACCAAAGTCACAGAGCAAAGAAAAAGCCAAAATTATCTTCTATTTAACAAAATAGAACTAATTTTGGATTTCCCGCTCACCCTAATAAATCATATGGGTCGTCCAAAGTTTGGAATAAATTTCACCATCCATATAGTGCCGGATGTAAGACCTCAACTTATTATAAATAAAATCGAATTTCCTCTAATTATATTTGTGAATAATAAGGTATTAATTTGATATAATGCTTTGGTTATGGGTAAAATGTGCAAAGTTTACAAAATAAGCAAGTGGTTATAAAATATTCATTATTGTCGGGGAATATTCGTTTGGTCGTGGAATATTCTTTTTGTCGGGAATCTCCGTACGACGGCGCAATCATTTGTGGGCCCATAACGAAAAATGGTTGGATGAAAGAAAACAACAAAGATTTAGTTTTATAAATAACGGCGTAAATTGTTACCGTTAACACTGTCCTGGTGGTTAAAATATAGTAATATGCGTGGTTGCACAGTAGCACACGGTATTGCACAATATTGTTGAATTATTGATTCGTACATAAGAAGGCACTACTCAATAATTGTTACAGTAGTTACTGTTCAGTATTTTATTTTATTGATTCAATAATTGATGTGTTGATATTTTATATTACTGTTATTTTAATAATTGTCACTGCACAGTATTTTCTATTATCGGAGCAATAATTCATATTATCTGAATAATATTATTAGATAACATTATTGGCAATGTCTAGAAAGTTCTGTCAAGGTAAGGTTTGGTCATCTAATTACGCGCCAGTAAGGAGAAATCCTTAGTGGAAAGTCCCCTCTTTCCTGTGAACGGCCTGGTTGTCAGTACTGTGTTCTGTAATACTATTTGTGAATAATTAATTATTCATTATTATGATAAAGAAAATATTCATTTTATGTGGATATAGATGGAAAAAATTTTTAATGTGACAATTGTTGAAAATTAATATTTTATCTTTTTCTGATAAAATAATTTATTTAAATATATTATTTTAATAATATATTAATGGTGATATTTTTACAATGAATGTGGGATATATGAGTATATGAGGAGGAAGAGTATTTTTATGGCATTAAATGTTTAACACATGTTTTGTGTGTCGGTGGACACAATTCTTGACTGAAAATTGATTATAGCCTATAAAATCGCCCGTTTGTGGATTTCGATCAATTTCTGTTTGGAATTTGGAAAAATTTCCTTCTGTAAAGTTGTAGATAATGGAATTTTCTATAAAAAGTCGCATTTTTTTAATTTTTCTGTCAAAGAGGCTATTTATTGTGAATTATTGAAGTTCCGGAGTTCCGAAATAATTGATTTTTGGAAGTTTTAATTATTATTTTGAAGAAAAACGTTTTCTTGCTTGCTGGGCTGCATTAAACATGTGCAAGGTGGCTGATTTCAGGTCTTCAAAGGTGGGCTAAGGAATTTATAATATATATATATATATATATATATATATATATATATTAATATTTTATTATTTAGTCTCCTTTGGTGTTCTAAGCATTTTCCTATAAATAAGGTGCTCAGGTTAGAATTCAAAATCACACCAGAAATAAGTTTTCTCTCTTTCTCTCTCTATATTATCGAACGTATTCTTGTGAGTATACTTTGAGTGTTGCTATACGATGCGAGTTTCTGTCAGCACTATACCAAAATTCAGTCAGAAGTACAGTTATTTTGAGGTAAGGGATGTTATTTCTTCTTAAATGATATTATCTTCTTCAATATAATTATGCCGAAATATTGTTCTGAACTTTTAATCAATTTGGAACTTTTTCATGTCGGAGTTACTATTCATGAGTTACTATTCACGAGTTATTATTCATGAGTTACTATTCACGAGTTACTATTCACGAGTACTATTCACGAAGCGTGATGATGTTTTTGTGAAATTTTTATCTTTTGGTGTCGGAGTTATTATTCACGTGTATGGCACTATTCACGAATACGACACTATTCATCGAAAAATGAAATTTCTTCTTTTTGTCCAAAATATCTATTTTGGCTACTATCTTTGATTGTATCCATGTTTTGATCGTTATTTTTGAGTTCTGCTTCAAAATCAGTTGTTATGAAGTATTATTGATCTTGGACAAACTGTTGTACGAATCCCTAATATTTGTCTTTCTATCTCACTGGATACGTTCTTAAAAATGTTTTTCATCATCCTCAGTCCTTAATGGTGATACTTGATGAATATCTTTGGGCTGTAGTGCAAAGATGAATGATTAAACTGATGAATATCTTTGGCATGTAGTGCAAAGATGAACAGGTGTTGAGATGAATATGACCGACTGATGAATATCTTTGGCCTGTAGTGCAAAGATGAATATTTGATTTGAGATGAATATTGATTGATGTTACAGGGATAAAATATTGATGATGGACTATTAAATTCATAGATTATAGTAGATTTCATTCTCTACGTAACTCTTCTATGAATTATTATTTTCGCTGCGAATATCGATCTGAAACTTGTTGTCTATTGTATTCTATCAGATTTTTCCCTGTTGAAGACTAACGATAATTTGTTGTATATTATCTTAGTCATAATATTCTTTACTGGGCTAGTTGAGCTCACCCTTTCCTTTTTGTTCTATTTTTCTTCTCAGGAGGCGAGAATGTAACGAGTACGAGTCGGGAGATGTAATGATGGTTCTAGTGAGAGTTGTTTAGTAGTACTCACCATTTTTGTAAAATAATATATTAATAATTGTGATGAGAATTTAGTTGGGTATGTATATTGTCTAGGTGACAATATTTGTATTTAAACTCACAGTTTATGTGTTGTCGTATTTTGTACGATAAATGTATTAATAAAGTTGTAGTTGTTTCTGTACCATGTATTTGGCGACTCAGAATGGGTTGGATGGAATGGACCTATTTTGGGGGCGTCACACCGGAGTCACGGGACATAACTAGTTAATCAACAAAACAGAAAAAAACCAATTTAGATAAACCCTCTTATCAACTAATACTATAAAAAAATTAAAAAAATAAATTAAAAAATAGCCCAGAAATGCCAAACCCAATTTGAATATGGGAAATTGGGAATTACAAGAAAATGAAGATGAAATGAACCACCAAAAAACCCACCTACAAATACATAACATTTCCAAATTATAAGCCCCAAGGCTATCTTTTTAACTAGATAGATAGCTTCCAAAAGTATCTGCCTTTACTTGCTATCTTCATCTGATATCTTCTCCCTGACTCCTTTCTTTGATGCAACTCTCTTTTTCTTCATTCATTTAGGAATTAGGGCATCCTATAAATGCCTTTACATGTACTCTGTTAACAAACTAAGCAATATGTATTTAGTATTCAATGTTGGGTTGGACCGTTGGACTATTGAAAGTATATAACTTATAAGTACTAATACTATAACTAAAAAAACTTCACCCGGGCTGGAGCCCACCCCAGCCCAAGGGTGGCTCCGCCCCTAGTTGAGAAGGATTTGTTTGGGGGAAATTTCATTTGTTTGATTCTTTTATATTAATTTAATATATTTTGTGGATATTTTGTTCAACAAATTAATATTGTTTTCATTATGATTTCTTGGTGTTTTGATTATATTGTATGATTGTGATGGATTGGTATTTTAATAATTAAAATATGAAAAATATCAATTTTCGGACGGGTATAACATTAATTTCTCAAAATTAGAGATAATTTTAGGAAATTTAATACTATAAAAATTATAGTTTTACCTTTTAATTTTTTTAATTAATGAAAACGGTGATTTTAAGAAAAATTAATGTTTAAAAATTATTAATTAATAATAAAATATATTAATGTATAATATTTAAAAATGTATTTATATAAAATTAATTAATTCATATTTTTTTATAAGTTTTAAATATTTTAGGTTCACTTTAAATATATAAAATTATCTAATATTTTGAAATTGAGGGATTATTATTATTATATTAATTTTTTTAAATTAATTTTTTAGCAATATATATATATATATATATATCATATTTAAGTTATTAATTTTTTCTATTTTATAATTGTGAAGTTAAAAGATTTTATTTGGTTTTTTTTTATTTGCTTAACTTGTCTTAATTGTAGCTTTTGGGTATTTTATTTATTTTTTCACCATGACATGCCACGTGGACATATATATATATATATATATATATATATATATATATATATATATATGACATAATCAAAGTCTATCTGCCATGTGTACTCAATCCATTAAAAGTCAAACGATTTAACAGAATTTGTAACGGTTTGTAAAAAAATTGTAGTTCAGTGAGTCAAATGAAAAAAAAATCAGTTCAATAATGTATTTGTAAACCGAGGTCAAATAAAATAGGAAAAAATATATTTAACCCGTATGTAATTTGAAAGTAACACATCTATCCTTGAAAATGGAATAATTTTTATAATCAACGGTCTTTCTGGCATTTATAAAAAATCATATTTTTTTCAATAATTTTTAAAAAAGTTAAATAAGGATAATTTTGAAAAATAATGTTAAAAATAGCATTAAACAGAAAAAAGACAAATAAATTTAGACAATCCAAACAGAAAATTAAGACAAATTAATTTGGATGGAGGGAGTATTATGTTACCATTATTAAGGCAAGTAACTTTTGTAAAGGGTAAATTGATTATAAGTTGTCTACGTGGCAATTTTTTAAAACTTTTTTGATTTTTTTAAATACGTAAAATAATAAATTTGATGAATTAATATTAAATAATTAAACAAAATAAATGGTAGAGATGCACATTATCATTTATGTAAGAGGTAAAAATAATTTCTCACTAAAATGAGAGAGAGAGAAAAGAGGGAAAAATACTAAAATGAGAAAGAGAAAAAGAAAGGAGTATATAGAGTTGAGGTACGTATAGATTTACTCACACCAAGTTTAAAGTTTTGTTACATAATCTTTTTGGACAAAAAATAGAAAATGATTTATATTGCATGATATATATATATATATATATATATATATATATATATATATAATACTCCTAACTATTACCTATTAAAAGTTTTAAATACAAATATATTTATTACTTTTGTTTATTCCACTAATTTAAAAATTAATACCAATACTTATACAATATCATTAATTACATACTTTCTATTTTGAAAATATTTTTAATCTTACTTTCCAAAACAAGTATTTTTCACTCATTGCATTATTTAAAAATATTTGTTTCAAAAATTGAATACATATCTTTGATTGCATTGTTCAATGCGTTGAAAATAAAGATTATTTTTAATGAAATCATTTCTACTAATTAAATTATTGTAAAATAATATCAAAATTGTCAAGGGAAATGATTATATATTGATAAATTTCACAACGAAATTGGATTGTGATTAATATGAAACTATAAGTGATAAGATGGAATAAAGTAGTGTGGACTCTTTTTAGTTTAAGGGTGTAAATGAACCGAGTCGAGCCGAATATTAAGTTGCTCAGATTTGGTTCATAAAATTTATCAAGTATAAAATAAGGATTTGATTGAGGTTCATTTAGCTATCGAATTGAGCACAATCTCGAATTGAGTCCGATCAGTTTGAACTTTTCGAACGAATATGATCCGAGTATCAATAGAAAATTGTAATTTGAGGAAGTTCAAGTAATCTATCAAACTTTAATATGCTCATATTTGAATAATTTATATTTCGACTCGAGCTCGAATCGAGCTTTTAATCGAGCGAGTATTAATCGAACCCGAACTATTTGCTCATTTTACGGCCTATTATATCTCATGTATCCACATGCCCGTATATTTATTTTCAAAATATATTTGCCATCATATGTAGCACAACTCAGTTGTCAACATATCAATTACTCGCTCCGTTCCAGGATAAAAGTCTTGGTAGATTTTTCACGTATATTAAGAAGATGAATAAAATGACAAAATTACCCATAATAATGTCATTAAATATGGAGAGAGAATTAGAATAAGAAAAGTATGAGATATTTAATGCTACAGGTATAATAAGAAAATATGTGTAAAAATTTGGTTATTAAAAAAATGAACATTTAACATGAGACTACTCAAAATAGTAATAAGAACTTTTATCGCAAAGATTTTCATAATCTTATTTTTGAGAAGTAAAAAAAAATCACTTACTCATTATATTCCTTCATAAATTATATTAACCAAAACTAATAATATATAATTAAATAAATATTTCAAAATTTTGAAATAAGAGATTTTTGTAATCTTATTTATCTAAAAACTCACTTTATAGTATTTCAATTCAACTATTCAGAAATGGGTTAGTGGGGGGATATATACCTAACCTATATATTACATAGTTTCAACATAAATAAAAAAAAGGCTTAAATATGAATTAATACCTTAAATTATAGGGTATATTTCACTTCGGTAATCCACCTTTCAATTTTATCAATTAGATTATTAAACTATTATTTTTTTTCAATTACACAAATTGAACACGCCACATTAGCAATTGCTGACGTGGCTAATTTAAGTGGGGTCGTAACAAGCTTACATGGCAAAAAAAACAATTTTTTAATCATAAAATAAATAAGTCTGATTTAATAGGGGCAAAATGGTCCAAACAAAAAATAACATAATTAATTAAAATAAAACAAATCCTTATACTTCATCCCATCCTTAATTAATTAAAATAAAACAAATCCTAGATCCAGATCCAGATCAACTCTCCAATCCTTTCCAGTTCTCCCACCACTCTCCGCCGCCACCACCATCGATCACCACCTCCACCTAAACCACCAACACCCTCCATTTCAGCTTGACAAGTCTAGCCTCTCCGCTGCTTTGACTGATGACCACCACTCTCTCGTTCGTCGAAAATCTCTTACTCAGCTCCATCGCCCTGACGTCTTCCCTGTCTCCGCCGTCCCCCGCCGTCAAACCACCATTACTCCAACCCCAACACAACATACCACTTCTACACTTGACCCAAAACAACTAAGAGCCCTCCAAAAAAGATGAGATCAATCCGTATGTTTGTTTTGCTGGAACCATAGACCGTTGGGTTTTGTGAGAAATCAAATTTTTTTGATTGAAGTTGCACAAATCCAGTGAATAGCTTTGATCGAAGTTGCACAGATCCGTATGGTAGGCGACGACAACGCCTCTCCTCATCGGCGACGGCAACTCCTCTCTTCGACACCGCCGATTCCAAGCTCGGCTATTCGATAGATCTGAGATCTGAGATCTAGACAGAAGGCTTCTTAAGACATCGCTTTCATACTCCACTCTCTAGTTCACTGGTTGATCCTTCCGCTTCTGTAACAGAGGCTAAAAGGTGTGAACGAAGAAAGCTTTTTCTCCAGAATGGGAGCGATGGACTGGAGGGAGGCCGGGACCAACTCGTTGTCGGCAACACGGTTGAGTTCCAGGGCGAGAACTATGATGTATACGAGAACTTCCAGGCCGACATGTAGAGAAGGTCGGAGTTGAAAGGGGCGTCCATGGCCGGCGAGCATCAGGGAGAATGATCTGTGTTGTATATGATTTTTAAATCTGAGATGTATAAATTTTGGTTGCAGATTTTAGATCTTTAATATTTGGTAGGAGTTTTTGATGATCTGAGATGTATAAATCTGAGATGTACATGACCTGTTTTGTTGTTTTTATTTAATTTAAATGATTAATATAAGTGATTTGACGAATATGCCCTTAATGTATAATAAAAATGTAAATAGATATTAAAATAATTTTTTTTATTTACACATCAGTTGCCTAATGACCCACTCAGATAGTCACGTCGGCAATTGCTGACGTGGCGTGTTCAATTTGTGTAATTGAAAAAAATTGATAGTTTAATAACTTAATTGACAAAATTAAAAGGTGGATCACCGAAGTGGAATATGGCCTATAGTTTAGAGTACTAATTCATATTTAAGCCTAAAAAAATATTGTAACGTCTCACCAAATTTATTATAGTTGTCTCTCTTTGCAACTAATTAACTATTTTATTGTATTTAATATATGTCTCATCCACACATATTACACTTTCTTTGTCTTAAAATTGAGTAATATTATCGTGTTTATAATTTAGATACCTGTTGGATATCTTCCGATATCTCAAAAATAATTTTTTTACTACATATGATCACAAATTTATGTCGATATTAAATACTGATGTATAAACATACAAAGGATAAGAGAAAATAAAAAAAAGATTTACATATTATTTTTCTGTCTTATTACTTGTTGTTCTACGTTAATCGCAATCTAAATTTGACATAAATTTAATCAAACGTAAATTAGTTTCTCAAAAACAATGTTCAAAGTAAATTAATTCTTATGGTGTTCTTATTATTTAAGGTAAGTAAGATGTGAATTGTTACAATTTTCATTTAATACATAATATATAATAAATATTTTACTATAATCTCCCTTTTGTAAAGTCTATAAGAAGCATATTAGAAAGTGAAGCAAGAGTCCTCAAAAGCAAATAAACAAGAAAAAAAAAAAGATGAGTTTAGGGAAGTTTATCATTGTAAGTCTAATTGTTGTGGCCACATTTGCATCTTTTGCTAGTAGCACAGGTAAATTACACTCCCCCCTCCCTCCCTCCCTCCCTCCCTCCCTCCCTTAACTCTATTTATCTTTTATGTATATTATTTTATGGCTACTCATATTTACTGCGACAACATTGTTTTTACTTTGACAAATATATTTGTTGGGTTTGGAGCTTCGAAGGTCCAAACTCATTGCACCGCGTTAATTTTGGCGTTTTGCGTTTGGAGTCCAAATCATGCGTTGATGAGTTAAATAAGTTACGTTTGAAATACACTGTTCTTAGATGAATAAGATTCTCAAATGCGGTTACTACATTTAGAATTACGGTCCAAACACATATCAAACGTCTTTATTTATTTTTATTTTTAGCTATATTATTTTCATGTGCAACAACAGGAGAAGAAAGGAAATTATGCGGTGGGCCATGTAGGGCAGCCATTGATCCAGTGCTTTGCAACTATGATTGCACATTTCATGGTTGGGACAAAGGGTATTGTTTTGGTCCCCAGGATATCAACGTTGTTGTTGTCTTTCCGGTTGAGCCGGAAGTTCACTAGTCTTTGGCTAAGACTCGACTAACCCATCTTCTTGAAAATGTTTCAAGAGATGATGCTTAAATTCTTTCATCACAAATAATTTATTCATGATTTTTAATATATTTAAAATATAAAATAACTGAACCGAGTTTCGACAAGTACACTTGTTCTATTGCTTTTTATTATGTGAATGGCTTGTCTTGTTTCATCCCAAATATTGAAGTTCAATTTAAGTACAATATTTTCTCTAATATCTATACACCTAAAAGGATGCTCCCAGAATAATCTCCTCAAGTCTTCATGCTTAACAATCAAGTGTCATTTTTTATATGAACTCATAAAAATTAAGTTGCTTAGTTATGTTTTTTATGCTTTAGATTATTGAAAGAATCTGTACATATACAAAAACACACACACACACATATAGGGGTTCCATCCACAACAACCGGTTGATGTGGAGCAACTCCTTTTTTGGCCTGTGAAATTTCGGCTGGAGCAAAAAAATAATAATAATAATTTTCACAGGTCAAAAAAGGGTTGCTCCACAGCAACCGGTTACTGTAGATGGAACCCCATATATATATATATATATATATATATATATATATATATATATATATATATATATATATATATATATATATATATATATATATATATACGGTCCGTCTCTAAAGCGAACCTTAAAGAATGAACCAAAGACGAACCGTCGTCTTTGGTGTCTATGGCGACGGTTCGATCCGTCGCCATAGCCATGTAGTCTTTGGCGATGGGTCGAACCGTCGCCATAGACACCAAAGACGACGGTTCGTCTTTAGTTCGCTTTTAAGGTTCGCTTTAGAGCATCTCCGTGTATTATCCCCACTGATCTATCAACAAGTTGATACTGGTGCAGACTTTATACTGGTGCAGATTTGATATTAAGTTTTTCTTTTAAAAACTTAATCGCCGCTGTCATATGGTGCAGATTTGAATTGTATTCAAGAAGGTATTTCAAGAAAGTATATATATATATATATATATATATATATATATATATATATATATAGAGTCCGGATCCAGTCCGGACTCCCGGATTTTGTAAAAATCCGGACTTTTTTTTTTTTTTTTTTTTTTGCTTTTTTTTTTTTTGAAACAACTAAAAAAAAAAAAAAAAAAATTTATGGAATTGGAATTTTTACATTATACAGTGTTTTGGGTGTGATTTGGATGCCTATAACGAAACATGTCTGTACAGTCTGGGCAGACTGTACATACATTGGTTGGGGTAGGTATTAAAAACACACCCAAAACACTGTATTATTGAAAAATTTCAGTTCCATAAATTTTTTTTTTTTTTTTTTTAGTTGTTCCAAAAAAAAAAAAGCAAAAAAAAAAAAAAAAAATTTGGACCGGATTTTGATCCAGTCCGGACTCCCGGACTGGATCAGTTCTGTATATATATATATATATATATATATATATATATATATATATATATATATATATATTCCACGATAGTTTTATTGGTCAACTTATCTTGCTATTTGGGTCTATCCTCATATGTTTTTTACATGCTCAATAAGATGAAATTTGACCAAAGAAAGAATATATATATATATATATAGGGGTTTCATCCACAGCAACCGGTTGTTGGGAGCAACCCATTTTTGGCCAGCCGTAACAGCTTGTACCGACCTTAGAATTTTTTTTTTATAAGCCGTAACAAGCTGTACCGACTGGCCAAAAAGGGGTTGCTCCCCAACAACCGGTTGCTGTGGATGGATACCCATATATATATATATATACACACACAACGGATCCTGTCCGGGAGTCCGGACAGGACCTAAAATCCGGACCAATTTTTTTTTTTTTGCGTTTTTTTTTGAAACAACTAAAAAAAAAAAAAAATTTTGGAACTGAAATTTTTTTCATAATACAGTGTTTTGGGTGTGTTTTTAACACCTACACCAACCAATGTATGTACAGTCTGCCCAGACTGTACAGACATGTTTTGTTATAGGCATCCAAATCACGCCCAAAACACTGTATAATGTAAAAATTCCAGTTCCATAATTTTATTTTTTAGTTGTTTCAAAAAAAAAGCAAAAAAAAAAACAAAAAAAAAAAATCCGAATTTTAACAAAATCCGGATTTTTTTTTTCCTTTTTTTTTGAAACAACTAAAAAATAAAAATAAAATTATGGAACTGGAATTTTTACATTATACAGTGTTTTGGGCGTGATTTGGATGCCTATAACAAAACATGTCTGTACAGTCTGGGCAGACTGTACATACATTGGTTGGTGTAGGTATTAAAAACACACCTAAAACACTGTATTATTGAAAAATTTCAGTTCCATAATTTTTTTTTCAGTTGTTCTACAAAAAAAATAAATAAAATTCGGGTCCGGATTTTCTCCCGTCCGGGAGGTCCGGACCTGATCCAATTTTTATTTATATATATATATATACGAAAAGCTTCAAGAGCATAATTCTTAAATAGATTATTAATTAGATTATTAATTTCTTGATATTATATTCATTAAGTAGTAGTGGCGCAAAAAATAATGTATACAGAGTAAGACACATGTAGTGTATAATAAAAATATGTAAAACATCAAATGGTATAGATCTCACTTTCTATTTTTTATACTTTTTGTGAATAATTTTTTGTGTATAGTTTGTGTCTATATGATTACTCAAATAAAAAGTGGAATCCAAATATTTTACATATTTTCAATCTGGGTTCTCACATTGAAAAATTAGTTAGATATGCAATTTTTATTGATTTTTTTTAATATTATGTATTTCCGTAGTAGTTATGGTGTTCACTAGTTTTTTGACAACAATTGACCCATTTCTTCATTTAATCTACCGATCGAAGGGATTACGGTTAAAGTTGTAAACGAGTCAACACAGTTCGAGCTCAATTCGGGCTCGACTCGAAAAAATACGAGCGAGACTCGGATTCGTTAATAATATGATCCAATCTGAGTATTAAAAATAGTTCAAATAAAAATATGAGTAGAATCTGAGCAAGGTTATACTCGACTCGTTTAAGATTCAAACTACTCGAATTATTGATTGTGATTCGATACATACTCGGTTAATACATATTTGATTAAGTGTTCGATACATTCTCTTATAATATATACAAATTTAAAGCAAATTAGGATAATTAGTTATTATTTTATTTTTAATTTTAATTGTGATTTTATATTTGTAAAGTTTAATAATAAATATATTTTCTTATTTTTAAGTAAAATAACAAATTCCATTTATAATTATATTTATTATAAAAGTAGTTATTATGTGGAGACTCGAATTCGAGTTTGAATTTGAAGCTCGCGAGTAGTTTGAATAAATATTCGAGTCGAGACGGATCGAATTTGAGTAATAAATATTCGAGTCGAATCTGAGTAGGACTTTTTAAATATAATTCGAATTTGAGTACGAATTTATTATTTCGAGTCGAATTCGAGTAGCTTTCTGTTCGTTCCGGTTCGACTCGTTTATACCTCAATTACATTTGCGTTACTGTCACACTTGTAATTTTTTATGAATTGTAACTGATCTATACATTTATTTCTTTCGTCTCATGATAAAAGTCCTTATTACTATTTTGGTTAGTCCATATTAAATGTCTATTTTCCTTTAATAACCAAACTTTTACACATTTTTTCCTATTATGCCCGTAGCATTAAATATCTCATACTTTTCTTATTCTAATTCTCTCTCCATATTTAATAAGTACGAAGAGAATATTTCGCATTGAAAAGCTAGAAAATCACTCTTACCTACCTTGAAAATAATTAATGACATGTTATTATGGGCAATTTTGTCATTTCATTCCTCTTCTTAATATGCGTAAAAAGTCCACTTGACTTTTATTCTGGGACAGAGGGAGTAATATATTTCAATATTTGTGGACTGTTCTTTATTTTTTTTTCTTTCAAAAATTTTAAAAAATAAATAGTTAACAGGATTGACAACTTTTTTTATTTTTTGAAACATCTTTTTCGACTGAAATATATTGAATCAGTAAATATGTA
This sequence comes from Panax japonicus, assembly GCA_020205505.1. NCBI lineage: Eukaryota > Viridiplantae > Streptophyta > Magnoliopsida > Apiales > Araliaceae > Panax > Panax japonicus. The sequence goes on from CM035104.1 coordinate 5,827,432, forward strand.
ATAAAAAAGAATACAAGTGATGAAAGAACACGAATATAATCCCTTCAAAATAATTAACATATAAAATAAGAAAAATTGTAGCCAAAAGCTAGTGAACCCCATAATTACTTCTGAAATACAAATATAAAAATATCAATAAAAATTACAGATATGACCAACAAAAGTATACTTTTGCAGACTTTCAATCCAAACGTACCATTTGATGAGATGCGTTCAACCCTTTTCTTCTCTGAGTTAATAAAGCCGGAAACTTTTCCAAAAAGAACAATGGGTAGCACTATAAACTTGTGAGAGCAATTGACTTTTCAGATTCGAAAATCAGTTCTCAGACCACTATAAACTTTCAACTCTCTGTAATTTAGGAAATGAAAAGAAAAGGAAGAAACAGAAAAACTCTGTACAATGGACTAACTGGATTTCTCATTTCACAACCAATTACTTGAAATTTTTTGTCAAAAAATTATGATTCATTACATTTTGTCATTATATATATATATAGAGGCCGGATCAGGTCCGAAGTCCCGGATCGGACCAAATCCGGACTTTTTTTTTGTTTTTTTTAAAACTAATAAAAATAAAAAATTATGGATTTTTTTTTTCATAATACAGTGTTTTGGGTGTGATTTGGGTACGTATAATATAACATGTATGTACAGTCTGTGCAGACTGTACCACCATTTTTTAGTATATGTATTCAAAACACGCCCAAAACATTGTATTATGGAAAAATTTTAGTTCCATAAAATATTAAATTTTTTTTAGTTGTTTTAAAAAAAACAAAAAAATAAAATTGGGGTCCGTTTTTGATCAGGTCCGGGAGTCCAGACCTGATCCGTGTTGTATATATATATATATATATATATATATATATATATATATATAGAAAGTATTCAGGGTACTCCTCAACCCACAAAATGTGAAAGCTATATAATTGGTCTAAGATAAATAATACAAATGAATCTAGTAGCTCGGAATTTGTATACCTCTAGAGCTTTTGGAATTGTAGCAAACTCAAAACGCCTGTATTGCGATTGTCCATCTGAACCTCTTTCATAAGCAGAAACTCGTGTTGTCACTGCTCTATACTTCAATATCATTTACAGAATGCTTTATGAAACAAATATAGGAAATCCCACATAGCATAAATGGAATTCCAGAAGTAAGGATTCCCTTTTATGACCGAGTTATTCTCTGTACCGGCTATACAGCATGTACACCCGAAAGAACTACTTCAAAGAAGAAACCTGAAATATTGGAATTGAACAGGTTGAATATACACGAGGCCATAGAAGAAAGCTAGGATCATCTATTTCATGACATGCATCAACACAGAAAAAAGTGTATAATTAACAAACTCGAAAGTTCTTGCTGCTGCATAATATAGATCATTGGCATATATTTACAAACTACATTATATCACAACCTTATAACATCACCAATTTACTATCTACCACTCTTTCCCCTTTTGAAATTTTGAAGACACTAAAATAATTGAAAAAGCTGTTGCCATCCATCATATATGTTTTAAAACTTTAGTAATTTAAAAGAGAATGCAATAAATTTACTAACGTTCTCAAAACAAATTAAAAGACTTCATAATCTCTTTCTTTCTGTCAGGATGCTTTGGTGAAATTTTTCTCTACCGAGCAAGTCCTTTTATAGAGTTTTCGTTGATATGGCTTGGACCCTTCTTTGAGTATACCACCTAACAAGCATTCAAATATGGCTTTTAGCCATGAGGTCAATAGCTTATATTTGATAGGCATTGACTAAGGTAATCACTTACATTACAACATTCTACCTTGATTTCCTAATTAAGAAGATTCTATCTCAAAAAACCTTACTAATAAAAACTCAATGTGAAAAAACTAGAGTTATTAGATACTCTCATCGACCTAGCGAACCGCGTATTGATACTTGCATACCCAAACATGGTACTCTTACGTACCGATACTCTAAATTTAGCATACCGATTTTTTTTAATGTTATTTGGCCTATAATTACACAAATATCAATGTTATAACATAGTATTGGATGCTCAACAATTAAAATGTTATAACATAGTATTGGATGCACAAAAATTATATTTATACTAAATAATTTATAAAACAATTAACTTGTTGATTCAACTAAAAATCTTCTATAAAACTTAGTTTTATTACATTTAGATTCTAAAGAATTCCTAACTATTAGAACTTATATATAAATACCCTAACGTATCGCATTTTAGCTATGTAACGTACCGCGTACTGAAACGAACCACGTTTCAAGTAATACTGGAATAAACTTAGTGAAAACAAAAAGAGTACATATCTTTTACATAAATATATTATACCTTAAATGACTGTCTCATTAAAACTTTGTTAGGAAAAACCCATTGGGATAAAAACTATGATGAAGGAGAAAGAGTACAGTCTTCCCATGAAAAGAAATGCATTTTTCTTTAATGTAATATTGTGACAAGTCTTTGAGTTGACACATTCCAATCTTATTCCGAAGTTATGCAAATGTTTCAATCCATACCATGAACGTTGCAGTTTGATTTAATATATGTGATGGAGATTTTGTGATTCAACCATTTTCACTCCTTCAAGAATTCTCATGTAAATCTCACTCTCAAGTGAGCTATATAGGTATGTTACAAAATTCATCAGACATGTTTCCAAACCTTCCATGGTTGTCATACCTATTAGAAAACGAAAAGTGACTCCATCTATCACTGGGAGTATGTAACTTGATAGTCAACACCAGATCTGTGAAAAACCCTTGAGCTCCAAGTCAGATTTGTATCTCACAACTTCATTTTTTTCATTTCGTTTTCGTACAAATGATATTTGTTCCCAACTGGAGTAAACACAATGGTGTTTGGACTACTAGTCCAAATATTTCTCTCTTCAGTAGTGATTGTAGCTCAATTTGAATAGCACCATTCCATTTTAGCCATTTTTTTCGGGACATTCTTCGACATTTAGTTATTCGGGATCCATGTAAGGAATCATAAAAAAAATTGATGTTATAGAGAAAACAAATATATTATCAATTTTACTTCAATCCCGTATTTTTTCATCATGTACATAGTTTATTGATATCTCTTGATTTTCATTTTGTCTGCGAATAAAAGTGGAGCTCTAGCCATCTGAAATTTGTCCGTCAATCCACATGTACCGAAAAGTTTCTTAGTATTCATATGAATAAGCTTAATCTTTGACTACTATGATGGTTGTTCAATATCTAGAAGTTGATGATCCATTTCGGCCCACATAAAGTGGAAAAGTCCTTGGACTTGAAATTTCATACCCAAGTGTAATAGGTGCTATCATCTATCTAACAAATTGCACACGACCAAATATTATTTATGTTGTTAACTTGCTAACAAGATACGATTTTTCTCCAACTAAAAGACATTGGAATGGGATCAATCACGGGACAAAATCTTCGTGGAAACAAAAATCTTGGGCATCACAATTTTAATATAAGTGATTACCTAAGTAGATGCCTATCAAATATAGGACATTGGCATCATGTTTAACAAGCCATACTTGAAGGTTTGTTAGGTGGCATGTCTCCTTTCTTTTGCTATAAATAGGCTTGCTCGGTGAAGGAAAATTGCACCGAAACATCCTTGCAGAAAGAAAGAGATAACAGTCCTATAATTTGTTCTAAGAAAGTTTAGTAAAATTATTACGTTCTCTTTTGAATCACTTCAATTCTATAACAATAGATTCATTAGTAGTTCAACATAATTCTTCACAAAAATCAACCTATCAAGGAATTTTGTCTTTTCATTTGTTTGTGTTCGTCTTATAGCTCATAATAGGTCACAAAAAAGGACAATTGAGATTAATTTGGATTAAATTCAAATAAGTGCGTGCCTAGGTTGCAACTTATTAAAGGCGCTTCACCACAGGCTAGGCGAAGCCTAACACTGCATCGCGCTGCACCTCAAGCTCGCCTTTAACAACTATGGCAATGATGTATCACTGAATAGGTTACAGTGTTACACATCTAAAACATTTGAAAATAATACAAAACATCCTCTAGTTTTTAGTTTCTTCGAGGGGATAAACAGAACCTATAATGATCTCTATTGTTGAATGTGATTCAAAAACATATCTTGACAAAACTGAACAACACAAAAGATAATTCAGCCGGCCCCAACAACCAGGAATAAGGGTATGTTGATTTTTGTTATGATCTCGATGAGAAAAAATAAAACAAAACAATTCAAAATACCTCGACTTTTTTAGAACATGTCCGAGTCAAATAGCAATGATTCGAAACACTTCTTTTTACACTATTTCGGAAACCCAAAGACTCGAAGATAGTTATTTAATTGTTAGCACCGCATAAGACCATTCCTCCTAAAGTAGTTGTTAATACAAATAAGAAAAACTGTTATATCCATTTTTATACATTCAATGTACTACGGATAGAGGAATACAGTTCAACATAGTCAAATGCTCCCTTTATGGAGGATCTCCCAGATCACCTCAAAGCCCAAATTCTAGCCCATTGGGGTTTTCATAGAGCATCCAGAAAATGGTTGTAGAAGGGGGTTGTGGCAATGAGATCAACTCCTAAACATAAGAGCTCTTTGAATCCTATTATGTTAACAATTATAAACATTTGAGCAATGTCATTGTAGCGTGGCCTTGTACTCCAATAACATAGTTCCGTACCTAAGGATTTTTTCTCCTAGATGGCACGGCGCCTATATGACACCCCTATGCTCATACTTTTGGAATTCCATGCATAGCTTTTATACCGTCTCTTTCCTTGCCACTCAATTTTGCTACTCTTCCTCTTGATTCATTAGTGGGTTAATACAATAACTAATTGTTCTCTCTCTCAATATGTTTGCAAGTATATGCATCTATTACCTGCAAAAAGTTCAACGCATATGTTAATTACACTTCTAAGATTCAAAAAAGTTAGGATACTCTTTCTCGTCCTCAATTGGTACGTTATCCCAATTACTGAACATGGATGCACATCTAGTGTGTAAATAAACACAAACATATATGTACGCACATTATCCAAAGTCTATACCACCTATCATTTCACGAGGATTGCTGAGCAGAGCCTACAGTTTTGTAGGTCTGCTTGAGCTGAGCCAACACCAACTAGTTCGATTCAAGCAAGCCTGAATACGTGGTTCTTGCTCCATTGGGGGGGGGGGAATTCACTAGTTAGGATATTCAATAGGACCCGGGGCTGTCCTTTCTTAAGGATATGAATTCTTCCACTTTTGATTGTTTGGTAGACTTACCCCTTAACTGCACCACTCTTTTATCTAACAAACTACTTCTTTTATCTCAAAAAATTAAAAATAATCCAAGTTACTCAATACCAACTCCGTTTGTGCCAGAACCCAACTAATCAACAACTACAGAAGCATTCTGTTCAATCTACTTTTCATATATTTCTTCTCTTGCCTGCTATCCTTGGATCTAGGAAGCACATTCACTTCTACAACGTTCACATGTCTGTGTTAGACCAACACATGTTAAACAGACACTTTCTGACACGTGTCTGACACTTCTTTTTTACTTGTACATAATTTTAAGTAGAATTATATGAGAAGAAAATGTCTGAAACTCAGTTTGGAGTCGGCACACATTTGCATAGACATAGTCAAGAAACCTGAAATATCTGAGGTGCTAGTGAAATATGATGGACATCAAGCCCTAAATTTGGTTCAGTCCTCAACAGCTAAAACTTCTCCTCGATTAGTCATCAATCATTTTTTTGTGGGGGGGGGGGGGAGGGGGCGCAAGAAAAGCATGTCAGTTTACTTGAAGACTTGTAATCTGGTCAATGTCTTATTATGTTAACTATTCTTGATGATGTTATAGCCTTAGTGTTATTCCACAGTGAAGCAAAATTTATTTGTGAGAAAAATAGAACAGAGAGGGATGATAATGACGACCACGATCTTATTAACTATATGTTTGGATAACTATGACTATGAATGCACTAAGAGAACAAATACTAACAATATTTTGAGTTTCAGTAACATACTCCTGTCTAACTTCATCTAGGAAGAAGCGGTTGCCTTTCATCAGGTTCTACATGATGACTCGCCTGAGAAATAAAGTGAATGAAAGCAAACGTGATAATGTGTTTCGGTAGAATATACATGAGAAAGTATGAAGATTGCGTCTGAAAGAGAAGCCAATTAAATATAAAGGAAAATGATATACATGTCGACAAATATATGACGAAGTTGGATTGCGACTAACGTGGACGTGTATGCGATAAGATAAAATAAATTAAAGTGGGACCCTTCTTAATTACTACCTATCCTATGTATGCACACACGTTGCAATCATAATTCGGCTGAAAACTTTCGCAATATATAACATGATTCAAATATAAATATATGTACCTCCTCGTTTGCCCCTGCTGCCATATTTATGAAGGATGAATCCTTTGACCTGTCGAGGCAATTTTTTTTTATTGTACTCGATATGAAGGATGTGAATAGTCTTAAAATTTTAGACAATGGAAATAGAAACATGTTGATTCTGTAAAAGAATTGAGTAAAAAGCTTTTATGCAGTGGCAAGAGGTTGCCAAAACAAGGATCAAAAAGTTACAAAATGAACCAAAAGTTATCTTGCAAGTTCATACTCATCAAACAACGCTATCTTTAACATAATTAACAATTTTAATCAACCAACAGCCTTTGGCTCAGTTGGTGTACTAGGCCCTTGCTATGCAAGAGGTTCTAGGTTCAACTCCCCCTCCCCCATGTTGTAACCTTGAAAAACAAGGACTTCAAAGTATCAATTTTTTTTTAATAAAACACAGGTAATAGCAGATCAAATGTAAATACCAAAATAAAACACTTCAAAAGTTAAATTACTTACTAAACTCGTTATAGATAGGTAAGAATTCTCCAAAAATCCCCATGAGTTTATCACTAGTCAATACAGCATGGGGGAATGTATAAATTAAAGTAACGGATAGAACAAACAAATACCTATGATTATTCTTTAGTTCTATTTGCTCCAACACACCATTTTTTTGTTCATCTTTGACTTTCGCAAGAGGTGAAAAGAACTGAGGAAAGAATGAAGTAAATGGTAAGTTTCAAAAACAAAATGGAAGTGGATAAAAGAGATAATAAAGATAATTCTCTTTGTTGTAGTACCTGATGCATTGAAATAAAAACAACTGAAATTCCTAAGATAAAGTTAATAGTCAGAGTATGACCAAACAGCGCAGCAGATGCAATGCCTGTAAATATTGTGGCAACAGTGGACGAATACTTCTTCAAAATTGTATCTGCTTGCATCAAACGAAGCCCCCACATAAATAAAAATATAACAAAAATGTAATATCACAAACAGTGATGCAATGACTAGAAATTAGACGTCAATTAAATAATGAAAATTACTGATTCTTATGATATTTTTAATCTGTAGAACATTGCATGATATTTGTTGGAAGGAGAAAAAAATCTTAAATTGCTAAGAAAATTAACTTCACCAGCATATTTGAAGAAAAAAGAGGATAGAATTCCTTGTGCTGCATTGTTTAATATCAGAAGCATAGTAGCTTTTGAATGTCCTTCCAAAATATTAAAGCTATCGGGACCTGAAATATTTAAAACATCAATATCAGGCCCAATTCAAAGTTTTATTTGGTGAATTTTCGAGCTACGAGTAATAAATCATTGTTAAGCTTCTCCAGCATCTCATGTAAAGACGTTGGTTTCTAAACTACAAACCATCAAACAAGATAAATCACACGAGCATTCAACACCTCTAAGGGTGTTGAAACGATTCTTGAATCTCACGACTTGCATCCCATTGATTTTCCACCATCACATTTGATAATAATTACCTCATCATTGTTAAAAAGCGCCACTTTAATATGAAAATTTAAGCATTGACTTAATTATAGTATATATATAATACTTGTGGTGCAGTCCAAATCAAAGCTATGGAATACACCGTCTCTTTTACAGAAACTTGAAAATCATATAATCACCATTGAGAAGATCAATTAGGTGATTATATTTATTTTGTTACAAAAAAGGGGATAAAATATAAAAGAAAAATGTGACTTTGAGCTTCTAATCTATACGAGCGTACTACACTTACGACAGACAACTGGAAGAAAACTGATTTTGGAGTACAAGATCTCTATAAACAGTAAATACTCAACATAACAACCTTGGAAACTGCTGGAAAGCACTAGGGCCAGTACATGGAGTACCACAATGTGGATATCTCTTGCTAAATTAATTAGAATTCTAAATTTAAAAAGAAAAACACTGTTCTGGCCTTCTTAGGCAAGTAGTTAGCTAAAAGAACTAGGCTCCTCCAAAGTCCAAACATGCACTCTTGTAAGATACAAACTATGTTAAAGCAATAGTTTTTAGCAACTATATCACAAAACAGGTTAAAATTAGATACAAGTCCCATCCATCAAATATTTGATATTACAATAAATCAAGTTACTTTTTGTGCAAAATCATTGCATTGGCAGGATTTGAACAGAGCTTTAGGTCAGTACCTTTATAAATGACAGTTCCAAGAATGCCTAGAAAGTTGAATATGGCACCATATCCATATAAAAACAAATTCTGGAAACAGAAAAAATAAATTAGAGTGTATCAGATACGAGAGAATGAGATATAAACATTGCTTGATACTCCTTTCGTCCCCAAAGGGCAAAGGATGTCAAAAGCACACATTTCACACAAATTAAGAAAAGTAAAAAGGAGAAAAGGTAAAATAAGTTCCAATTATAGTGGACCCTTTGTAAGTACACAAATGATACTAACATAGGTTGTGTTTGATTACCTCTTATTGGCTCTTAATGGATTTGCCTCTGATTCGGTCAGAGGCAAATCTTGTTTGGCAAATTTTTTTTGGCCTCTTAATAGCTCTTAATTGATTAGACATAAAAATAAATCTATAGCATTCAGAGGAGCCTCTGAGCGAGAATTTTTTTTTTGGAACAATAATAACCTCTTCCGTCTTTTATCCCAAATCAAACCTAGATCGCCATTTCTCTCCTTCACTGAATCGCTGTTGCTGCTCTTCTCCTTCGCTAAATCGCTACTGCTGCTCCTTTGTCTTCTTTCGCCGGTAATCTTCTCTCACTTCTTCATCTATTGTTTACGCCGGTAATCGCTGAATCTCTACTTTTTAGTTTACCGGCTTCTATTTAGATTCATGCGACCACAACAAATTTATCCCTTTTCTAATATTATCTTCTGAAATTTATGAAGCTACCCTTCTCCTTATTTTTTTAAACCCAATTCTATGCAAAATCTTCTCTTTTTCTGCAATAAAACTTACTTTGAAGATTACCCAGTAAGTTTATCCCTCTCTATTTTACAAACGGTTGTTTGTTTTTTCTTTTTGGAATGGAAATGATTATTCTTGGTGGACTTTAGTGCCAACAGAGTTGGATTATATGTTTCAGATCTCAATTCCCAATTTGTTTTCTTGAATTTGCTTGTTTATATGATTTTTTAGTAGTGGGTTATGTTTTGAATCATGTAATACTAGTCTTTTTGATATTATGTTCCCTCTTTTAAGTCTGGTTTTTGTATTCACCTTTGATGCTTTTGATTTGTTTTCTCACCCTTGCATCTTTCATTTATATGCATTTGAAGCAAGTTGTGCCAAAATATTTTGATGGGGTCTGATGTGTGTTTTGCTCTGTTTTTTAAATTGTGTTTCCATTTTGACACAGCTTTTGAAATGTTCTTAAGAACATTTCTTTCCCCCATATTAATCCTTATTTGGTACTACTTTTTGTACATCTCCTCCTGAAGCTGCACATATTAATTTGGTGTAATGTTAGATTTATGGTTGAACAGTTAAGCTACCGACCTAGTATAATTTGTTCTTTATTGTTCAAACTATTTAAATGTTTGCTTTTTATTGTTTAAACCTTTTATAATCTATGTACTTTAGGTATGGAACAAACCAGTGAAACTCAAAAACCAAAAAAGATTAGAGTGAGTTGGAGGAATGAATCACTAGTGAAAACTTTTTTAGAAGCATGTATTCGTGAGGTTGTGGAAAATGGTAGGGAAGATGCAAGCCTCAAGCCACAATCATGAAAAAAGGTAGGAGAAATACTAAAAAATACCTACAACATGATTGTGGATCAAAAACAAATGAAGAATCATTTTGACTACTTGCGAGGAAAATATGGTGCATGGTGCAAACTCAAAAGTAAGACATGAAATGTATATGACCCGTCAACGAATAGGTTCAACCTTTCTGATGAGGAATGGATACAAGAGATAAAGGTGTGTATTTAATATTTTTACATTTTAAGTTAATTAGTAATAGTCCTCCAAAATATATTATAACATGTTGAACTTACTGTTTGAATACAGGCAAATAAAATGGTAGAAACATTGAAGACCTCACCTCTAATCTTCTCCGATCATTGTATTGCATTATTTGATGGAACTGCGACAATTGGACTTGATAGTTGGGGTCCTAGTTGTGAAAGAGGTAGGACTAAAGATACACCTTTGGACTTGGAGGTTGTTAATCATGAGGACATTCCTTTTAGCACCCAAGGTCAAGGGTCTTCTATTCCATCTCCTAATGCTTCTGCTCTTAGCTTTTATATAGGTAATATGGATATTGAGGATCAAATTTTATGTTTGATGATTATATATTGGTATTTGAAAAGACGGTCTTCAAGGAGAATACCAAGGATTATGGATAATACTTCGGCATTGAGCGGGCATGCTTACACATAGAGGAAGAGGAAGAGGTGAATGTTATCAAAATGTTTTAGGAATATGTGATTTTAACATGACATTCACATTTGTTTGGGCCGGATAGGAAGGGATTGTACACGACTCACGAGTGCTAAAAGAAGTTGCGTTTGATCCATCTTCTGGTTTTCCATTTCCTCTCCCGGGTATATATTACAATTTCTTTTTACCATTTTCTATTATTATTTATTTTTGTCATAAAATTTTATCATTCAAGTTATTAATAATAATCATTATTTTTTGTCTCAATTATAGATAAATATTATCTTTGTGATGCTGCATACATAAACACTCGAGGATTTTTATCTCCATATCGCAATACAAGGTATTGGTTAGCTGATTTTCGACGCAGACGCGCTTTGAATAAAGAGGAAAAATTCAACCATGCTCATGCACAACTCAGAAATGTTATCGAGCGTGCTTATGGTGTGTTGAAAGCAAGATTTCCAATTTTGAAACAAATGACTCCTTACCCTTTTACAGTACAAAGGGATATAGTTATCGCTTGCTTCGCAGTCCATAATTTCATAAGGAAGCATAACATTGAGGATGAATTGTTTGCTTAATATGATCGAGATAACATGTTTGACGATGAAGTGGAGCAAACTGAAGGAAACGAAGAAGAGGGTCAAGATGAACCACAATGGGGTGATCAAGGCGTAGAATTTATGGTTAATCTACGTGAACAAATTGCACTTCAACTCTTAACAACTGTTTGAAGTTAATTTAATTTGTATGGTTGAATTATTATGCTATGTTGATATTTTTGGGACATGATACTATGTTTGAAGTTAATTTAAATTGTACGTTTTCATTTTTATTTTATCATATTGTGGTCAAAATATTATAAATATGTATTTAAAATACTATTCAGACCTGATTATCAAACAGGTTTTGTTTAAACTGTTCAGAGGGTTAAAATGGTAAAATACTGTTATTCAGACATTTTAGAAAAATTAATTATCAAACAACATTTTTGCATTCAGACGCAATTCGATTCAGATGCTCTATATTATTCAGACGTCTAAACTGTTCAGGTCTTAACACTCAGTTTTATCAAACACCACCATACTGTCTTTTTAAAGCTAATGGACCCCACTTACATATACTTTTGAAGGTAAATTAGTCTTTGTAAATATTTTATATATAACTTGTGTACTTTTAGACAGCCTTTGGTGGACAATCTTTCGAAATTATTGACATCCTTTGGAGGACGGAGGGAGGATATCACATTGAAGAGAAAAGTGATAGAAGAACTTTTAGAACGACACACTTCAAGGACTACACTCAAACTCAATGAATGGTTCAGAAACTCTAGAGCAGGTTGTGTTTGATTCATAATTTACTAATTAAGAATATTAGATTTGATGATGAATAAATGAGCATTAGTTTAAATTTTGTTTAACTAGCATTGCCCTTTTGATGATCAATTGTAATATTTGTAAAAGGACTTGCTATGTTTTGTCTAAATGAGTACTTGGATCCTAGAGATAAATGTATAGCATTTGATCCATAGGAAAATCCTTAGTGAAGTTAGGATATCAACTGTATAGTGTAATTGTTGAGTCGATTGTTTCTGGAAAGCTCCTCAAGTAAAACTTCACTACGAGCTTAATTAAAGAATGCTCAAGAGCATAGTACAAGAAGCAAAGAAAAGGAACAAGGAGTAGAGTCGAGCTTCGATAAAAGCTCCAAGCTTCGAGCACAATGCTCTACGGAGTCTACACTAAGAGTCGAGCTTACTCTACATCAAGCAGAAGGCTGAAACTTAGAACGGAACACTATATGCAAAGCATAATACTGATACTATGTTTTTGAGTTTTTAAAAGAAAAGAAAAGAATAGAAAACTTAAATTTGATGAGAAAAGAAAAGAATAGAACTCTATGTTTCTGAGTTTCTTTCATGTTGTTATTGAGTTTATAAAGGAAATGGAAAGAAAACTTAAATTCTACATTCAAAATACTATTTTATTATTATATTAGTTTTGGTATGTTTATAATGTGAAGGTTACAATAGGAATTACAAAAAAAGTTACTTAAGTTATATATTTTTCTGTCCAAAAGTTTGGCAAGAAAAATGTCTAAGTTTTTCGTTCATTTCTTATCTTTTCCGTTATTAAAAAACTAAGTAACAAAAGAATTGGATAGAAAACGCAAGTTTTTCATCTATTTCTTTTCTTTTCCGTCCTTTTTAAAACACAATAACACACTGATGAGTAGAGTAAGGTACTAAAAGCTTGAGTAGCAACTCAACTGCTGGAAACCAAACGGGAAGAAAATGACTAAAGGCTAAAGCAACAATGCTTTTCAGACTGACACATGCAGTTCATGGGGACGTATACCAACCTCAATCTCAATGGTCAAAATTTTATCCAAGGTGAAGAAGATTGAGCTAGTGGTATATAATCAAGTCCTCAACATTTGACTGAACTAAATTAACTGAGCTACACTAATCATTCAATCATTCAAGAGCATTCAAAGCAAGATCTCTGAAGTAACATTCCTTAAGCATTAGAGTTCAATAATTTAAACTTGAGGAACATTCTCCTTTAACATTTACTAAGACCGAGAAACCAAACTCTAAACACAACCCTATGATAATAGCTAGATCCAACTGAGTGTAGATCTAGGCTATTTGTAGTAAGATTTTCTGTGTGAAAATTATTGTATCCGAGTGATATTTGTGTAAGATTTACAGTAAACCAAAAACTGTTGTGATTCTGTGTGAATTTTGGATAGTGTTGTACCTTCATCGAGTGTGCAAAAAGAGGGAAGTAGAAATCATTTGTTGATTTCGAACCTCTATTTTTATATCTGCTTTATTGGTTGTTTCTCTTTTATCAGCTGGGGTATTTTATTAACATTCCATTGCAATATAAACGAAGTTTTTAATTCCGACTCATAACTATTTGAAAAAGCCTATTCAAACCCCCCACCAGTCTTCGCCTTTGGGACCTAGCAGGTTGATCACAAAAGGATTAGGGTCATGTATCAGTAGAAAGATGACGAGTCATACTTCATAAACTTAAAATTTCCTGGTCCCCTAAACTGAACCTCTGAAAGTTTAACTCTGATAAGTAACACCATAGGGAAAAAGAAAGGAAGAGAAGGAAATCCCCTGTTATACTGCCATGCATTCCCATAATAAAAACTGTTAAATATTTGCTTTCCGTCAAATGAATGAGATCTCAAACTTTATGAAGCATAAGCGTGGATAGGAAATAAAATTCATCTTCTTTGCATTTTTTCCAGTTTCCAGCCAAAACAATTTTAGAATGTTATGAATATCCTAATATTCCAGCCACAAGTTTGAAATACCAGTTGGTACTTGGTACCAGTGAATACAAGCCATTACCACCAGCGTTTAACAGCTTTCCTTTTATGTGCAAGGACGTCCAACTTAAATGCCCTATCTCAGTATTGTTATTATTTTTTGTTGAGAAAGCTCATGGCAACAGTGAGATTAGAATAATTGAGATTTTAGGTAAAATTTTACATTTTGATGGTTACGAAAAGGTAAATAATATAGCTGTGTTATCAAATAACATTTCATTATTAAATTTTCAAACATAGACAAATTTTTAATCGGCAAAACTAAGTTTTTTACCACTATACTTGGCAAGTTTTACTTAATACACCATTGAACTTTTAATTTTTAATTACCCCAGTAAACTAATTAAAATAATAAAATTGGGTCATTCTGTTAAATTGATTGAACGGCTGTTAAATATTTTCTTTTGTGGATTTGTAAAAGAAAAGGAAAAGGACGTGGCTTAGAGGGGTCTATCATAAGTGGAACCAAATCTCCGAACTACTCTCTCACCTCCTCCCCTTTTCTCTCGCAATCAAATCCTTCACTAGCCGCTGGCAAGTCCATCGATCAAAGCTCGCATCCCTCAAATCCTCAATTTTCAGAATTTCTGAAATCTCTGATTCCCTTCACTGGTCTGAAAACCCCCTCTTACAAACAAACCCTACTCTCCAACCTCCACGCCGCCCTCCACCGCATTCAAATCCTCTCCGACCAATGCACCGCCCCTCTTTTCCTACCAGCAAACTCCTCATGCAGAGTGACCTCGACATGGCCACCGGATGGCTCTCCAAACAGATTCACAACATCGATTTGCTACTCAGATCCGGCGTCCACCGTCAATCCAACGCCATCGTATTGTCCCAACCGAGTTAGGGCTCCGAAAAAGAGGACTTGGGCTTCTTCATTCGCGACCTCTTCACCAGATTACAGATCGGAGGCATTGAATTCAAGAAAAAAGTCATGGAGTCCCTCCTTACACTCCTCGAAAATGCTGAAACAGCTGGTTGCCAAAGAAGGAAACATCTACTATCCAATTCACCTCCTTGATCTCAATGCTCATCCGGGAACAGGCGGTTTCAGCCGTGGCCATTCTCGCTTCTGCTACTGATCAGTCGAGAAAATGAATATTCGAAGAAGGCGCATTAGGTCCTTTATTACGAATTATCGAATCAAGCTCACAAGCTTCGAAGGAAAAGGCACTAATGGTGGTGGAATCAATTACAGCTGATCCCAATAACATTTGGGCAATCTCTGCATACGGAGGCGTCTCCACGTATGATAGACCCCCTCTAAGCGACGTATTTTTCCTTTTCTTTTACAAATCCACGTAGAAAAATATTTAACAGCCGCTCAATTAATTTAACAGAATGACCCAATTTTACTATTTTAATTAGTTTATTGGGGTAATTAAAAAAATTAAAAATTCAATGGTGTATTAAGTAAAACTTGCCAAGTATAGTGGTCAAAAACTTAGTTTTGCCATTTTTAATCCTATAATATGCAAGTATACAAACACTAGAGCTCAAATATATCCATCACCATCACACAGCAAAAATGTAGTCAGAGTCAAGAATGAAATGACCTGAAGGTAAATGCTTGTATCGTATTGGCTCTTTAGTGCATATTCATTGTAGACTGAAGCCAAAGATGGAACAGTCACCTGCACATTGAACTCCCAAGTAAGACTCCACCTCACAGAAACAAGTCTAATGAAGACCAGAAGATAAAAGAGACTAACTTCAGAAAAGCTGCATGCATATTAAACAGTTTGCTTGTCACACATGAACACATCAACATTACTGAAAGAAAAAGTAAATCACTTACAAAGATACATGTATAAATATATGCACCCGTTGCAACTGGAAGACCCAAAGCAGATGTACCCTCAGGCAGGGAACGCATTTGGTTTATGCTAATGCCAATTAGCAAAAGAGCAAGAGCCTCCCACTGTAACATAACAATGAATCAGAATGTACTGGTAGTAAACTAAATATTTTAAATGTTAAGACCTTAAAATATTTATGACATTATGTGTGATTTGTTCGTACGGAATCTGTTAAAGAATTTGAATCATTATCTTAATCACACTTCACAGATGAATAGCTCGAATAAGACCTTTTAGAATTTAGAACTGACCTGAATAACGGAAAACCGGCGTTTCATTATTATCTTTAACAAAATAGCTATTACCAAGACCTGCACGTTCGAACTCCACAGTTAAATTAAGAGAATAAAAAAGTTCAAGTCATGGAAATATTTGCAGAACAGAAAAAGGATAAATACCACAATTAGTAATATATACAATTTGAACAATCATAATAGAGAGTTTATATATAATATGGTGCTGAATCTCAGAACAGTAAGATCCCTCAGGATCTATTCTCAAAACCCAAGTCTCAAATATACCAAAATTCTAGCTAGGATGGAGCTATATATCAATTTATCATGTAAACACCAAAAAATTTCAAAATCTACTGTAGAAGTTGAACTTGTAACCAGCCAAAGCTTAAATAAAAGGCAATCAATTACATAAACACACAACAAGAAAGCTATTTCTCTAAGACCCCAAGAACAGTACTCTAGAAGGAAAAGGGAAAAAAAACATAAACCTAAAGAAGGTAATTGAACTTTGTTCCCTAATCCAACACTTCAACAATCACTCGAACATGAATCTGTGATTTGCCAACTATGATAAATGGAATCTTCTAAAATCTAGAAGTACCCATGTCGACATGACACAATACAACAAAGTTTGGTGGAAAATGAACCAAAAAGTTCTAAAAATAGGCATGTCTGTGTCGTGTCCTTTTTAAGGATCCCTCTTGGGGTTGTCAAGTTCATGTACCATAGTAAGCCATATCCGACAACAGATAGGAACTGAGAAAATCAGTGCGCAGGTACTAATCCTCGCACATAATGCATTAGTAGAAGATAGTAAGGACTATATGGATCGACTCTAAAAACCAAAGCCTCGAATGTGTATGAAACCTCTAGCTGGGGTGGAGCTATAGATCAATCTGCTATGTCCTCTAGATGGGGTTGAGTTATAGATCAATCTATTATGTCTTCTCCCAAAAATTTAAAATCTACTTTAGATGACGCACTTCTATCTCTCAAGCCTCGTCGGAAAAGACAATCAAAATCATTCTACATAAACCCACAACAAACAGCCATTTCTTAAAGACCCCAAGAACATCACTCTGAAAGGACTAAAAGAAATTAAGCCTAAGATTTTAGTGATGGAAAGAAAAGAAATTACTAACATATGTGTAGGACAAGAAGTCCTCCTAAGGGAAAAATGAAAGAAATGAAAAATAAAAATTGGAAAACAATCTAAGCATTAGTAAATCACTAACCGCCAATATATAGGAAGGTCTAACATCAAATGTCTCGAAAAACTCCCAAAGGAACGACTCAAAGAGAAGCAAAGACTCACTCTGTTATATTCCTAATCCATTTCCATTAGCTTCACATATTTGGAAAGTCAAGATCCATTCCAAATCAAGACTTTTTACGTTCTCTGGTTTTAAAGATTGATCACGGACCTCACAAGGCTCCATCTCCTGACATTTTATTTATGTGGAGGTAGAATAATGAGAAGCATGCTCATTTATTCTGCATTCCTATTGCTTGGGGCTTGTGGAGCTCTCTCTTTAGAGAATTAGAGTGTTAGGAGAGGAGTAGGTGTGCCCTATTTCGGAGGAAAGTATGAGCTTCTGGATTTGTTTTCTTTAGTCTGGTAATGATGGATTTCTTAATCTCCCCTTTATTGTATTCTTTCTTTTCTATTTTAATAGATTTTTCTTGTATAAAAAAAAACACTGTATCTGCAAAGCAAATTTATATTCATTGTATCCTAACGCCCCATAGAATGGCAAAACAAACACAACTTTCAAAGAACCATCCTCTCATTATTACTGCCAAAACCCCTGCTCTAGGAAGGAGAAGATCTTCCTCAGAAGACGAATAAAACTCCGGCATTCACCTAGAACTCTAAAGTAATAACACCACAACCGTCAAGCTATCAGACTGTGAACTAACAAACAAATGCGAATGAGACTTACTATCCTACAAACACAAAACATATTTAGAGGAATAAAGATTTGTAAGGCCTACGCTTTTGATGTGTGTCGTTAGTGTTAAGCCGACAAAGCTTTAAGGACAACAAGAAAGCCTTAATTTTCAAGGAAACCTCAGTTTTCCAAATGTACAAGGCTAGAGACAAATGATGAACTCAACGATAACCTAGTAAGTGGACAAAGAACAACAATAGAATATTTCCAATGGATCAAAACACCACACACCCCTATACAAGGAGTGAGGAAAGAGGTTGCATTAAGAAGTTTAATAAGTAAAGGGAATTCATCTGCATTCAAATTGTAGAAAAAAATGAATATTACATGAAACTATTACATCCATCCAAACATAGAGATGGGCAAATTGTGCTCGGATGAGAGGTAATATAGAAAAGGAAAAGCTAAAGAGACAAAGGCATCCCCAATACAAATATCCTCCCAAAACCAAATATGGATGTCATTACCAACTCAAAACCATACAAGAAACTGAAAGGCAGTGTACCCTTGATAAATTTCCAAGGACTGGAATGAAAACACAAGGACATGGATTCTAATAAGATATTGCTAAAACTATCAATAAAGTAAACAAATTATAGCTACTTCTAGAATTTTATTTTACTTCCATGGGATTAGAAAGCCTTCTATATTGCTCCAACCAAGTCTCTCTGGCAATATAATACTTTCCCAACACACCAAATAATCAAGCAGCATAACGGATATCAAAGGTTGTAATTGGGTTTTCTATATAGGTTTTAGGTTCAGTAATATGATGCATTGTTAATTCTGATACACTTGAGAATGCAACATGTCAAAAAAAAAATATAAACAAAAAGCCATCACCAAAACAATCAGTACATATGAGCAAGCTATGAAATTTAAAAGCCCAAAAAGCCATAAAATCAAAACATACCTTTAGATTGCTCAGCATCTTCACAGTTGCAGGATTGAAGTAGAGCTGCACAGAAAGTTCTGAGTTACATAACTGTGTGGTTGACATTAGAACTCCAATATCAAATTAAAATTCAACTGATTCAATTGATGATTTCAAAGGATGAATAATCAGACATAGATGACGAAAAGCCCAACCACCTAGGCGATGACTTAACAATTCCCAGGATAGAAGCCTAGGAGTCTTGGCAGTTGCCTGATATATCCGTCCTACAAAATGACTTGACACATGTAATGTGTTTATTGTTTCAGAACAAAGTAACCTGACATACATTTACCAATGAGTTTATTACATAGATGTCGTGAGATGAAGCACTTTCACTAGTAGCGCTGTTGGAAAATTTGCTTTCATGAAAGTCATAGAAAGTGTGGTAAATAAATTTTGAAAAAACACTTCATAAAACTATTTTGTTAATTTTATAACTTGTCCAGAAAAAGCGTAGGTTAACAAGTTGGAAAATAAACACTTCAAAAAGCACAAAATTTTCCTCCCCAAATTGCTTTTGAAACTATCCTTTATTGGTAAAAGCACTTTTTTTATGTTACAAACACTCCCAAACCCAAAATTTTATGATAGTGTACTTTTTTTTCAGTTTTGTAGGAATTTGGAGCAAGTGTCATGCTCAACTGTTTAGAGGGAAATTCTTGTCTTTTAAGTTGTTAAGGGATGGGGATTATTTTTCTTACTCCCCTTTGGAGTTCTACTATGTGGGCTTTTAGGGGCATTTTTGTGACTTGGTAGATATTGGAGTGCTGCACTTTTTCTAAGTGCTCTTCTGGTTTTTAGTATAGTGAGGGTGGACTTCATTTTTTTTTAGATAAAAGAAGAAATTTTATTAAATGAAAAAGAAAGTAAGGAGAAGAGGACAAGGAGTCCTTCAATGAAAATAAACAAGGAAAATAAACTAGGAACTAATTAAGGACTTGGCACTAAACCCTATGAACAACTGAAATAGCAACTCCTTTAAAAGCTCCCATAGCCGAAGAATGACTCTAGAAATGGAACTCTTTATCATAGATGAGCATTATTGAAAATTCTAGCATTTCTCTCTTTTTATAATAATATTTCTACTTTTATCAAAACAAAATTGCTTTTAATAAGATATACTACATCCATGTAGTTGCTGACAAATTTTGAGACAGGTTTTTTTATATTCGAGTCATAATATGACGACTCTTACCTTGAGTAAGCAACTGAAATCTCTGTATTCAAGTTTAGTATTTTTCTTGGAGACTAAAACAGGGTGTTTATAACTCTTAATACATTTTGTTGGTTCCCAAAATTCTTAATTTTTATTCTTCCATTTAATGTTATAAGTTATAAATCTAACTAGAAAGTGTATGCGGCCAAATCCAAAAGTTACAATAAACTTTTGGACTTCTGATAAATCGTGTAGGCACAAAGCATCTGGAAGTGGATGTTTACAACAAATCATGCATTATTCTTTTATCTTAAACTTTATAGTCCATACAGTCACAAATATTCTCTGGAAACATATGCACATAGCAGGAAAAAAATGAAAACAAACTGCACCTGCATGGTGAACTTTAGATAGTTATTGATAGCATAGAGAAACGCTGGAACGGCAAGAAGAACATTGTTGCGAGCTGCCTGCACATAATTCAAAAGATTTTTAGGACAAGAGGCCATCAACCAGTCCCATTGTGATTTAGGAAAATACAAAGAATAGTCTATATTGATTTCAAAGGGGTAAAGGTAAAGTCATCACTCTCAATAGAATTCATAGAGTCAAATATGATACCTAACTCTTGAGAAAACTGTTTTCAAAAAAGTAAAGGAAAATGAAGTACCTCAAGAAGCTGCCTTAGACTTCTAGAGTGGTAAAGCATAACAATTTCAAATCAATATCGAGGATACCCATCAATTACCAACTGCCCTAACTGAAGCGTTTAGATTCCAAAATAATTATTCGATAACCTTCATGGAAACAATCACCTATATCCAAGAAAAAGTTATGCAAAGACGGGCTATGACCACAACAAGATCTCGAACGGGTAAGACATAAATTTTGTGACACGACATATAGCCAAGTTCAAACTCTCAATAATAAAATGACTTGTAGGCCTAATTAAATTTGGAGATCACTTTTAATATTGACAAACATATGGTATGGCCAGAGGCACGAAGAAGAAGGCTTTTTGATATCATAAACTCAATTACATTATATGCCTGTTAGACACCAACACCTGAGTCTCATTCCT
Organism: Panax japonicus; assembly: GCA_020205505.1. Classification (NCBI taxonomy): domain Eukaryota; kingdom Viridiplantae; phylum Streptophyta; class Magnoliopsida; order Apiales; family Araliaceae; genus Panax; species Panax japonicus. Next base: position 5,848,756 of record CM035104.1, read on the forward strand.
TAGTAATAACTGACGTGAGACTTATATCCAATTTGGAAAAAAACAAAAAAAAGCAAGGAACTTATAGTTATTTGTACCTCTCAAGTCACAGAATATACCTCCATCTAATCTGTATGATGCCAAGGTATCTTTACAAATGGCTAATAATTACAGATAATTACTAGATATTTTCTTGCACGTAGAACTTAAGTTCTCCTTTTTGACTATCAGAATTGGATTGGTATTCAGCTTAACCAATTGAAAATCACGGAAGATAATAAATTTTTTGGTGCATAAAGAGTGTAAAAGTTTGGTATTTCAAGTCAAAGAGAATGGATGAAAGGTCGATCATCTTCTTGAGCATTAGAAAGAGAGACAAATTATGGTCGTTCTTGTTGACTCTATTTTGGGTCATAGTCACTGCCATGTTCAGTACTGAGGTGTTTGAAACTTGAAATGAGTAGAGTCTACAATGAGCTACCTAAGCAGCAATATTCTATGGCTTCAGAATAGCATGCATAAGGAGTGCATAGTGCAGTAAGCAAATGCTTGATGGAGAGAGCTGCCATCCACAACTTGAAGCATGCATTTTCAGCTTCCTTTTTCTTTCCTGTTCTTGACTTTTATTTTTTCTGTTTCTTCCTGTTCTTGTCTTTTCTTTTGTTTATGCCTTTGGTTTTCAGCTCACAGGGCGTGTGGATGTGTTTTAACACTTCACTGACTTCCTAAGTAAGCTACATTTTGTCTTTATCTGGGATTGCACTTCTATATTCGATACATCTACTTGCCCGCTTCTTGGAGGGCTTAGTTATAGTCGGAAGAAAAAAAAAACTAAGGAATCTTGTCTATACATGTACATAGTAGATTGAAAAAGTAATACAGCTATCCAAAAAGTGTATAACAGGGTGAAACTATAGATTACATACACCCAGAAGAAAATATATACCTCCTTCACTCTTCCTAGCATACTAACTACCAGACCAAGTACTAACATAACCAACACTGCAGTACCATAAATAAAAGTTGGTAAAATTACAAATTCCTATTTAGAAAGGACTTTATTGTTGTGCATGCACTTGCAAACTTGAACAGCTTGAGGATTTCAATAGAAACATGTACCATAGTATAGCCATGTTGTCCTACATATTAAAATTTAACAAATATCGACATTCATGAGTCATGACAAGCATGTATGTAAGTAACAACAAACCTGAACAAACGTAGAGATTGAGAGAAGTGGCTTCTCACCAACTTTCTGATGCCTAGCCTGCAAATCATAACCAAATGTTAACACTTCCATCCAAGTTTGTACCAAGCAATCATGTAAATAAAAAAATAACACAAAAACTCTATACACATTCTTGGAAGTCACCATGATAGCTGGTATGTTACTCTTATTTCTTCCATTGAATATCAGTTGCAACACATCTTCTAATATACTATATTATTTACTCTGCAATATCCACATGACTACACAAACAAGCTTCCCCCCCCCCTCCCCCCCCCCCCCCACCCACCAAAAAAAAGAAGAAGAAATGACAAAAAATGATGCATTTTTCGTCAAAAGAGGGGAGGCAAAATGTTAAATGTACCTGAATCAGAAGCATAACAATTGCAAAGAGAACCTTCGCAACCTCTGTTAAAAAGTTAACGCTGACGGGACTAAACTTGAAACTTCCATCCACCTTGGACATAAAAACCAATATAGGCTGCACGAGTAACAAGAAAAATGCAAGTTATTGTAATTTTGATGTTTTAGAGATAAAATAGATGTATTGAACATTGTTGTTATATTATTACAAAGAGTACTAAAACCTTATATATATAAGATACTAGTTGAGTAGTTGTCAATTATGTGTGGACACCAAGTATGTGTGAGCACCAAACATACTTGGTGACCAAGTAATAATAATAATATACTCTAATATTCTACCTCAAATTGGAAGTCTTATATCACGACTTACAACTTGTTACATAATAATAAAAAAAAGACTCAAAAACAACTACGAGGACTTCTTGCCTAATAATAATATATTCTAATACTCCCCCCTCAAGTTGGAAGTCTTATATCACGACTTACAACTTGTTACATAACATAATTTTAAAAATAAAAGACTCAAAAAAACTACGAAGATTGAGCCCCTCTTCAATTGCATAGAAAAAAAAGATCGAATTTTTTTTACGTCCTAAATTAAATTTCTCACCCTCAATGTATAAAGTTCACACATTCACTTTTCAAGGATATCATGTGCCGGCAATAACGGAGACTACTCGTCTCCCATAACAAATGTGAAGGACTATCATTCAAAAACAACTACGAAGGACTCCTTGCCTTACTAAAATAACGGAGGACTCTCTAGCCTCCCACAAAATTGAAAAACACATTCCTTCCTGAAATCTCGGCCCCATGTAATCGTTACTTTCTAATCAACTATCCACTTACATGCATATTCAACCAGAGAAATAACTACCGAGGACAAATTATTTTTGTTTCACCACAAAAACAAACCTCTATGGATTTTTATTTTGTTTTCTCTAAATACAAAAAAAAACTGCAAGAAGAAAAGACATCTGTCGCCGGCTATGTGCTTGGCAGAGGAAGCAAAACTTCTAGTGGGCCTCCCAAGATCAAACTAGCTCTAAGACTATGTTAGAGATAAAATAGATGTATTCAACAATAATATTGTTGTTATCTTATTACAAAGAGTACTAAAGCCTTATATATATATGCTACTAGATGAGTAGTGGCCAAGTATGTGTGGGCTCCACGTACTTGGTGATCAAGTAATAATAATAATATACTTTAATAATATGCAATACCAAATACATGTCACTAAAACATGTTCCACTTTGCAATGTGCAACCAACCAACAATTAGAAGTTTAAAACAGACAAATGTTAAATACGAAATATTCCCTAGGTGGCATCACTTCTTTTAGTGAGTGACACAATTTTAAGGTGTATCAAAAGCATATTTATATATCATATTTTTAGTATATTCAAATGATATATGTACTCCATGTCAAGCACTACATAATGAGTTAAGCAAGTTTAATATTATGTACCAGCTTATCAAAAAAAATTGTTTATTTTACTAGTGCAACTCCTAATCTTGGAAATGCTCGTTAAAAGTACCAATACAAATTTAATACCCTTTTGAGGTCTACAAATGCCTTCGTTAGAACTATCACGTTAAAGCTAAAGTCTAAACTACATATCAACTAAAAGAAACAAACTAAATTAAGTCAGAGAAGGCTGAAAACTAAGACCCACACTGATGTCATCAAAGCCTATGGTTTTAAGAATCCCTTCATTAATGGCGGGGTTTTAGGAAAAGGGTAATTCTCACACAACGCAATTATTCTCAAATCTAAAATAATTCTTATAATTCAATGTATCAAAAGTAATATATTACATCCATATTTATAATACTTCTTAACCAAAATTGAATTCTAATTAGAAAGTCATCAAAATTATAAATTAAAGAAATTAATAAAAATAATTTTTTTTAGTAAAAGGGTAATTCTTGCACAATGCAATTCTTCTCAAATCTCAAATAATTCTTATAATTCAATGTATCAAAAGTAATATATTACATCAATATTTATAATACTTCTAAACAACTTTGTTAACCCAAATTGGATTCTAATTAGATAGACCAAAATTATAAGTTAAGGAAATTAATAAAAATACAACTTCTAAAATTCTTTTATATCCACGGGCTTCCCAAGCCTTTTATATTACTCTACCCAATTCTTGTGTGCTTGTTCTACATCAGTTGTCCTCCGTCAAAAATAACTCGACTCCATCAAGTTAAGAACATCAACACGAGGAATCATGTTGGATCAACGAATTCTTTGTAAGCTTCAAATTTGGCATGTCTAGAGTACAAGTAAGAGCGAACTTGGTGATTCCCTTAATAATCGAATAGGTATTAGCATGTGCACCAAATTTTGCATGAAGATCCCATAACCATGTATGCCCTAAGATAATGTGAAAAATCTTAAGGGATAATACATCACATATAACGGTATCGAGAAGTTTGCTAATGAAAAATGTGACCAAACATATATTAGTAACCCACAGCTTTGTTGTAATGGTAATCCATGAAACATCATACAGCTCCGGACCAATCTCAACCTTTAATCCAAGTTTCTTTGCTACTTCCTCAGAGATAATATTAGTACAACTCCCAGTATCAATCACAAGAGAGCATACGGCATACCTGTCCTGCCCCTTTGACTATCTGCTAAGAACATTAAAGACTATTCTGCTACAAATGTACTTCCTTGCACAAACTCAATGAACTATAAATATGTTTGTTGCTTATAATCTGAAGACACAAATCGTTGTGTCAATGGAGCTTTCATATATTCTCATGATTCCATCTTCCCACAACTATATATAAATTTCGCTAATGTTAATCCCACCAAATTCGAGTTGCTTCTTTCAATTTCGCTTAGCAAATAAAAGTTTTCTCTCATCGATTAGCTCATACCAACAAAAGAAGTTTTCCAAACTGTGAGTCCAGTCGAAGAATGCTTCGAGTCAATGATCATCATTGAACTCTCCAACATTTAATTTCGCTCGTCTATCCACTGCCTTCAACCTAAGGTTTGGCACATGAAGATTAGCATGTGGATTGGGTCCATGCTACTGTAAGAGTCTCATATACTTAAGATCAGGAGATGGACCTTCAATATTCTCGTGAGCATCTTCTTGTCCTTTATCTATGTGTTGCGTGAGTACATCAACTTTTGCTGCAAGTGCTTGTAACAGACGCCTGAACATTTGCAACAAGTGTTGTGATTGGACCTTCAATTTTTTTAAGACCTCGTCTTGATGTAACATATAAGTTTGGCATTTGATTTCACCAGCATTTACCAAGATTCTTGAAAATAAAGATTAGATTTTTTTGCACTCTTTTTCTATACCTTTTTGTTTTATTTTGTGGTTCTAAGGATCGAACTGAAAGGAAACAATAGTTCACGGACTAACTGAAACAAATAAAAGTCAGGGCTGCTAATGGACCATGTAGGGGTAGCTATATTAAGTTACTAAATGATAGAGGACTAAATGGTAATTTGGCAGAACTATAAATATTTGTCTAACAAAAGTTAAGATAAGACCTTTGTTTTATAAAAAAAACTTCTAAAAGCAAAAAGAAAGAGGTCGGAGGCAGCGGGAGTGGGACAGAAATCAACGACTATGGAACACGAGGCAGCGGCTATGGAACTCGCAACAGTGGCAACACAAATTCTTCTTCTACACCTTTATTTCCTTTTTTCTTTTTGTTTTCCTGTATTTTGTTATAGTTGATGTCGCGACTGTGTTGTTTTTGGTCTTGTGCTGGTATGGGCTGTTGCAGCAGTGTAGCGGCTGCGTGAGGGTTAAAGATACAATGTTTAGAGTTTGTTTGGGCTGATAATTGGGCGTTTGTTGTCGGGTTTGTGAATGGCTAGTTGGGTGTTTGGAGGTGGCAACAGTCGTGGGATTATTATGGGTTTTTGGTTGACTGGAGATGGGTATCTTGGAACTAATATATTGGGACGGGATGAGCGTTGTAGGGGCAGAAGGTGTTTAGAACAACCAGACTCTGATACCAAATAATGGAGGACGAGATTTTGAGACGAAGAGTAATTCTCACACAAGGCAATTCTTCTCAAATCTCAAATAATTTAATGTATAGAAAGCAGCATAATACATCCATATTTGTAATGCTCCTAAACAACTTTCGGAACCTAAATTAAATTCTAGTTAGATTACTACCAAAATTATAAATTAAGGAAATTAATTAAAACACAACATCTAAAATTATTTTATATCCATGGGCTTCCAAAGCCTTTTATATTATATTGCTCTACCCAAGTCTTGCAGGCTTCATCTACATCATTCATCAACCATCAAGTGCACAACCAATATTTGATTTTTCATTTTATGGCTCAAAAGATATGTTCTTCAAAAGTTCCTTCTAGACGAAGTGGTCTTCAAAACAGGTGTTCTATAAGCAAAGTTGGCATCCCTAGTACACTACCCTCTGAGCAAACTCTAACGTTTTTCATCAATTAATCTTTTTAAGGGCCATCTCTTTCAAAATCAGAATCCGTAACCATGTCAGCATGTCCCTATTATTAGTGGTTGATTAGTAAGTCTTAGTTCTTGTTATGACTTGTGATAGTTTTATTTGATTAAGGAAAAATATCTAGCTAAAGCAACAAGGGTAGATGAGTTCCTACTCAATATTTCAACATAAGAATTCTCAAAGAAGCATGTTCAACCTATTACCATTGAGGCTAAAACAGAGAAAAAAGTGGGTTTGGAACATAGAGAAGAGTCATGAAGGAAATTGGGACTTTGCTCTAGTTGTCGGATAAGGAAAAATTAACTAATACTCCCTCCGTCCCAGAATAAAAGTCCTTATTACTATTTTGGGTTGTCCCATGTTAAATGTCTACTTTCTTTTAATAACCAAACTTTTACACATTTTTTCCTATTATGCCCGTAGCATTAATATCTCATACTTTTCTTATTCTAATTCTCTCTCCATATTTAATGACAATATTATTATAGACAATTTTGTCATTTTATTTCTCTTCTTAATATGCGTGAAAAGTCCACCAGGACTTTTATCCTGGGACGGAGGGAGTATATAAGAGAGGTGTTACAAAGGGGGCGAAAAATAATTCCACCAAACAAGATCAACCACCAAGAGCACATTGTGATTGCATATAATCAGTCAGAATGACCAACTGAATATGCTGAACAAGGAAAAAGAAAACAATTACCTGTAAGCCAACTAACATACAATCACCAACCACCAAGAGCACATTGAGAGCCCGCTGCTTAGACGAAACTTTGCTCCTGTGTCGATCATACGCTCTTGACACAGTTTTAGTAGCTGGGGAAACCAACTTGGAATGACAGACACTGCACTCTATCATCCCGTTATTCATCCGCTCTTATCCAGAAACCTTCTCGTTCTAACACTATCAAATCTGTCATTACAACCCCCTCAAACATATCAGCATTAATAACAGAATACCATCCCACTCTACATTCAATAAATTATAGTTACAATCTAAAAATTAATCGTCAACCCCACGTAATTAACATACTAACCGACAAACTAATGCCATAACTCAACATATCAGATAAAACATATAAATGCAAATTTACAAAAATTCCCATAGTTTTATTAGGTGGATTTGCATACCCTTGGATCGGATCTTTAACATAAAAATAAAAAATTTCTAAGTTTTTCACATAAAATTCAATAAATTCAGCGTAAATGCACTACATATCTCTGATCAAACAACACATTTCCAATCTCATGTCTACATAGATTTGCAGCTTTAGAAACATAATTCCACTTTACACAACAAAATTAGAGCTTTCATAAATTTAAAACAGAGAAACTCAAACACCGACCTTGACTATATGAATCAAGTAATTAGCATTTGGCAGCTAAGAAAGGATAAGACTCCCCGGCAGTGAATTGTTCAGCAAGATCTGTACGGTCCCGGCCACCGGAATTCAATTAAAATTCAAACTCCGATGAAAATCGGAGATTGGACACGAATTGGGCTGTTTTTCAGATGCAAAGAATCTTCAGAGAGAGGAGAGAGAAAGTTATAGTAGTCGGTCTGATGTCTATTTGCTTTAAAATTACAACACTCTTTTTGTTGTTCAAGAAGAAAGTGAATTAACTTTATAGTACTCCATATTTAAATTAGCCAATTAATATTTGGGGCTAATGTGAAATTTGTCATAAAATAAAATAAATTAGTATGTGACACTTTTTAATTTCGTATTTATATAAATTTACAATTAGTGCATATATTTATTTCATAATATGAGATTTTTTAATTTTTTTTCTTGACGATTGGTATTCATTTCAATTTAATTGAAATTTATTATTTTTTTAATTATCTAGTAATTTTATGATTAATTAAATTAATTCAATTGTAGGATTTTTTTAAATTATATATAGAGAGAGGTTTTGATTGATATAATATAATAATATACTATATGAATGAGTGCTATAGGTTTCTAATTGATTTAAGAGGGAAAGCACAAGTACGGTTCAGATTCATTCTAATTTTAATTCAAAATAATAATAATTATAATATAATAATAATATTATTATAATAGTAATAATAATAGTAATAAAGTAATAATAATTATAATAAAATTAATATTAATATTAATAATTATAATTAAAATTATAATAATAATAGTAATAATAATAACAACAACAACAACAACAATGACAATAATAATAACAATAATAATTATTATTATGATGGTGTGGTGAATTATGATAATTTTTATTGATAATTGTAAGTTTTGTAGACAAGTTTAATTTTTTCTGGATATCTATTTTTAAAGGAAAATTAATTATTGTGGTAGTGTGGTAAATTATGATAATTATTATGTCTGATTTTAAGTTGCAAAGAGTCTTTAGGTAATAAAGTATTTTTTAAATTTTAATCTAATTTTTCGTTACGCCGTGCCTTCAGGCACGGGCAATTACTAGTATACTATATGAATGAGTGCTATAGTAATTTTTTGGGTGAATGAAATAAGTATTGACTACTAACCAAATTAATTCAATTTATAATTTTCTATGAGTATTATATATAGTTATTATTGATTCATATTTAACAAAATTATTATTATTTTCGAAATCAACTAATTAATTATAATATTAAGCTCTACGTTCCTTTTCATGTCTTTTTAAAGAGAAAAAAAAAGTATTCTTTATAATTTGTCGTTTGTAAATTTCAAGAAAAAACACTAATGACTTTTTTATATTATTTCTAAACACTAAATAATAGTTTGTTTTTTCTTTTATCTTTCTAATGAATTTTAGAAGGATAATATTGAGCTTTATACATAATTTATTAAACAATATATTAATTATATTTTATAACTTTTTTTCCTAAAACGTCAATTCAAAAACGAACAAGGGAGTATCATTATTTTTATTACTATTTTTTCCCTACCAATTAATTATCATTTCTTCGTCAAAGAATGACCAGTGTTGACATTTCAACAGTAGAGAGTTTGATTTCAACAATAAGTCTAAGCCGACCGCTTTCCTCCGACCGGGTTAGTGACCGGTCGGAATTTTTATTTTTTTTTAAATTATTTTTTTTACTTTTGACTACTAAATAATTAATGTGATTTATTGGAACTGAAATTTTTATAAAATACAGTGATTTAAGTGTCATTTGGATATATGTAAAAAACAGGGTTGTATAGTCCGTGCAACCCTATTTTTTACATATATCTAAATGATACCTAAATCATTGTATTTTGTAAAAATTTCAGTTCTAATAAATCATATTAATTATTTAATAGTCAAAAGCCAAAAAAAATTAAAAATTCCGACCGGTCACTGATCCGGCCGGTAAACAACGGTCGGCGTAGAAGAACTCTTGATTCAATCATATTTCTGTTTATTTTGTCAGAACTTAACGTGGTTGTAATTTTTTTGTTGTTGGTGCTTTAGTGTTTTGTAGATACATTTCTTTTTTGTTTCTTCTTTTACTTTCTAATCCCTTAATAAATTAGATATATTTGGAATTAATTTTTGTTATGTTATAAATTAACTTCATTTTTCTTCCAAAATTGTTGGATTTTTTATAGGACAAGGAATATCCTTTCTCATTGGCCTAATGATGGCAAAGTTAACCTTATTTTTTGAATATTGCAATCTATGCACTTGGGAAAAGGAACTAAAAGGGGAATTAGGGAATTAGGGAAATCGATAGTGGTTAATATGAAGTTAATTTTGGTCAATTGATCAATATAATGTCGACACGCAGGCGGAATGTGACCTCTCTCCGTGTGTCAACACCGGTCAATTAACTAACTTATCATGAAGTTAACTTCATGATAATCGGATCCAGGAAAACCTAATCCTTTTTGTGAGTTTTGATTTGGGAGGAAATAAAGGAAAAAATTTTCCCTTTCCTCCGAATCAAAACTCACAAACACGTGCCCAAACAGATATTTCTACCACTAAATTATTATATTTGGTCTAAAAACATGAATATTAAAATATATAATTAATATTGTCTTATTGCTCAAAATAGAAATAAAAAATCTCAATGTTATCCTTCTAAAATTTATTGAAAAATATATAAATAAAAATGACCCTCCCACCCACTTTGCAACTTTTTGCATGGAATATAAAAACTGCAAAAATATTCTTCCCCACACAAACACAAAACTCACTCACACCCTAACTCAACTCTTAGGATGCTACATAATTTTTGATTGTGTTACCCTTCAACAACTCAACATAATACTCTATTTATAGAGTACCCACAATTCTCCTCTTCCTATTTAAAATAGGACACTTGCAAAATAAAAATCCTACCAAAAATAAAATTCATTCTCATAATTGGACTCTAACATATAATAATCATCCTATTAAAAATAGGACACCATTCTTTCCATAATAGCAATTCTTTTCTAAATAGAATTCGAGGAGTAACCCAACAATTCATCCCTCGACTCGAATCCTCGAATACTTTCAATTTTATAGCTAAATAGAATTCAAAAAGTATCATAACAATTACTCACTCGAATCCGCAAACACTTCAACTTCATAAATGTCACAGTTGTTGTAGACGTCACCATCATCCGCATCACTCGTGTCACTCGCACTATTTATATCATTCGTATAATCTCCATCATCTGCGTTGTAGACACTCAAAATTTTACGTTCCTGTTACTATCCATGCAAGAGGGCAGAATCGTCTTGTATCTTCCAGAGACAACCCTGGAAGTCAAAATCATCAATTCAAAACCCCGGTGACAACCCCGAATAGGAGTGAGTATTCGGATAATAACCGAACCGAATTAGGATTTCGGTTATACCCGTAAACCGAAATTACCCTGTTTTAAGTATCTGAACAAATAATCGAAATATGTAATAACCGAATAACCGAATAACTGAATAGATTATTCGGTTATTCGGTTAATAACTGAATTTAAAAGTCTTGTCATTTGTCAGATAACAGCAGTACTGCAGTCCTGTGAATTGAAAGACATTCATTGAAACTTGAAAGATAGTCTACCATTATGCAGTCCAGTGACAGTCCAGTGAAAAAACAAGTAGCACAAACAACTGTCATGACACTCCAGTCACCAGTGAACAAACAAACAAGTAGCACAAGTGCACAACATTATGTAGTCCAGTAAACAAACAAGTACACATGAATATTACACAAACAACTGTCACGATAGTCCAGTGAACAAACAAGTAGCACAACATTATGCAGTCCAGTGCCAGTCCAGTGAATCACTGAATTGAAATTTAAAAGACAGTCCAGTAAACAAGCAAGTAGCAAAACATTATGTAGTAAATACAAGTAGCACAATATTATAGAATCAAGTAAACAACTGCCATGACATTCAACAACATTATGCAGTCCAGTCCAGTGGCAGTGAATTGCAAGACAGTTCAGTACTCCAGTGAATTCAATAATCCAATTAAGCCCTTTTGATTCATGAACAAGTACTGACATTCACTATAGCTGGAGGAGGCAGCTTCCCTGAGAGAAGTTAAGTTACTTTATCAAGGAGCACACATGTGACGCCCCCAAAATAAGTCCATTCCACCCAACCCATTCCGAGTCGCCAAATACATGGTACAGAAACAACTACAACTTTATTAATACATTTGTCGTACAAAATACGACAAAACATAAACTGTGAGTTTAAATACAAATATTGTCACCTAGACAATATACATACCCAACTAAATCCTCATCACAATTATTCAAACACTATTTTATAAAAATAGTGAGGACTTCTAAAACATCTTCCTAGAACCATCACTCCATACCTCGACTCGTTCCTGCTATATTCTCGCTTCCTGAGAAGAAAAATGGAACAAAAAGAAAGGGTGAGCTCAACTAGCCTAGTAAAGAATGTTATGACTAAGATAATATACAACAAATTATCGTTAGTCTTCAACAAGGAAAAATCTGATAAAATATAATAGATAACAAGTTTTAGATCAACAAATGCAGCGGAAACAGTAATTCATTAGAAGAGTCACGTAGAGAATGAATTCTACTGTCTTCTAAGATTTAAAAGTCCATCATCAATATTTCATCCCTGTAACAACAATCAATATACATCTTTTAATCATCTTTGCACTACAGGCCAAAGATATTCATTTGTATCACCAGTTGGTCATGTTCATCTCAACACCTGTTCATCTTTGCACTACTGGCCAAAGATATTCATCAGTAATCATTTATCTTTGCACTACATGCCAAAGATATTTAATAGTACCATCATTTAGGACTGAGGATGATGAAAAATATTTTAAAAGAAACGAATCTAGTGAAACAAAAGGACAAATTTTAGGGATTCGTATTTCAGTATATCCAAATTCAATAATACTCCATAATAACCAAATATGAAGCAGAATTTCAAAAATAAATACCAAAACATGGATACAATCAAAGATAATACCCATAATAGATATTTTGGACAAAAAGAAGAAATTTCATTTTTTGATGAATAGTGCCGTATACGTGAATAGTGCCGTACACGTGATTAGTAACTCTGACACCAAAAGATATAAATTTCATAAAAACATCATCACGCTTCGTGAATAGTACTCGTGAATAGTAACTCATAAATAGTAACTCATGAATAGTAACCCCGAAATGAAAAAGTTTTAAATTTGATAAAAAGTTCCAACCAATATTTCAGCATAATGATATTGAAAAAATAATATCATTTGAGAAGAAAATAACATCCCTTACCTCAAAATAATCATACTTCTGACTAAATTTCGGTATAGTGCTGACAGAAACTCGCACCGTATAGCAACACTCAAAGTATACTCACAAGAATACGCTCGATAATACAGAGAGAGAAAGAGAGAAAACTTTGTTTCTGGTGTGATTTTCAATTCTAACTTAGCCCTCTATTTATAGGAAAATGCTAGAACACCAAACGAGAGTAAATTAATAAAATATTAATTTATTTATATAATTTTCCTTAGTCCACCATTTTGACCAAAGAAATCAGCCACAACACATGTTAAAGATGCCCACCAACCTTTGAAAAACGTTTTTCATAAAAATAATAATTAAAACGTCCAAAAATCAATTATTTCGGAACTCCAGAACTTCAATAATTCACAATAAATAGCCCCTTTGTCATAAAAATTCAAAACTCGTGACTTTGCATAGGAAATTCCATTATCTACAACTTTGCAGAAGAAAATTTTCCAAATTCCAAACAGAAATAATCCGAAATCCACAAACGAGCGATTTTACAGTCTATAATCAATTTTCGGTCAAGAATTGTGTCCACCGACACACAAAACATGTGTTAAACATTTAATACCACAAAAATACTCTTCCTCCTCATATACTCATATATCCCACATTCATTGTAAAAATATCACCGTTAATATATTATTAAAATAATATATTTAAATGAATTCTTTTATCAGAAAAAGATAAAATATTAATTTTTAACAATTGTCACATTAAAAATTTTCTCCATCTATATCCACATAAAATGAATATTTTCTTTATCATAATAATCAATCATCAATTATTCACAAATAATATTACAGAATCACATTATTGACAACCAGGCAGTTCCCAGGAAAGAGGGGGCTTTCCAATAAGAATTTCTTCTTACTGACGCGCAATTAGGTGACCAAACCTCTCCTTAGACAGAACTTTCTAGACATTGCCAATAATGTTATCTGATAATATTATTCAAATAATATGAATTATTGATCTGATAATGGAAAATACTGTGCAGTAACAATTATTGAAACAATAATAATATAAATATCAACGCAGCAATTATTGAATCAATAAAATAAAATAATGAACAATAATTACTGTAACAATTATTGAGTAGTGTCTTCTTACGTACAAATCAATAATTCAACAATACTGTACAATACCGTGTGCTACTGTGCAACCACGCATATTACTGTATTTTAACCACCAGGTAACCCAACAGTGTCAATGGTAACAATTTACGCCGTTATTTATAAAACTCAATCTTTGTCGTTTTCTTTCATCCAACCGTTTTTCGTTATGGGGACCACAAATGGCTGCGCCGTCGTATAAATATTCCCCAACAGTAAGAATATTCCACGACCAAACGAATATTCTCCGACAACAATGAGTATTTTATAACCACTTGCTTATTTAAAATATTTGCGCATTTTACCTATAACTAACCATATTAATCAAATCAACCCTTACTATTTCAAAATAATAAATAAAGGAAATTCCTTTTTATTTAAAATATTTCGGGGTCTTACAACCTCCCCTCCTTATGAAATTTTGTCCTCAAAATTGACGTACGTACCTGGTGTTTCGAAAAGGTAAAGATACCTCACTTTCATTTTCATTTCCAGCTCCCAGGTCATTTCTTCAATAGCATGGTTCCTCCACAAAACTTTAACTTGTGGTATAACCTTTGTGCGTAGGACATGCTCCTTTCTATCCAAGATCTTGACAGTTACCTCCTCGTACGTTAAGTCTTCGGCTATCTCGTCTGGTTCTAACTCAATAACGTGGTTCGGGTCGTCCATATATTTACGTAGCATCGGTACGTAAAAAACGTTATAAACACGCGACATACTTGGTAGTAAAGCGAGTCTATAGGCCACAGTTCCTATTCGATCGAGAATTTCAAATGGATTAATAAATCGAAGGTTTTAGCTTTCCTTACATCACTGATTCTCGCTTTTAAAATAACAACTTCTTGTACCTCCTTCTTCAAATTCATCAGCTCCGGTGTGTAGCTTGAGCGATTTTAACTTTATCGATTAAAGTCGATCATCACGTGGGTACCTAGAGTCTTTTACTCTATTTCTATCATTTGTAAGTTATACGAAATGGGTCTTTAACAACATCGCACTCGTACTCGCATATGATCTTCTACTCAACCCGTCAGCAACCACGTTCGTTTTTCCAGGATGGTATGGTCAGAACATATGCCGAAATGAGTCTCCTCTTGAGTTCTTCGAAGCTTTTCCCACATTTCTTGCTCTATTCGAATTTTGTATCTCTACGAGTCAGCTGCGTTAATGGAGTAGCGATTCGAGAAAATCTTTCCACAAAATCTTTGATAATAACCAACTAAGACTAAAAAGCTACGTATTTTGATTACTGACTTAGGTTGCTCTCAACTGTGACTCATATCCCAACCTTGGATAGCACATTACAATGACACCTATCAGTTTACTATCGCACGAATATGGTGTCCCCTACGGAGAGTCTGGCTTCGGTGCATTCCACAAAGGAAGTCACCAGATAAATGCTCAGGTACCAAATTCTATAGTTAAATTTTTAACTCCTGAAGTTCAATAGGAGTCATGAGATTTTAGAAATGGGTTTTATACCGGGTTCAAAGTCGATACAAAATTCAATATCACACTTTGGGAGTAAGCCAATAAATTCTTCAGGAAATACATCAGAAAATTAGCAAACAACATAAATATCACTCAAATCTGACGTATTTTTGTTCAAGTCCATGACATGGCTAAGAAAGCTTGACATCCGTTTTTCAATAAACGAATGGCTTTATGGCTTGATATGAAAGAGTTTGACTTCAATGGTTTGGTTGCTTGAATTTGAATAACAGGTTGCTTAGGAATATGAAAACTAACAACCTTACGAAAGCAATCAATTTTGGCATGATGAGTAGTTAACCTTAAAATCACATCAAAAGCAAGTATCTTTAAAGAGATAATATCAACAGGTAATGTGATAGTGCCAACTTGGATCATGCAAGATTTATAAACTATAGATGTAACGAAGGTTTCACCCAACAGAGTTTCAACAGATAAATCAAAATCTAATTTCTCCGAAGTCAAGTTTAAACGTTGAGCACAAGTAGGAGAGATAGAAGAATGGGTAGAACCGGTATCTAGTAAGGTATAAACTTTGCAAGAATTCAAGATTAGCTTACCCGTGATCACCTAATTTGGGTTCCTCACATTTTGTCTAGTCACGACAAACGCTCTTCCAGGAACCGTTGACTTTGACTTTTCTGGGAAAGCCCTTGGAATCACCACTCCCGCTGAACTCGGTTTCGCTATAGTATAATTTCTAGCAATGTGGCCTTCCTTTCCACAGTTGTAACATACCTTGGATTGTTGTGGACAGTTTGGGCTGATATGTCTCTCCTTCCCACATTTGTAACATCTAACTGGCGGTCGTTCTCCTCCCCTAGAATTTGTTGTTGGTGCTGATGCTGCTGCCGACGTCTTCCCGTTATCGTTTAATCTTCTCTTCTTGAAATTTCCACTTGACTCACCTCTCCTATTATCATGTCCACGAGTACCACCTGAGTGGTTACCGCCTTTGTCCGTATTCTTTCCTCCTCGCTGGTTATCATCGTTCTGATGACTGCTGTCCCCTATATGACCCTGGTTGTGGTCCATCGGTTGAGTATACTCACTATCTCGCTCTAATAACTGAGCCCTATTTACATCATCTGAATATAGAGAAAATTTATGAGATATAAGGTATTGACGAATCTCGGGTTTTAGACCTCTCAAAAACATCCGCGTCATACGTTCCTCATTCTCCACTAAATGAGGTGCAAACCTGGATAACTTTGCGAACTTCGCCTCGTACTAAGACACCGTCATGTTGTTCTGTTCAAGTCTAATAAACTCTACCTCTTTCATATGGCGAATACTTTCAGGAAAGTACTTGTCATTGAAAAGTTTCTGAAATCTTTCCCAAGACATGTTGAGTGCGGCTGGCTGGGTACGCTTCACAGATTTCCACCAGTAATATGCTTCACCACGAAACATAAAGGTAGCGAATGGAACCTTCTATTCCTCCGTGCATCCCAAGACATTGAATATCTTGGTAATTTGCTTGACCCATGTTTCTGCCATGATCGGGTCCTATTTTCCCTTAAATTCTGGTGGTCCCAACTCCTTAAATTGCTTGGCTGTGACAGACCGCGCGTTGCCATCATTTCCACCCGTATTTTGTACACGAGTCTCCCTCGTCTGATTTTGCATGAACTACAAAAAGCTCCTAAACATTCCATCATTCATCGTTTGCTCGGTAACGTTGTTTACAGGAGGAGTATTTTCTTCCTGTTGCACGTTCTCCTGGTTTGTGACTAAAGGTTGTTCCACCGTCTCATAAACTCCATTGTTAACGTTCTCAGCAGCCATTCTTAAATATTGCCATAAAACAAGGGTTAATTAAAAAATTAACGTATCATATAATATCCCTATATTATGACCGACCAACAAATAAGCTTAGGTAGGACACACTAGCGAATGATTTACTCATTTCTCCCCTCCTAGTTCTATTCCCCGATCTCCACCAGAGACCATATTCCTAAGCTATGATACCAACTGTGACGCCCCCAAAATAGGTCCATTCCACCCAACCCATTCTGAGTCGCCAAATACATGGTACATAAACAACTACAACTTTATTAATACATTTGTCGTACAAAATACGACAAAACATAAACTGTGAGTTTAAATACAAATATTGTCACGTAGACAATATACATACCCAACTAAATCCTCATCACAATTATTCAAACACTATTTTATAGAAATAGTGAGGACTTCTAAAACATCTTCCAAGAATCATCACTCCATACCCCGACTCGTTCATGCTATATTCTCGCTTCCTGAGAAGAAAAATGGAACAAAAAGAAAGGGTGAGCTCAACTAGCCTAGTAAAGAATGTTATGACTAAGATAATATACAACAAATTATCGTTAGTCTTCAACAGGGAAAAATCTGATAAAATATAATAGATAACAAGTTTTAGATCAACAAATGCAGCGGAAACAACAATCCATTAGAAGAGTCACGTAGAGAATGAATTCTACCGTCTTCTAAGATTTAAAAGTCCATCATCAATATTTCATCCCTGTAACAACAATCAATATACATCTTTAATCATCTTTGCACTACAGGCCAAAGATATTCATTTGTATCACCAGTTGGTCATGTTCATCTCAACACCTGTTCATCTTTGCATTACGGGCCAAAGATATTCATCAGTAATCATTTATCTTTGCACTACAAGCCAAAGATATTTAATAGTACCATCATTTAGGACTGAGGATAATGAAAAATATTTTAAAAGAAACGAATCTAGTGAAACAAAAAGACAAATTTTAGGGATTCGTATTTCAGTATATCCAAATTCAATAATACTCCATAATAACCAAATATGAAGCATAATTTCAAAAATAAAGACCAAAACATGGATACAATCAAAGATAATACCCATAATAGATATTTTGGATAAAAAGAAGAAATTTTATTTTTCGATGAATAGTGTCGTATTCGTGAATAGTGCCGTACACGTGAATAAAAATACTCTTCCTCCTCATATACTCATATATCCCACATTTATTGTAAAAATATCACCGTTAATATATTATTAAAATAATATATTTAAATGAATTTTTTTATCAAAAAAGATAAAATATTAATTTTTAACAATTGTCACATTAAAAATTTTCTTCATCTATATCCACATAAAATGAATATGTTCTTTATCATAATAATCAATCATCAATTATTCACAAATAATATTACAGAATCACATTATTGACAACCAGGCAATTTCCAGGAAAGAGGGGCTTTCCAATAAGAATTTATTCTTACTGGCGCGCAATTAGGTGACCAAACCTCTCCTTAGACAGAACTTTCTAGACATTGCCAATAATGTTATCTGATAATATTATTCAAATAATATGAATTATTGATCTGATAATGGAAAATACTGTGCAGTAACAATTATTGAAACAATAATAATATAAATATCAACGCAGCAATTATTGAATCAATAAAATAAAATAATGAACAATAATTACTGTAACAATTATTGAGTAGTGTCTTCTTACGTACAAATCAATAATTCAACAATACTGTACAATACCGTGTCCTACTGTGCAACCACGCATATTACTGTATTTTAACCATCAGGTAACCCAACAGTGTTAACGGTAACAATTTACGCCGTTATTTATAAAACTCAATCTTTGTCGTTTTCTTTCATCTAACCGTTTTCCGTTATGGGGCCCACAAATGGCTGCGCCGTCGTACGAATATTCCTCAACAGTAAGAATATTCCACGACCAAACGAATATTCTCTGACAACAATGAGTATTTTATAACCACTTGCTTATTTAAAATATTTGCGCATTTTACCCATAACTAACCACATTAATCAAATCAACCCTTACTATTTCAAAATAATAAATAAAGGAAATTCCTTTTTATTTAAAAAATTTCGGGGTCTTACAACACATTTATACACTCATTACCTGGATCTGCAGATTAAAGAGAGAGAGATGTGAATATAATATCAACAAGATTCAGTCAAGAACTAACAAGATACAAATAACAGCTGTAGCAAAGAATACCTTATTTACAAGCAAGTTTACTTGTTCTCTGTACATTCAAGTCCACAATATCAGCTGCTTAAAACTCCAAAACATACTTTCATTGACAATTTGTGTAAAACTCCAAAACATATTAACTCCTTATTCAGCTACTTTTGAGGATATATAAAGCTCATTTAATTATATTATATAACAAATATAGAAGGACAATAACAAGAATAACAACTTAGAAGCTCAAAATTATAAATTAAATTGTAATAATGAATTTACCTCTTTAATTAATTTGAGTCGTGGTCCTCGTGGAAACATTGGCATCATTAGTAGCAAGGCTCAACTTGGAAATTGCTGAAAAATGAAAAATATAATTAAACACATTATTTTTATAAATTGTTTTATTAGTTCAATAAAATAAACATAAACAATAATTATTACCACACTCAAGTTTATCGGCAAAGTCATTATCTTCCTCCACATCAATGCAATTCTTCTTTTTAATCCAATCTTGAGCACAAATGAGAGCTTCCACCATATTAGGAGACAATGAACTCCTAAATGAATCAAGAATGCGCCCCCCCTCGTGCTAAATGCGGATTCCGAAGCAACAGTAGAAATGGGAATAGCCAACACATCACGGGCAATACGTGAAAGGATAGGGAATCTTGCACTATTTGCTTTCCACCACACCAAAATATTGAAGGACTTATCGGCTTCCTCCGCATCTTCACTTAAATATTTGTCCAACTCCGATTTTTCTCCAAGTATCACTCTGGTCTGACGCTTTTTGAACTTATCCATAAGTCTATTTGTATTTTGGGATTCTATTGAATTAGAACCTTGGGATGACATGTTACTTATACTTGATGTGCCACTGGGCCCACTTTCTTGAGTTGAATACTTTTTTTTGTACTCATTAAACATATCTTCCATTGCTTTCTTCACACCATCGACAATCTCTATCCCTGTGGCCCTATTCTTTGCTTGATATTCTAAATCCCTATCTTCATTATCAATATCAAAATGAAGATCTACTCCCATACCCACCAATGGATCTTCAACTTCAATTTCATCATCTCCATACATTTCGTCTAAAATAAATTGAACAAAACTCAACTTAGACCGAGGATCAAGCACAGCGGGAATATACAACAACATATTCATCTTTGTAACATTTCCCCAATACTTATCATATTTTCTTTTCATTGCCTTGGCCATTTATTTCAATTCTCTATCATTGCTTCTTTCCCACTCACTCAAAATAACATAAGTTTCACTTATTTCATGAAATGCAGTATTTGATGTGACATAAGATGAGCCGAAAATACGCACAGTGAGATTATAAAAATGTTCTAAGAATCTCACAAACAATTTAACCCTATTTCAATCCAAGTCTGTTGGAATATCTTGGCCCCCCATCTCTTTTACAAAGCCATGATCTTCAAATCCATATCGATCAAAAGCTTCTTTGTACTTTAAGGCTGAACTTAACATCAAGTAAGTAGAGTTCCATCTAGTTGGGCAATCTAGACTTAAGCCTTTCGTGTCTTGAAGACCACAATACTCAATGCAGTCCTTAAATGACTTGACCCTAGCCGGGGATTGTTTTGCATACTTCACTGCACGCCTAACATTCTCAACAGATTTCTCAATCAACTTCAACCCATCATTCACAACAAGAATAATAATGTGAGCTATACATCTCATGTGAATGAACTTACCACCTAAGACATTGGTTTTCCAAGATGAACATCTCTCTCTCAAGTAAGCAACTACTGTATCATTTGAGCTAGCATTATCTACAGTGAGTGTCATAACTTTAGAAAGTCCCCACTCTTTTAGACAAGACTCAACCATTTCCCCAATGTCCTTCCCCTTATGACTTATGATGGTTCGAAAATTTAAGATTTTCTTATGCAATTTCCAATTTTCATCAATAAAATGGGCAGTAACACACATATAATTCAAGCGTTGATTGGAAGTTCAAGAATCAGTAGTGTGGCAAACACGTTCACAATTTTTTCTAAGGAATGTTTTCAGCTTAATTTTCTCATTATCATACAAACGAATGCAGTCTCTAGCAAATGTAAAATGTGAAGACAATTGAAACCTAGGACATGCAGCTTGCATAAGTCGTTTAAAACCATCTTTCTCAACATGTTTGAAAGGAAGCTCATCTACAATAAGATGGTAAGTAACGGCTGCCCTAACAACTTCTTGGTCAAACCTTCAAGTGGTGAGTGTACCCTCACATGCCCCTCCCTCCCCCTCACCTTCTTTAATTCCTACAAGTTGGGGTTGATCTTTATCCATGTTGATGGGATTTTTTTTACAAGTTCTAAAATGATTTCTTAAAGTAGTAGTACCATTTGAAGATGAGTCAGCAGCTAATTCTTTTCCATAATAAGTACACTTACCTTTGATGACATTACCATCATTATCTTTAACTGGAATGAAGTGCCCCTCAGTCCACACCTTGAATCTAGGTGCCATCCTTTTTCTTTGCAGCTTTATAGTTTCTGACTGTCCCGTACTCTTTGTAGTTGTGGTTGTGGGGGTGGTTGTGGGGGTGGGGGTGGGATTGAGGGTGGGAACACTGTCACCCCCCTCTTTCTCATGTCCAATTGCATTAAGGTCATCAAGGCCAGGTTCGTCTGTATCATCCACCATATGCAAATCATTTAAAATACTTCTTGACATCATCTGAAAATTTCAAACAAATTACATTAACAACGAAAGTTTAAAAAGTTTACATAAATTAAAAACTTCAAGCAATTAATATTCAAGCATAAATCAAAAAATCTAAACACCAGCAGACAATATTCCACCTTTGCAATCAATTTACTCAAGTTTGATCATGCATGCTAAACACCAGCAGATAACTAACCAACAACCATACAATCTAAATAGTCAGCATCCTCCTTTAATTTGTTGAACTCATACAATCTAAATAGTCAACATCTTTTTCTAGCACTCTCATGGTAAAATTCTCAAATTCTCTCAACCATTTTGTACAAAACAGTGAAACACTACCTATATACATGCAAGAACCAACCACCTCTAGTATAAGTCTAATAAAATACAATCAGAATTCAACAAACACACAATCAGAATTCAGCAAACCATAGAAACCAAATTTTAGGAGAGAACAAACTATTCTTCAAATGCAAACAGAGACAAGAAAGTTAATAGCCACCACAATTGTTAATACACTTCAATTACTACCTATTTGATAATATCATGCAACTGATAAAACCATGAAATCAATTTTTAGGAGCTCAACTATATGATTGGTAAATGGACTCTTCCCAAGAAACAGAGCCCCCTTGAGTTCAACAAATTAAAGGAGGATGATTGATAAATTTAGCTAAACATGATTCAGAGCAGCCATTAGAGAGTAAGATAGAGATGGTGAAGGAAGTTGAAGGAAAATCGTACTGGATGCCGTCGGCGTGACGCGTTGACCGATGAGGTGATGAAAGTTCGAGATCTTTGACTTTGAGAGTCCGACTCTGAGACTGAGAGAAATCCCTCGAGATCTATTGACTGACTGAATGTTGAGAGTTGAGACTTCAGAGGACAGAGATTGAGAGTTTGAGACTTTAGAGGACAGAGACTTCAGAGGATCACGATCTGTAGAGTGTAGATCAGTTGAGAGTTGAGGATCGAGATCGCGATCTGTATTCTGTAGAGTGTAGATCTATAGAGTTGGGTTGAGAGTTGAACTTGAGACTGAGAGAGTGAGCTATCGAGTATCACCTTTGGCTATCGGTACTAATTTAGTAAAGTAGATGACTAAGATGTGTAGTCGACGAGTCGTGTAGATCTGTATAGTCTGTAGACTTTGCATTATTTGTTGGGTTATTCGGTTTACCCGAATAACCCAAAAGTAATACCCGTATAATCTAACCGAAACCCGTAATAAATTTCGGGTATAACCGAAATGTTAAAAAAAACTGAATTATTCAAAAATTTCAGTTAAATTAATTCGGTTCGGTTCGGTAATTCAGTTATATCCGTTTTTTGCTCACTCCTAACCCCGGAAGATCAACTCAAATCCTGGTTATAGCCCCGGGAGATCAAATCAAATCTAGGTGACAACCCCGAGAGATCAAGTCAAACCCCGGTGACAGCTCCGAGAGATCAAGTCAAACCCCGGAGACAACAACGGGAGATCAAATTAAACCCCGGAGACAACCTCGAGAAATCAAATCAACTTTAGAAATAACCTGAAGATAAGTAGCAGACCAACCTCAAAGATAACCCCGAGGAAGACAGATGCTGCCACGTCAAGCCCAGAACCGACCCAGGAGGGAAAAATAATAATTTTGTCAACTCAACATCAATTCATCCCAAATCACTACAAAAGAGGTCATACAAAACCATAATGTCAATCCCGAGTGAAAACAACCTAAGACAGCTCAACGGATGGACTGCAAAGACTCAAAGATCTAGTCATACACCCATCTTCCCGTATTAAAAAAAGGTCAAATCTCATGTCATTGTGTGGCGCTAGGAAAGGGCTTTCTGGAAAGGTATAACACGCCTCCATCGGATTCCCAGATTGAAAGTTATGAAACTTCAAGTAGATAGCGTGTTGGCCAGAGTACACGTACTTCGAGACGACAGGACCGAAGCCCATCCGGACAGTCGCAGGTAGACCCGCGGCTACTTTGGTCTATAAATAGACCCCCCCCAATCAGTCAAAATAGAAAAAAAGATGAAAACATAGGGAATTTCGTCCATTTCAACTCTTAACCCTTCTTATGGTGTTCCAAACTTCGATATTCTTCTATGTAAACACTTTTATACATATATATTATAATATATCAAATTTTAACCGGTGAAAACGGAATTTTTAAGCTCCAAAAGCGGTTTAAAGCTCTACTCGCTATACACTGTAAGATCCTTTCAGATCTAAAGTCTTTACTCGCTTTTCTATATATATATATATATATATATATATATATATATATATATATAAATCGAACAGTTGAGCCTGGATTATAAATTCATCGCTTTTTATTGATTTAATATATATACAAATTATATATATGTTAATAGTTGACAGTGATTAAAATATTTTTTAATTGTTTATTCAATATAAAGTTGTGATATTAATGTTTGTGGCTAGATTTATCTAAATCTAGCTATATCTAACTTTTAATGTAACACCCCAGTCCCACATCGAAAGATAGGGGAAAAATTTATTTGCATATAAGGAAATAAGTTACTACCAATAGTACCTTCAAGTCATAACCTTTTGGGAGCCTGTGGTGGGCTAAGATGACCCAAGAAGATACTATTGGGCCAGTAGTTTGAGGCCTTATTGTGATGGATTTGATTCGATTCAGACTTAGGATTTGACCCAAGATTTGTTCCGGACTCGGGATTTGGCCCGGATTGTTTAATATGGTATCAAAGCCGACTCTCGAAAGCTCGGGTCGGGTCATCCGATCGAGTTACCGGAGGTGGGGACATGAAGGTTGGTGGTATTATCCCACAATGGAGAGATGGAGGTCCAGAGGTGGGGACACGAAGCTAGCTAGTATTATCCCACAGTGGCTAGAGAGGCAAAGATCTCTGGGTCGTGTGTGGGATCGCTTCTGACGGGGACGTCAAAAATTTAAGTGAGGGAGTTTGTAACACCCCAGTCCCACATCGAAAGATAGGGGAAAACTTTGTCTGCATATAAGAAAATAAGTTACTACCAATAGTACCTTTAAGTCATGACCTTTTGGGAGTCTGTGGTGGACTAAGATGACTCAAGAAGATATTATTGGGCCAGTAGTTTGAGGCCTTATTGTGATGGATTTAATTCTATTCGGACTTGGGATTTGACCCAAGATTTATTCCGGACTCGGGATTTGACCCGAGTTGTTTCATTTAACTAGTTCAAAAGTTGTAAAACTGGAACCGTTAAGCTAGCATGACTAATGTTTCTTTAAATTTAATTTTCTTTCTAGTTTTTTGTAAATATTAAGCAACCACGTGTCCCTAGATCTGTATCTAAAGGAAACGGGAAGCTTGGCTACGCGCATGCAAGGATTTAACTGATGAATCCTTTGTTTTGCGACATTTAGATTAATTATCTATTTTATTTTATTATATTTTCTATATATACTATTCATGTGACATTATGTGAGCCTAGGAACCACATGATTTAAGATCCAGCTGACAGATCTAGATTTGGTTCCCATGATGGACCCTTTTCCGTTGTACAGTTAACTTGTAAATCATATTTATGGTGCTCGGGTCACTTCGATGGCTTTCATGCCTATAAGGAGGTCGACATTTATATGTATATTATTTTGTCGAAGATGTTTCGCATCTTGAGAATAAAATCAAAATAAGCCGAATGTGGAATAAAATGAAAGTATCAAAGGGATTAATTACTATGTGGGCATAAGGGTTTGAAATTCTATTTTCAAAATATCAGTTTACTTATATTAAAATTAAACTTTTATACAAATCAAATCCTTTGTATATAGGTGCAAACGAGGCATAACACTACTTCTAAATAATGTATTTAGGCTCAATTAACTGCACACACACTTCAAATAATTAGGGAATTGAAAAGATGTGGTAACCGTATTTTCACGGAAGTTGGGGGGGGGGGGGTGCCTAACATCTTCCCCTCGCTTAATCAAGCCCCCGAACTCTAAGAATCTAGATTTCCAAGGCTTGTTCAACAGAGTCCAATAATTGGTCCTTTTTGTAAAACTTTTCAAATTCGGTTGAGTTGATGCAACCATTTCATTACTACCAACTGACGACTCTGAATTTTTAAATCGTCGATATTTTGTGTCGGATTCTTTTGTCAAACTCGCCCTTTCAAACAAAATTCAAAACACATATAGAGAATATGAAGGGTAGAAAAACTAAAAGAGGAATTCCAAAAAGGAAATTTTTCCTGACGTTGACATGCGTCTTACACAACATACACATTACCATCACTATATGCATCCTCTACGTCATTTACATTACTTGCATTATAGTTACCATCATCATCATCTTCTTTTTTAACATTATCATCTTTTTAAATAACATCATCATTAGTATCATTGTTTTCATTAGCATCTCCATTATCTTCATCATCGAGCGACTGTAATGGCGATTCTCCATAACTGCAATGTAAGACCCCAACTTTTTATGAATGTGACTTCAATCTTTTTTTGTTATTTTAAATAGTAAGGTGTAGATTTAATAAATGTTATAATTATGGGTATTATGTGCAAATTATATGAAGTGAACAGTCTGTAAAGAAATATTCGTTTTATCGGAGAATATTTGTACGACGGTGCCGAAATAACCAATCGTTGGTGGGCCCCATAACAGAATAACTAAAAAATATGGAAAGAGAAAAAAATAACCTTTTTAAAAATTGACAGAATTTTTTTTACTGTTAACTGTTGAAATACCAATAATAAAGAACAGTAACACACGCTTTTCCATAGTAGCACACGGTATTACACAATATTTTTCATTATTAATTCAATAGTGGCTACAGTAGTGACCATTTTGTGTTTCATTTCAATAATTTCCACAGTAGTAACTGCATAGTCTTTCATATTATTGATTTAATAATTAGTGAAGTAGTAATTACATAGTCTTTCATATTATTGAACCAATAATTGCTACTGTGACGCCCCCAAAATAGGTATACATCACCTATTCTGAGTCGCCAAATACATGGTACAGAATACAAATACAACTTAATTATACAACTGTCGTGCAAAGTACGACAAAACATAAGCTGTGAGTTTTAATACAAATATTGTCGCCTAGATAATATACAAATTCAAATACAATATTATTACATTTATTTTCCCACTATTTCACTGAATAGTGAGGACTACTAATGCTATCATCTGGTCCATCACTCCGTTCCCCGTCTAGTCCCTGCTACGTTCTCATTTCCTGAAGAGAACAATGAAAGTAAAAGGGCGAGTTCAACTAGCGCAGTAGGAAATATTATGACTAAGATAATGCAGAATATATTATCGTTAGGCTTCAACAGTGTTAAACTGATATAATATAACAACCATCAAGTTTAACTGCAGCGGAACAAACAATCCATTAAAAGAGTCAAGTAGAGAATAAAATCTACTATCTTTTACGATTTAAAAGGTTTTTCATCACTTTTATCGCTGGGACTCAGCTTAATAAATAATCGACATCACCGAATCACCCCCGTACTACGGCCAAGGATATTCTTTAGTATCACGACCACAATTATCCATGCACTACGGGCCAAGAATATTTGTGTATTCATTAATAGTCATGATCATGCCAACAACTGTCCATCAATGCACTACGGACCAATGAGGACTTTTACCACATCATTTGTAACATTACGGTTATGATTACACCGAATAATCTCTGGTCATAATCAAATCAAGTCCATCTATGCATTACATGCTACAGATGACTTTCAACAAAATATAAACATAAGGATGATGACAATGATATAAGAATTAAATAAAAAAATTTCAAGAATTATTTTATCCAAGAATCAATAACGTCCAAATTGTCAACATGATACTGCTTTGTGGAGTAAAATTCAAGAATGCTCAGAAGAATATTTCAATGAAAAGATACCGGATGAAACGCAAATATCAAGGATATTCTCTTTATTATCCTGTTAGAATATTCTGTCTGTGCGGATTACGCATGACCTGGTTCCATTCTTTATTATTCTGTTGGGAATAACCTGTCTGTGCGGTCTATCGCATGCATGGTGAATTCTTCTGTTATTCCATTCTTTATTATTCTATTAGAATAAACTGTCTATGTGGATTACCGTATGCATGGTGAATGATCCTTCGTATTCAGTCCTTATTAAATTGTGGAAATGATCTATCTACGTGGATTACCGCAGAATACAGTGACTCGCATGCTAACTAACGAGTTACATATTAAAGAAACTTGTTCAATAATAAGATGTAAGATGTAGAATACTTGCATCCTCATGAACCAATAGATACAAGAGCTTTATCAATAATAAACAATCTAACTCCACGAAAGTATAGAGTTAACAAACTTGTATAATTGAAATGGAATTAAAAGAAATAATGTGCTCAACGAAATTAAACTTGTACAACAAAGTTTTAGAGTTAGAAAACTTGCCTTTAGCACAAGCTAAACCTTACAACTTGAATCAATACCCTATACATATGTCATCATGACATAATTAGTTATTACCAATATTTTATATCTATATAAATAAATATATACATCATGTAAGTCAAATCACCCATTCACATAATCAAACCATATTAATACTAGTTAACACTTGATAACATGCTCATTCATAGTTTAATACTACTGAAATCATCATTTAGCATTCATAATATTAACACATAACCTTTATTTTCAAAATTTGTGTAAAAAACTAAAACTGTCAGAACCTTCTGCCAACTCAGCGCCGAAGTGCCAGCCACAGTTTACACTGTGGTTGGCACTGCGGTGCCAGAGTCCAGAACTCGGCGACCAAGCTCGACAATAGCATGAACAAAAGCCAAATTGGCCTACAATCTCCAATCTAATAGACTAATTAACATGTAATTTACATATATAGACTTCATATAAATATATTGTGAAGACTTCTAACATGTTTCTACTCATAAAATAACATACATACCAATTTTACAACACCCAATTTCAATGTTTTTGGCAAAAACTTCATTGTTGACATTTTTAATGAAAATCAACACTGTGATTTTGTTTTTCAATCAAAACAGAAATTTTAAAACATCATAGTTATGATTATTCATACTCTATCAATTTCCATAATCAATGTATCAATTTAACAACTAATTAAACCTTAATTTCTATTTTAAATTAAGCCATATTCGTATATATTTTCATGTAAACACTGTAATATGGTTTTCTTCACAAATTGCATACATATATGAATTCATTTATCTATAATCATACATAAACTCATGAAGCCATCTTATAACCCACAATTTATCATATAAAACATATACCACATACAATTTATCCTTCATGAAAATTTTTACAGAGAACTTTTTGGAAGAAGAAAAACTAAACTTTTAAAGAAAAGATTAAGCTCCTACCTTTGATTAAGAAGATGATGGCTATCCTTTTGATTATCAAACTTCTTTTTCCCAATTTCTTTCTCAAAAACATGTTGAAAATCACTCACTTTCTTTCTAGAGTTTTCTCAAATTTTCTATGTGTTCTTCTTCTTCTTCTTCTTCTTCTTCTTCTCTCTTCTCCCAACTCTAGTTTACGTATTATCATATAACGTATGTAATAATAGATATATTTAGTTTAGGATTTTAACTGACATCAGTTATATTATTTTGAAAATCAAAAGACATAAAGATTGTTTGGCTAAGCTTAATAAAATAACTCTTTAATCCTTACACCTTGTTTGGTAAGTCTAACTAAAACAAATAGATTAATTCTTATACCTTGTTTGATAAAATATTATTAAATTAACGACTTATTATGCAATAAGACATGTTTGGAAAAACTAAATTAAACTCTTTTAATTTATTTTAATAACTCCTTTATAGCAATGTTATTTGTCACACTTCTATTAAATTAATTAATCAATTTAATCAATTCACATACTAATATATTAAATTACTTTAACACATAAATCATTATTACAAAACTATAATTTCTTTATAATTATAATTTTATTCAACCAACTAACACTTTATTTTAATCACAAATTTCAATTAAAATACTATAATTCATTTAATCATTATTAGCTCTCTAACTTAATTATTAAATTAAATTAACATATAATCTCATAGCAAATAAATTTTCTTAGCTCCTTAATTATTTATTCAACAAACAATTAACTAAACCACATCAACTCAAATTGCCATTAAATACTTATATAATTCAATAAATATTTAATATATAATATTTAATTATTTATTCAACAATAAATATATCCACTAAATATTTATATAAATCAATAAATATTTAATATTATAATTTAAAATTCTGGAATGTTACAGTAAGGGACATTTTTCAGATCTAGTTCTAGATCTAAAACTGAAAAGTGAGATAAATAGACCGAGAGGCGAGAGAGAGAGTCCTCAACAGAGAGAGTAAGAGACAAAGATCCACACTTGACACTTCGATCGATCGACCACGGCGAGTTGCCGACTGACGAGTGATGTATGTGTAGCTTCTTCTTCTCTACAGGTAGTTTGTTTGAGTTACTATTGAGTATTGACAGATTAAATGGATTAACTTTTTCATTTTTGTTTGAAGGATCTACCTTTTCCCCTTCGTTTTCTCTTCGTTTTTCAATCTTAACTATGTTCTGCTATGTTCTATTTTTTTCCCAATTTGTTTCTGCTATGTTCTGCTTTTTTTTAATTTATGTTCTTAATTTATTGGATGAAATCTTTTGTTGGGGTTACTAAATTTCTTCAATTTTGGTAAAACCCTGCAATTTTGGCAAAGAAAAGAAGATGTGGACTGAATTGGGAGTATAACTGGAACAGTGGCAATAAAGAGGGCATATAAGCTAATTGTTTAAGTCATTATTTCAGCAAAATTAAGCTTTACAAGGTAAGTTCTATGTTTCAATTATTTTATTAGAAGTGTTTTAATTAAAGTTAAATCTGTGCTTGACTGCTTAGATTGTGAATAGATATGTAAGTGGATTAGTGGTTGTTGTCATGTTGTGTAGAGTAATAAGGAAGAAGAATAATAAAAAAAATCTTGGCTTAATTATCTTTAAATGATTATGAGTTCTGTTTTTTGAAATTATACACTTCATATGTTTGATATAATGCCTTTAGGAGGCTGTTAATAACAGAATATTCCAATACCTCTCCTACCAATGAGTTCCATAAATTTCAGGTTATGATGCTAATTTGCATTTTCTGTAGTTTGTTTATCTAGCACTTAATTGCCAGTCAAGTTGTCAAATTTTCCTGTCAACTACAAGCTCTTTTTAGTTCAATTTTTTTCCTTTTCCTTTTAGGTGGGAGGAGGGCAGAAGGGGTGTTCAAGTTTTGCATTATCCTTTATTAATAGATTGGTTAATGGTTATGTATACAGTGCAAGACAAGTTGACCCATATTTTATCTTGGCTACACAATACTTATAATTTATAACAACAACTTACATAACTAGTAATTAACTTCAAATATAACAGGTGCAAACATTTTACTTTCTTTTCTTTTTGTTTGATTTTTCAAGTACTAAGAAAAGGTAATCTTGTGTTGTAATTGTGTAGTAAAAAACTTAAAATGTATAATTGAAAGCTTTGTTAAATAGCATTGTGAGAATCTAGAAGCTCGATGCTACTAGCAGAAAATAGTTTGTTTGTTTATCATTTTCTGCTACATTACTAGTGATAATTCCATGCATAAATAACACAATTCGGAATATCATACAAGACTTGTCATACTATAATTTGTTAGTTCCCAGTAGGCACAATAGATCTAGAAAGGGGGGGTTGAATAGATCTAGGTGTTGTTGTTGGTGTTGAGCTACTAAGATGCATTTAAGCTTGATCATCTTTTGTACTTAGCAGCTTGGTGTGGTCCTCTTTACATTCTGCTTTGAGACTGGGACACATTATCTTTGGTGCAGCTGATCTTCTTCCATTCTGCTCATCTTTGTATATTGTCAGTTGTGCACCATCACCATTTCCTGAAGCCTTCTCAATATGTTGGCAGACATGGTTCTGTACTTGCTCTTCTTCAGCTTTGGGTTCATGGTGAATCATAGAGTGGCTCTTGGGATCCGCCTTGTGCTTTGCCACTCTTCTGAATGCTATCTTTTTGTCCTTCTCAGCTCTCAGCTTAGATGTCAATTCAGTGAGCATTCTTATCTTTGTTGAGTGAAGCTTTGATCTGTTCAAGTACATATTCAAAGTTGCTTCACTTCCACCTTCGTAGTCTCACTGTCACTGAGACTTGTTCTATTTGAGCTCAGGTGGAATTCATAGAGTCAACGATAACATTTTAACCATCTCAACGATTCTGCAACATTACAATCATCAACACTTTTTGATCGTTGAAACTCTGGCTAATTTATACTCCTTCCCAATCTTTCCGTTGAGAAGTAGCCGTTAGAAGATCTTTGAAATGCTTCGCAGATCTCAAGTTATTTGGTGTAGACTGCAGATGTAACATGTCTTACTTTTTCTGACTTTCTGATACTGCAGTCTACTATTTCACCTACCCTATCAGATATATCACTTTAATGTCTTGGGCAGGTCGAAGACTTTAATTCCTCCTTCTGATTTCTCGATCAGAGGTTTTCCTTTTTCATCGATGCTCTCAATAAGCACTTATCCGAATATTACCCTTCAGATTGAACCGTTGTCAATGCTTCAGTCTTTAGCTATTCGAACTCTACGATTCTGATGCATGTATTCAAGGACCTGATCGTAGTGTCATGTTTACTGGTAGAGACAACACTACGATCTTGAAGAGTGTTTGATTGGATCTTCAATGTAGAACACCTCTTCCTTTTCTTGTGCAGTGCTTCAACACTTCTGTTTGCCTCAACAGTTCTCAAATACTGATGACTTGACTTCTTTGCTCCGGACCATTCTGAATAGCAAGACATTTTAGATTTGTGGCGTGTCCAGCTCGTTTTCTCCTTGTGATCTTCCATTCACTTATCATCAATGGACAGACCCAATGCTTAATCACTTTAGCCTTGTTCTTCAGAAGTTGTCTAGTATCTCTGTATGTACTTCATCAGTTCTTTCTTTGTTTGGCAAACACTACGATTCTGGTTGCTTCCAAGATCGTTGTCTTCTGTTTGCTTGATAGCTACTGCACTTGCTGTCTTTTCTTCGTCAGTCACTGAAGTCTTCTTCTAATCTCCTTGTGGAAGACTTCATCTCGAATGGCTTCACAACTCAATCTTGATGCTGATTAGGTTGTTGCTTAGATCTTATGTTAGCTTGCAAGCCATTCGTTGAGTGCTCTCTGGTTTCCTTCAAGTTGGATGTATCATTGTAGCTTGAACCAGAGGCTTGGTTCTTTTGGATATTCTAGGAGTGTCATTTGTTGAGAATCGTATTTGCTCTATGATTCTGCCTTGGCATTGTGAGCACACTATTGAGGTTGTAGTTCTGCACTCTACGATTCATCTTTGGCTGTGCAGACCCTACGACTTCGGGATCAGATCTTGACACTCTATAAATTCTGTCTTTGTGCTTGATGTCTTCATCTAATCTTGCTCGACTACGATCTCTGTATGTAATCAATAGACTCTACGACTCAGAGTGTATTCTACGATCCTTGACTTGGCTTCGGCATTAGTAGACTCTACGACTCAAACTGTAGTCTATGTTTCTGACTTGGCTTCGGCAGATGCTCGTTCGGCTCGTAGGCAGGCTGTCTCTATGATTCTGAACATGACTTCCTCAATAGACTTTGACTACGAGCAAGGTTCTACTCGACACACTACGATCCTTCATTGTCTCTCCTGGTAGTCTACGAACTCCGAGATCTACTATTTTGTAGACTACGATTTTACCTCGACAGCTCTCGAGTTCTCCATAACTCTCATGGCAGACTACGATTTCTAGTGCAGTGCTCGACGATCAGAAAAAGCCTATCTATTACATCATAAGATCAACCTAATATGCTTGATCTTTCTATGTTTATAGTCCTTGTACATCATTTCTTTTTAAGGACTTTACAAAGCTATTTTGCTTATGTAGGATAAACCTAACATACTTGATCAATCCATTCTAAGTCCTTGTACACATGTTTCTATTATCTATCAAAGGACTTTACAGCTTTTCTTAATGTAAGCATACTTGCATATTCATTCATATATATCATAATCAAATCTTATATAAATAGGAATAACATTCACATGCTTATTCCTGAAATAATTTACTAAATAAACTATTACAGGTGGAAGCACTTTTGGTTTAGGCATTCTAATAGGTTTTATCTGCAGCCTGCAGGTTGTAAAAATTGAAGCCCATGAAAATTCAAGCACTTTTGGTTCAAGCATTCTAATAGTATTAGGATTGCAATTATGCATTATACAAAGATGATATTTGTTAAGTTATTGATGGGATTTTGTTGCTGCACATGGTAATTCTATTGTTGTAGATGGGATTGCAATTTGCAAGTATGCATTTGGATTTTGGAGCTTATTTCTGTAATTCTGTTGATGGTGACATGTCAACAGTCATATGAAATGAATAGTCTTGGTTTGAATTTGTAAGTCTGTATTTGGAGCTTATTTCTGTAATTATATGATTTGTATTATTGTATGTAAATTGTAATATGTTATTGTTACAGCAACTTAGATTATATTTTTTTGTTCAATTTTTGTGATTTACAGATATTTTTTTTAAAAAAAATGAAAAAGCTCGCGGGCCTGACCGGCCTAATCCGGGCCACGGGCCGCTTAGTTTCAGCCCACCAAAATCCGGGCCTTTTTGGCTCGGCCCGTTGATGACCCGACCCGTTTGGACCAGCCTGGCCCGTTTACCAGGTCTAACCCCGGCTAGTTCCTGCTATGTTCTCACCTCCTTAGAAGAAAAATGGAACAAAAAGGAAGAGGGTGAGCTCAACTAGCCCAGTAAAGAATATTATGACTAAGATAATATACCACAATTTATCATTAGTCTTCAACAGGAAAAAATCTGATAAAATAGAATAGACAACAAGTTTTAGATCAACAACTGCAGCGAAAACATCAATCTATTAGAAGAGTCAAGTAGAGAAAGAATTCTACTATCTTCTAGGATTTAAAAGTCCATCATCAATATTTTATCCCTGTAACATCAATCAATATACATCTTGAATCAAATATTCATCTTTGCACTACAGGCCAAAGATATTCATTTGTATCACTAGTTGGTCATGTTCATCTCAACACCTGTTCATCTTTGCACTACGGGCCAAAGATATTCTTTAGGTAATCATTCATCTTTGCACTACAGATAAAAGATATTCAGTAATATTATCATTTAGGACTGAGGATGAAGAAAAATATCTTAAAGAAAACGAATCCAGTGAGACTTTAGTTTATCTTCTACTCAATTTGTCAGCTACCACATTTGCTTTTCCAAGATGATATTGAATGGTATGGTCATAATCTTTCAACAACTCGAGCCAACGTCGTTGCCGCATGTTGAGTTCCTTTTGGTTGAAGAAATATTTGAGACTTTTATGATCTTTATAGATCTCCATTTTCTCCCCATACAGGTAGTGTCTCGAGATCTTCAATGCGAAAACGACCGCTGCCAACTCCAGATCATGAGTAGGATAATTCCTCTCATATTCTTTGAGTTGTCGCGAGGCATAGGCTATGACTTTCGCATGTTGCATGAGAACACATCCTAACCCTTTGCCTGAAGCATCGTTGTAGATAACAAATCCATCCAAACCAAATGGTATTGTCAGAAATGAGTCTCCTCTTGAGTTCTTAAAAACTCTTCTCATAATCCTCGCTCCAACCGAATTTTGTATCTTTCCGAGTCAGCTGAGTTAACAGAGTAGCAATTCGAGAAAATTCTTTCACGAATCTCCGATAGTAACCAGCTAAGCCTAGAAAGCTACGTACTTCGGTCACCAAATTCGGTTGCTCCCAACTTTGTATTGCTTTAATCTTTGCCGGGTCAACAGATACTCCGTGTGTTGACACCACCTGCCTAAGGAATGCTACTTCCTCAAGCCAGAACTCACATTTCTTTAGCTTGGCATATAGCTTGTTATCGCGAAGCCTTTGCAGTACCAACTTCAAATGGCGCTTATGATCTTCACGGCTTTTTGAATAGATGAGGATGTCATCAATAAAGACAACAACGAACTGATCCAAATATTCTTTGAACACATGGTTCATCATATCCATAAAAGTAGCAGGAGCATTAGTCAATCCAAAAGACATGACTAAGAATTCATAATTCTCGTACCGAGTTCTGAAGGCAGTCTTTAAAATATTCACAGTTTTAATCTTCAGCTGATGATATCCAGAACGAAGATCTATTTTTGAAAAGAATTGTGCTCCTTGCAACTAGTGGAACAGGTCATCAATGCGAGGTAGCGGATACCTATTCTTGATTGTGACATGGTTCAACTCCCGGTAGTCAATACAATGTCGCATACTCCCATCTTTCTTCTTTACGAATAAAACAGGAGTACCCCAAAGAGATGTACTAGGATGAATGAAACCGATGTCCAACAACTCCTATAGTTGGACCTTTAACTCCTGAAGTTCAATAGGAGCCATTCGATATGGGATTTTAGAAATGGGCTTTGTACCAGGTTCAAGGTCAATAAAGAATTCAACTTCACGTTCTGGGGGTAGACCGGAAGTTCTTCAGAAAATACGTCAGGAAATTCACTAACAATAAAAATATTATTCAAATATGACGTGTTTTTGTTTAAGTCCGTGACATGGGCTAAGAAAGCTTGACATCTATTTTTCAATAAACGAATAGCTTTATGGTTTGATATGGCAGTGATTGACTTTAGTGGTTTGGTTGTTTGAATTCGCATAACAGGTTGGTTAGGAATATGAAAACTAACAACCTTACGAAAATAATCAATTTTAGCGTGATGAGTGGTTAACCAATCAATCCCTAAAATCACATCAAATGCAAGAATTTTCAACAAAATAAGATCGGCAGTTAATGTGATGGTACCAACTTGAATCAAG
Organism: Panax japonicus; assembly: GCA_020205505.1. Lineage (NCBI taxonomy): Eukaryota > Viridiplantae > Streptophyta > Magnoliopsida > Apiales > Araliaceae > Panax > Panax japonicus. Next base: position 5,885,791 of record CM035104.1, read on the forward strand.
CAAGATTTATAAACAGTAGATGTAACGAAAGTTTCTCCTAACGGAGTTTCAACAAATAAGTCAAAGTATAATTTCTCCGTAGTCAAGTTCAAACGTTGAACACAAGCATGAGAGATAAAAGAATGGATAGAATCGGTATCTAATATGGTATAAACTTCGCAAGAGTTTATGATTATCTTACCCATGATCACCTCGTTTGGGTTCCTCGCATTTTGGGCAATCACGACAAACGCCCTTCTAGGAACCACCGACTTTAACTTGTCCCGGACAGCCTTTGGAGTCACCATCCCCGATGAACTTGGTTTTGCTACAAGACAATCTCTAGCTATATGACCTTCCTTTCCACAGTTATAACACACCTTGGATTGTTGTGGACAGTTTGGGCTGTGGTGTCCCTCTTTTCCATATTTATAACAAACGACCAGTAATCGTTCTCTTCCCCTAGAAACAACTGATGTTTATGATGACGTCTTCACGTTATCATTGTTGTACCTTCTCTTTTTGAAATCTCCCCCGACTCACTTCTTCTACCATCATGGCCACGATTACCACCAGAGTGGTTACCGCTTTTATCCGAATGTTTTCCTCCCCGCTGGTTGTCATTGGTCCGATGACCGCTGCCACCGGTATGACCCTGGTTGTGGTCCCTCGGTTGAACATACTCATTATGTCACTCTAATAATTGAGCCATGTTTAAAACATCTGAATATAAAGAAAATTTATGAGAAATAAGATATTGTTGAATCTCGAGTTTTAGACCTCTCAGAAACATCCGCGTCATTCGTTCCTCATTCTCTACCAAATGAGGTGCAAACCGGGATAACTCTGCGAACTTCACCTTGTACTGGGACACCGTCATGTTGTTTTGATCCAGTCTAATAAACTCTACCTCTTTCATATGACGAATACTTTCAGGAAAGTACTTGTCATTAAACATTTTTTGAAACGTTTCCCAAGACATGTTGAGTGCGGTAGGCTGGGTATGCTTCACAGACTCCCACTAGTAGTTTGCCTCACCACATAACATAAAGGTGGTGAATGGAACCTTCTGTTCCTCCGTGCATCCCAAGAAATCGAATGTCTTGGTAATTTGTTTAACCACGTTTCCGCCTTGATCGGATCCAGATTTCCCCTAAATTCTGGTGGTCCAAACTCTTTGAACTGCTTGGCTGTGATAAGCCGTACATTGTTATCATTTCCACCCGTATTTTGTACACAAGTCTCCCTCGGCTAATTTTGCATGAACTAAAAAAAGCTTCTAAACATCCCATCATTCATCATTTGTTCGGTAGTGTTGTTTACATGATGAATATATCCTTCCTGTTGCACGTTCCCCTGGGTGGTGATTAAAGGTGTCTCCACGGTCTCATTCACTCCATTGTTAATATTTTCAGCTGCCATTCTCAAATACTACCACAAAATAAGGGTTAATTAACATATTACATATTAACCATATGCTCCGACTGACCAACCAAATAAGCTTAGGTATGCCATATTAGCGAAGGATTACTCGTCTCTCCCCTCCTAGTTCTATTCCTCGATCTCCGCCAGAGACCATATCCCTATGCTCTGATACCAACTGTGACGCCCCTAAAATAGGTATAAATCACCCATTCTTAGTCACTAAATACATGGTACAGAAAAAAATACAACTTCAGTAATACAATCGTCATGCAAAATACGACAACACGTATATTGTGAGTTTGAATACAAATATTGTCTACTAAACAATATACAAACTCAAAAGGAGTCCTCATTACAATTATTGATACACTATTTTACAAAATAGTGAAGACTACTAAAACAACTATCCTGAACCATCACTCTAAACCCCGGCTAGTTCCTGATATGTTCTCACTTCTTGAGAAGAAAAATGGAACAAAAAGGAAAAGGGTGAGCTCAACTAGCCCAGTAAAGAATATTATGACTAAGATAATATACCACAATTTATCATTAGTCTTCAACAGGAAAAAATCTGATAAAATATAATAGACAAAAAGTTTTAGATCAACAACTGCAGTGTAAATATCAATCCATTAGAAGAGTCAAGTAGAGAAAGAATTCTACTATCTTCTAAGATTTAAAAGTCCATCATCAATAATTTATCCCTGTAACATCAATCAATGTACATCTTGAATCATATATTCATCTTTGCACTACAAGCCAAAGATATTCATTTGTATCACCAGTTGGTCATGTTCATCTCAACATATGTTCATCTTTGCACTACGGGCCAAAGATATTCATTAGGTAATCATTCATCTTTGCACTACAGGCCAAAGATATTCAGTAATATCATCATTTAGGACAGAGAATGGTGAAAAATATCTTAAATAAAATGAATTCAGTGAGACTTTAGTTTATCCAAGTTCAAAAATACCTTATAATAATCAATTGTGGAGCAAAATTCAAGAATAAAGATCAAAACATGGATACAATCAAAGATAGTAACCATAATAGGCAACTTGGACAAAGAAAAGAAAATTTCATTTTTTTTCTGTGTATAGTGTCGTATACGTGAATATTACCATATACGTGAATAGTAACCCCGACACAAAAAGGTAGAAATTTTACCATAAAATCCATACCAATATTTCGGTATAATGATATTGTAAGAATAATATCATTTACAAAGAAAATAACATCCCTTACCTCAAAAGAACAGTACTTTCGGCTGAAATATCAAGTATAAGGCTAAAGTAAACTTGCACTGATGAATAGAAACTCACAAAGTATCTAAATACTCACAAAATACGCTCGATGATATAGATAGAGAAAGAGAGAAAACTTGTTTCTGGTGTGATTTTTAATTCTAACTAAGCACCTTATTTATAGGAAAATGCTTATAACGTCATAGCAGACTAACCTACTACCTGATGGCTTTACCTGTTACTATTCATGCCCACCACTTTTGAAAATAAATTCCAGCACATTTTATTTCTCACCAACCAACAGTAAGGCCCACCATATTTGTAATAAAAATATTTATTTCTGAAACTTCAATAATTCATAATAAATATTCCTTTTATCAGAAAAATACGAATTTTATATCCATTCCACAGGAAATTAAATTCTCTACAACTTTGTAGATTTAAGTTTTTCCAAATTCTAAATGAAAAATGACCCAAATCCATATACAGACGATTTTCAAAACCTCCATTCCAACAAAATACTGATAAAACACCTCAGCATTAATTTCTTCATTTATGTCCACATAAAATATATCCATCATTTATATCTACATAAAATAAAAAATTTCTCATAATATAAATCAATAATTAATTATTCTCAAATAATATTCCAGAATCACAATTATGACAATCAGGTCGTTACCAGGAAAGGGGGGACTTTCCGATAAAGATTTCTCCTTATTGGCGCGCAATTAGGTGACCAAACCCCTTTTCTAGACAGAACTTCCTTGGACATTGCCAATAATGCTATCTAACAATATTATTCAAATAATATGAATTATTGATCTGATAATGGAGATACTGTGCAGTGACAATTATTGAAATAACAATAATATAAAATATCAACGTAGCAATTATTGAATCAATAAAATAAAATATTGAACAATAATTACTGTAACAATTATTGAGTAGTGTCTTCTTACGTAAGAATAAATAATTCAAAAATACTGTGCAATACCGTGTGCTACTGTGCAACCACGCATATTATTATATTTTAACCACCGAGTATTCCAACAGTGTTAACGGTAACCATTACGCCGTTATTTATAAAAATTTAATTTTTTCGTTATCTTCATCCGACCGTTTTCCGTTATGGGGCCCACAAATGGTTGCGCCGTCGTACGAATATTATCTGACAGCAAGAATATTCCACGACCAAACGAATATTCCCCGACAACAATGAATACTTTATAACCACTTGCTTATTTTGAAAAATTTGCACATTTTACCCCTAACCAAAGCATTATATCAAATTAACAACTTATTATTCATAATAATAAATAGAGAAAATTCGATTTTATTCATTAAAAAGTTAGGGTTTTACAATGTTGAAAATTTGAACTTTCTAGAACTCTGAAAAAATTAATTACAAATCTTTAATTTTTATTCTTGATATTATTGTTTTTAATTATTTCCATTCATCCTTTATATCATTGTCATAATTCTCTAATTTAAATTGTGGCGAAAAGTTCTCTTTGGTCAGAGTGAAAAGAGTAACCGTTGATTAACATGATTATGATCAGGCACTGTGAATTGATATAATCATGACCTTTGGTATTACATGCAAAGGCTTGTGGTGAAAGTTTTCTTTGGCTCGTAGTGTAAAGATGGACTGTTGATTGTCATGATCATGACCATTAGTGTTATAAATGAACATCTTTGTCCCGTAGTGCAAAGATGAACTGTTGATTTCCGTGATTATGAAGAAAATATTTGATTGGTGTTATAGAGATAAAATACTGATGATGAAATTTTAAATATAGTAAACGTTATAGTTTACTTAACTCTTCTAATGGATTGTTTGTTCCCCTGCAGTTATCATTGAAAACTTATATTATCTTTAAATCTCTAATTTATCACTGTTGAAGGCTAATGATAATTTATTCTATATTATCTTAGTCATGATATTCTTTACTGACTATCTGAGCTCACCCTTTTCCTTTTTGTTCCATTGTTCTTCTCAGGAAATGAGAGTGTAGTTGGGACTAGCCGGGGAATGGAATGATGGTCAGAGTTAGTAGTTGTCATCATCAAGTTATAAAATAGTATAATAATAATTTTACTGAGGACTTAAAACGTGTGTTGTCGTATTTTATATGGTATTGTAATAATTTAGGTTTAAGTATTGTCGTATTATATATATGCAGTACGTTATTTGTATTGAAACTCACAGTATGCGTGTTTTCGTATTTTGTACGACAATATAATAGTTGTAAATAAAAAAAATTTGTATTTGGTATTATGTAGTTTTGGTGACTCAAATTGGGTTATGTGGACCCTATTTTGGGGGCGTCATATGCAAAATATCTTATTCATCTGCATCATGATGAAACTCAAATTCAAGTCCATCATTCACTCTTTTTATTTGTCACACCAATGCGACTATTTTCCCTCTACCGTACATCCAATCAACCTTGCTCCGATACCACTTGTTGGGAATTAAGTCACGCAAACCACACAATAAAATAAAGAGAGATTAAAAAACACAAGATTTAATATGGAAAATCCTTTAAAGGGAAAAACTACATACCAAACTCCCGAATCTCCACTATATCAAAATAATGGGCTTACAATAATCCTCCCAATTTTTATGCCCTAAAATTTGAGATTCCACAATACCCCAACATAACTTTTTGCATGAACTAAAAGCTACAAAACTCTCCCACCCACAATACAACCTTTTTACACGAAATATAAAAACTGCAAAAACCCTTTCCTTCACACAAACACAAAACTCACTCACACACTCTCTTAACTCTTAGGATGTTACATAACTTTTGATTGTGTTGCCCTTCAAAAAATCAACATAATAATCTATTTATAGAGTACCCACAATTCTTCTCTTCCTATTTGAAATAGGACACTTATAAAATAAAACTCCTACCAAAAATAAGATTCATTCTCATAATTGGACTCCAACATATAATATATATCCTCATAAAAATAGGACATGTTTCTTTCCATAATAAAAATTCTTTTCTAAATAGAATTGGATGAGTAACCTAACAGAATTCTATTCTCATATTATATATATAATTAATTACTTGAAATTTCTACACTTTTCATGATCTGTTTGATACGTTCATTCATCTTGTAAGTGATATTGTGCTTAAATTTATAAATTTGAAGTAAAATATGTTTGTTGCCTTTGATCAACTAGTGCATGTGTTGTTATTTGATAAAATTTTCAGGATTGGTCTTGAGTTCTTAAGTGTTAAACGTCAGTTCCCAATTAGAAAAGGCTAAGAAATTTTTTATGCCACATGAGACTTACAATGCATGTTGATTTCCAATTTGTTCTTGAATTAATTAAATGTATCATAATTGAATGAGTGTATACCTATTGGATTGTCATACTTCTTGTTTACTTGATTTGAAAATTAATTATTATCTTGTGAACAACTGAATGAGATATGGCTTGCTTTTTAATTTCTTCCATTTTCAACATCTAGGGTTAGATCTTTTATAACCTAAGTTTCAAACTGTGAGAAATAAATAATAATATTGCTCTATAGATCTTTCAATCTGCATTGGAATCCCTTTAGTTTTCGTGAAAATGCAAGATTAGTTTAGATGAGTGTGGTTGATATATATATATATATATATATATATATATATATTGTAAGACCCCGAATTTTATGAAATAAAAGTATTCAATTTTTCTTATAATAACTATTCAGTAAATGGTTAAATTGATAAAAAAGTTAAAGTTAAGGGTAATATATGAATTTTTTCAAAATACGCATGTGGTTAAAAAATATTCATTGTTGTCGGGGAGTATTCATTTGGTCGTGGAATATTCTTTCTGTTGGGGAATATTTGTACAACGGCGCAATCAGTTTTGGGCCCCATAACAGAATAATTATCGGATGAAGAAAATGACAAATTTGAGTTTTTATAAATAACGGCGTAGTTATTACCGTTAACACTGTTGGAATACCCGGTGGTTAAAATACAGTAATATCCGTGGTTGCATAGTTGCACACGGTATTGCATAGTATTGTT